>JAZKJV010003146.1:0-600000 GCA_037367405.1 Ottelia alismoides | reverse complement strand
TCCACTACGCTAGCCGCATATTGGATTCCGCCCAGCGGAATTACACGGTCACAGAGAAGGAGATGCTAGCCGTAGTGTTTGCCCTAGATAAGTTTCGATCTTTTATCATTGGATCTAGAGTGACTTTGTACATAGATCACACCGCCATCAGGTACCTCATGGCAAAGAAGGATGCCAAGGCCAGACTCACTAGATGGATCCTTCTACTCCAGGAGTTCGACATTGAGATTAAGGATAAGCCTGGAGTCAAGAATGTGGTGGCGGATCATCTCTCCCGTTTAGAGCAGCCTGAGGAGTCTGAGCAGATTGATCCCATTCGAGATACCTTCCCAGATGACGCGATCCTTGCTATCGCCTCACTCCCGTGGTATGCCGATATTGTGAACTTTCTCGTTGCTGGGAAAGTCCCACAAGATTGGCCCAGGCAGAGGCTTGAGACCTTCCTTGCGAAGGCCAGGTCCTACCACTGGGAGGATCCCATCCTTTACCACGAAGGAGGGGATAGCGTCTGGCGTCGGTGTATTCCTCAGGAGGAACACCATAGCGTCCTCACTTACTGCCACAAGCTTGAGGCAGGAGGACATCATTCTGGGAGGAGAACGACACAGAAAGTGCTCCAATCCAGCTTGTGGTGGCCTACCCTCTTCAAGGACTCAGATGAGTTCATGAAGAGGTGTACTGACTGTCAGAGGATGGGCACTTGTGGACAGCGTGATATGATGCCGATGCAGCCCATTCACTTCTGTGAGGTTTTTGACGCATGGGGCATCGATTTCATGGGTCCATTCCCTAAGAGTCAGGGATTTGAGTACATTCTGTTGGCCGTGGATTATGTTAGTCATTGGGTTGAGGCCATCCCCGCCCGAGCCGCTGATGCGAGGACAGTTTGCAGATTTTTGAGGAAGCACATCATCACGCGGTTCGGGGTTCCACGAGTTTTGATTTCTGATGGGGGGTCTCATTTCATCAACGACCAGGTGAAGGCCCTTGCTAGCGAATTCGGTATAGACCATTGTGTTGCTACACCTTACCATCCACAGACGAATGGTCTAGCCGAGGTATCGAATAGGGAGATCAAGACTATACTGCAGAAAGTCGTCCGCCGTGACCGAAAGGATTGGTCACAGCTTTTGGACTCGGTCTTATGGGCATATAGGACGTCTTTCAAGACTCCATTGGGCACATCTCCCTTTCGCCTCGTATATGGCAAGCCGTGCCATTTACCTGTTGAGCTGAGGCACAAGTCACTTTGGGCAATTACTGATATACTCATGGATCCAGATGGTGCAGGAGACCAGAGGAGGGCAGAGTTAGCCGCCCTGGAAGAGATTAGAGATACAGCTTTCTCAAACAGCCTCCAGTATAAGGAGAGAGTGAAGGAGTGGCATGATTCTCATATCAGCCACAAGCATTTTGAGATTGGACAGAGAGTATGGCTGTTTGATGCGAGGCTTCGTTTGTTTCCAGGGAAGCTACAGAGCAAATGGAAGGGACCCTACTTGGTCAGAAAGGTACACGACAACGGTAGCATTGATATATCTGAGTTGTCTTCTGAGAGTATCTTTCGAGTGAATGGCCAGCGGCTCAAGCCATTTCTAGATCATGAGCCGTGGGTCGCTGATCTTGCCCCTATTCATTTTGCGTGAGATGTGGTCTTTGACTCACATCTAAGGCATCTCACGCCTAAGTTTCACTGATCTTCCGCCTTGTATAGATCCAGATGTTTATATCACTACATTCTTTAGTCCCACATCCCTTTCTTCATCTTGTGATTATGCTATACTTATGGTGCACTTTACCCTAAGTATAGGGGGGATGTGAGACCTTTGGGTATTTCTTTTGTTTCTGTTTACCCCTGTTTTTATTGCCTATACTTAGGGATATTTCACCCTAAGTATAGGGGGGGTAGACCCTGTACATTCTCCACTCGGTTTTTCCCTTAGTATACAGCCTGCTATACTTAGGATTACTTGATCCTAAGTATAGGGGGAAAACCCGAGACCTTTTTGACTTTCTATTTCAATTTATTCATCTTTGTATATAGCCTTCCTTTTCACTTCCCTATATCTAGCATGAGTTATGTCTTCTTCATCGCTCTTGACTCTGAGGATATCGTTCGAGCTAAGTATAGGGGGGTGTGTATATATTTCATATATACTTTAGCCATAACTCGTACTTTGTGTGAGTGTGTTAATAAATAAAATGGCTAAAAATCACAAAAATTAAAAATTTTCATGTTCATAAACTTCTTTTATTTGCACATAAATAGCTAGTGTACAAATTATTTTTGTAAAAATGATTTCAAAAATCTTGTGTGTAAAGCTTGTGCAAATATTTTCTTACCAAAATTATGTATATAGTACAAAATTTTTCCAAAATGTTTTGAAAATCAAAAGTTTGCAAAAATCTTGTGTAAATTTGTGTAAATATCATTTTGCAAAACTTGCACTTCATGCATCATTCATACATGATTTCAAAACATTTTTCAAAAATTTTGCATGTTTGTAAAATTTGTGTAAATAGCATCTTTTGTACATATGTATATAGTTTTTCTGGATGATAGTTGACATTTAAACTAGCCTGGAATCAAATTGAGGAATGGAGCTTGATTAAGATCTTAATCTACCTAACTTCTAAGAGGAACCTTATAGGGCTTAGGTTTAAGGCTTTTCAGGTCCATGGTGACTTAATTCTTTGAGTCCACTAGGCTATGATCACATGTCATCTCAATGAGCCTAAGTAGAGCACTTAACAACAACACATGACTCATATAGATTATGGCTTTACTTGGACACCAGCACTATGCACCGAGCTCTCTACGGATGAGGTGGTGAGGAGGCAGTCTTCCTTGACTTGGGGTACCATATGAGGGTAGTACTTCTAGGCGGAACCTCTCTTCTTCTTTTAGTGAAGGAAGTGCGTCTCAACTTGGTCTGGTTGCCATGAGGTCTAACGACGGGAGTTGTGGGTTGCGATAAAGCTTCAAAAGAGGGATAGTCTACTGGCTCAAGAGGAAAAACTCCTTGTACATATGCTGCACATGTATATGTTGTATAGATGCACTTGAAAAAAATGTGCAAAAAGAAAATAACTCCAAAAAAGTGGTGGGTCTGAGAGAAAATGATAATCCCACCGGAGTATGTATATAGAGTGCAATAAGTAAAGCTTGGTTTCATGATCCACCTGATGTAGCTTGCAGTAGGGAGACTTGGCTACACTGGTCAAGCTCCCAAGGGTACTTGGCTACACTGGCCTTGACCCATTCTCTTCTTCCTCCTCTTCTTGAGCCGGTTGAACTTGAACTTAGAAGGGAATACCCCGCTCCTCGAGGAAAGAGTGGCCAGATTGAGGTCATAGAGTTACCTTGTTGGGGAGGTTTGTCAAGTTGCCATTTCTGAGGTGGAGAGCTTAGACCTCACTCTCACAGGACAAGAAAAGATTCATGGTCTTCAGGGTTTGTGATTGATGACTTGTTCTGATCTGGAGCATTGAGGAGTCTTGGTTATAGAATAGTGGAACTTATAGGTTGTTGAGTTTTAGACTTAAGTCCAAATAAGGTTCCGACACATGAATAATCCAAAGATCTGATCGAGCTCCATACCTCAATTTAATGAAGGCAAGTTTAATAATCAACCTTGATCCATGTACATCCTCTTTTTCTTTTTCTTTCTTTCTTTTTCACTTCTTTTTCAAATAAGTGTTTGCTAAGGGACTAGCAAAGTTAAGTATAGGGGGTGATGAATACTCATTCATCACTCTTTATTCTTATATTTTAGCTACAAAAACCTTTGCAAATGCATGTAGATATGTGTAAATACAAATAATTACCAAAATCATGCATTGTGTAAAAACCTATAATTAGCATGTTTTTGTGCAAAAATAAAAGAATAAAGATTAAAAAGAAAAAGAGGGAAATATTTAGAATAAATATTGAGCAACCTAACCCAAGGGAGGGCTCAGCATGGGCCTGACCGCATAAAAGCCAAAGTAGAGGGAGATAGGGGCTTATGTGTGTACATATTTATGTAAATAAAATAAGAATATTTTCCTCACAAAAATAGGCTTGTAAATATTTGTAAATAGCTCTAAATATAAAATCAATATAAAAATATAAAAATTAAAAAGAAACCAAAAAT
Organism: Ottelia alismoides; assembly: GCA_037367405.1. Taxonomy (NCBI): domain Eukaryota; kingdom Viridiplantae; phylum Streptophyta; class Magnoliopsida; order Alismatales; family Hydrocharitaceae; genus Ottelia; species Ottelia alismoides. Next base: position 595,864 of record JAZKJV010003146.1, on the reverse strand, counting down.
CTCATTCATGTACATGATCACCTTGTACATAGTTCCATCATCCCTATTTATTTATCCTTATAAATAAATAAAATTAATCTCCAAAATTTCTATAAATATTCCATATTATATAGTGTAAATGAATAAAACAAAAACAATTAAAACAAAAACAAAAGAAAAATAACAAAATTAAAAACACAAAAATATATTGTAAATATACCATGTATATAAATGTATATATTTATTTCACATATGTATATAAATAATAAAAACGAAATAAAAATATCCTTTTATTCCTTATTTTATAAAATAAATAAATAAAATATAAAATGGGAATGAAATTGCATAAAAATAATAATTAAAAAATCAAAAATTAAAAACCCTATATAGTGTACATATACCTATATATAACATATTATGTATATACCTTATTTTTATTTCGAAAAAAAATATTAAAAATCACAAAAAAAAATAGAAAAAAATAAAATAAAAACATTTCATGTTTTAAGTTTTCACTAAATCGGCCATTTGCTACCCTTAATTTTAATTTCAAAATCTAGCCACGTGGCCGCTTCCTACTGGTCCTGGGATTGTTGATCGCCCGGTCAACTACCCCCCCCCCCAGGACCACTTCTCACGGGCTTAGGCGCCCGACCCGATTTCCCTAATTTCTAGCGCCTAAACCCGATTGATTCTCACCTAAACCCCAGGTCAGATCCGTCCACGACACATCCGTCACCCTCGCCGGAGCCTTCGCCTTGGGATCCGCGCTCCAGATTGCCCTACCCGCGCGCCTCTTTCCGGACCCTCCATGATATATATTCTCAGCTCCGCCACCTCGAATCTCATCTTTGGCCATTCGATTCCACCCCCTGTGAGCTCCAGCGTGCTCGTGAGAGTGACAGCTCGCGTCCGGTGCTGTTGAAGCGAGGAGAGGGAGCGTGACCACTGATCCGGCGAGCTTCGCCGCCGTTGCTCCGCCACCAGCTGGAGCTCGAGCCTCGGAGGGAGACGCTCCTCGAGGCCAAGACCCAGAGCTTCCTTAGCTCATCCCCAGTCTCCTCGTCCACCCAGGTAGTCCCTTAAACCCTTCTTTCTCCTGGATTTTTCATTTCGCCCAAATCGCCGCTTCGCCGTATTACGCCGATTCCGACCATTCCATAGCTCTACTCGATCATCGGAATCCATATTCACCATCGCCTCCTTCCCGCGCATCTTCTCCACACCTCCATCCAACCCAGCTCGCACAGGAGCTGGGATTCGAGCTCCACCGTCCCCACTTCGCCGAAGCTCGTCCGCTGCGACCCATCGTTCACCGCCACCCCACCTAACCGGGTCGAGGCAGTTTGCCCTCGACCCGCGAGCCTTCTGGACTGTTTTGCAGGTATAGTAAGGGCCACCTGAGGTCCCTCGACATCGAGCCAGGAGGCGTATCTCCGCCGACCTCGCCGGAGCTCTCCAGAGCCCGGTTGGGTCATCGGAGCCTACCGGCAGACGCGGAAGCACCCCACGCTTCTTCTCCGACCTTCAGCGTGCTTCCAGGAGGATCCTAGCGCATGCCCGAGGCCGGCGAATCTCGCCGGTGAACAGTTCATCCAGCATCCTCTGTCGCCGTCCGATCGCCTCAGCCCTCCAGTTCTGATCCAGACCGTCCATCTCAGGAGGCTCCTGAACCGCCAAATCTTTGGAGAGGCGATCCCAGCCGTTGGTCCAGTGAAGGGTTTGGCCACTGACGTCCTCGACCGCTTGATCAGACACGTGGCCACGCCCCCGCCGTTGGATCACGCCGAGGAGCGCAGCGTTGGACCCCTAGTCGCCCATCACCGTTCGATCCCACACGTGGTGTCCATCCTGCGGTCCGCGTAATAAAGGGTAATTTACCCTTAGGCCCCCTTTGTTATTTTATTTCGCTTTTAGTCTTGTAAATATTTAGCGTAGTTGTTTAGTTTTGGGATATTTGCATAGAGACCCATGTACTTGCATTTATTTACTGATATGCCCCTGTGTGTGGTCTGACACGTGCATCGACACGTGATCTTCTGGGCTTTTTACATTATATACCCTGTAGTTCTGGTTGTTCCTTAATGAATGAAAGTTTTAGATTATTTGCATTTATACCCCTGTGCATGATACATTTGAGCATGTGCGGATATTTTTGGGTATTTTGCGAATAGGTCCCTGGACTTTTGGTACCTGTTACCAATAAGCCCTTGGAACTTATTTTTCTTACATATGGGTCCCTGAGTGCCCCAGGCACTCGCATAGCACGTGTTTCGCTGGGTTAAGTGCAACAGACCCCCCAGACTCTTGGGTATTTGCACTTTGGTCCCTGTGCACTGTGCCCCTCCTTATTTTTGAATAAAATAGCAAAATACCTCTAAATCCAACGAAAATTGGACATATGGCTCCTGCCATAGTGTAAAATTTTCAAGGATTTTTGAGGACATTTTTGTTTTCATTTGATATTTTTAGAAATTCAAAAACCTCTATTTTCTTCACTGTCTAACTTTAAAAATCACAAAAAAATATTAAATAGTGTCTAAAAATTACAAAAAAAATTCTCTACTTATTTTTTTGTTGTGTTTTATTTTCTAGCCAATTTTGGCTATTTTTCATTACTGAAAACCACTAAAAATTGAAAAACACTCAAAAACTAATAAAAATTCTAGTAAATCAATTAAAAATCCAAAAACAAAGAAATAGGTGCCTAAATTTTTCTTATTTTGTTCTCTTTACAGGAAAATTACCTCCCAGTTATTTTGGGGCATTTAGATATTTTATCTAGGCCCTTTTAGCTCGGCTGGACAGTACCTACTGTTTTAGTCACTTTTTGATTTTTAGAAAATTAAATAAACATCAGAAAAATCCCAAAAATTCACCAAAAACATTAAAAATTATAAAACACATAAAAACATTTTTGTTAGAATTTTTGGTTGATTTTTAGTGTAATTAATAATTTGTTGAAGTGTATAGTTCCTTAGTTTTTATTATTTTCTTAATACATTAAAAATCCAAAAAAATATAGAATATTCAAAAACCACCAAAAACATTTCTTTTATTTTCTTTTATCTCTTTTTGACTACTTCGTAGGCCGAGAGGCCAACCCGTGCTCCTTGTGTTCGACCCTGGTCGCTATACCAGGTTAATCTAACAGCGAGACCGCAATCGTATTTTTGATTGATTTTATCTCTATTGGTGGTCTAATCTTCTTGATTGAGCCCATCTGAGTGATTGAAGTCGCAACGACCGATTAGCTCATTTACCTCAGTCGCTCAGATCGCTCATCAAATACATGTTCTAAAGGATAAAAATTGGGGAGTTTTGCATGTATTATCTCACAAAATTCAGATATGGATATTCGCTCCAGAATCCATGCTCTAAAGGATAAAAATTAGGGTTTTCAAGTGTATTACCTCACAAAGTTCAGATATGTATATTAGCTCCAGAATCCATGTTCTAAAGGATGAAATTTAGAGGTTTTAGTGTGAATTAAACCCCGATTTCAAATTTGCTCATTAGATCTAAAACTCATGTTTTAACAACTTAAAATTTGAGGGTTTTAGTGTGAATTAAACACAGTTTCAGATATGTTCATTATCTCTAAAATACTTATTTTAACAACTTAAAATTTAGTGAATTAAACCTCGATTTCATATTTGCTCAAAAGCTCCAAAATCCATGTTTTAAAAACTTGAAAAATAGAGGATTTTGTGTGAATTATATCCTAAATTACTGGTCTGATCAATTTCTCGAGAATCCATGCTTTAAGAACTCAAAAAATTGGGGTTTTATGTGAATTAGATCTTAAATTTAGACCAATCCTTGATTTCAGATTTCATGATGTTAAGATGAAAATTTGAGTGAAATTCTAAGTATTCTACAACATTAATAATCCTCATCAATGATTGTTAGTGTAACTTATGATATGAAAATCACTTATCATAATTGATGGTATGAACATATCAATTAGATATGTAAGCCAAGCATATAAGTTATGGAGGTTTGAATATATAATCAATGAATCTAAGTGGTTTATAAGAATCAGTGACGCTTGATATTTGTGCCGGTCATGGTGACCCTTCCACTTGACCGTGCGAGGGTGCAATGACCCTCAGCTGTGCGAAAGATAGGAAGCCAAGTTAGGGCAGTGGTCATCTAGTGCACGGGTCTAGGATCCCGATCCTTTTCATGATTTTTATGTGAGCGCGTAGTTCTTTTTCGGTACGTTAAGATCCAGATTTTTGACCTGTTCTACTGACCCTTTGTTGTTTGGGTGCCTAGGCTAGGGGACCCTCGATTTTGATTTTTCTTTACATACTCTTTTGCTCATACCAATAGGGCCAGTTTTTGGAATGACTCTTTCTGGAGAGTCTCTCTCACTCGTCTCAGGGGTTTAGTTTTGGAGTAGGCCTAGCTCTCTACTGGATCGCATTTCCACTTAGAGGGCGAGATGGAAGAGTCTCTTAGGAGACTTCTTCACCGCTTAAGTTTTGGTTACCTTCCGTTGGTAGGTCTTGACGATGAGTTACTATTGAGAGTGGGTTACATCTAAGAGGAGTTACAGTTAATAGTGGGTTATAGTTGAGCTTGAGAAAGAAATCATCAATCATCAACAATCATCAATTTTCGACATTTGATCAAAATTTAGATCTACTACTACATATGTTAGGAGAAGCTAGTGGATGTGTTGGGAACTTAGTTAGGATGCATTATACTTCACCGCATGCCTACGGAGGCACCCTAACACTAATGTATTCTTCATGTTTTAGAATCATAGTGTGAGGTCACACTCAGATCCAGACCACGGTCTATTCACAAAACTTGAGAAATTAGACAGAAATAAAGATCAAATCAGAAACTCATCATCCTCAATACCAAGTTCCATCAACATGATCTCTAAGTTAAAAAGATAATAATCTACATGCGCGACGTTAAAACAAATATGAAAATGTTATATATGGAAAGTTATGGGGTGATGGGTGATCTGGAGTTTTACATACATAATAGTTTGAAAGCCAAATTTTCACGCAAGTAGCGTGTTAATTTAAATATCAAAATCTATCTACTTGCTTTATTTTAAAACCACTGAAATATATGTTATTTTTATATGCTTGATTGTATTCAACAATTGTTGACATCCGCTTGTTCCTTACATATATGGAAGGTAATGTGCCTGCATCACAGTAGATTGGCAGCTAATCGCTGAGCTTCTACAGTTTTGTTACGATACACATGTTTAATTTTTGTTCAAGATAATGTAAATGCTTTTCTTCTCTTTTGTTATATTTTAGGATACATTTACATAATGATGTTTCTTTTGTTAATTGTAATTATATATTGAAAGTAATGCAATGTGAATTGGTGGTACTTATTAGCTCTGTGATTGTCAATCATAATTGTGAATGTCATATCATCATCACAAAAAAAGTTTCTCTCATTTTCAGTAACCTAATGCGATGAATTGCGAATATAATATTGCGAATGTTGTGTAAACGGATAATCCGGATCCATGGATGATTGTCACAACAAGTGATAAAACGACAAGAAGTCGAGGGCACAATTGATATTCCCAAAAGGAGAGGGGCATAACTGATATTACAATATCTCGTAGGGGCACAACTGATAAAAATCTAAAATTATTCGATTGATTTGATTTCAAGTGGCGATGATACTCATATTTATTAGAATTGAAAACCCGTTCGAGCTCATTAGCAATGCAAGCGAGCATTCATGGTTAGCTCTAATCTGATCTAGTGCAAATTATTGTGAACATCATATATCTTCTTCAATGGGCATATATTGGGAATTGACCTTCCCAACTAAAGAATGGACCTTATTCCCAGTCTTTTATGTTAATTGAATTTTAAATATGATCTTATTGCTATATATTTCTAATACCATTTCCTTTTTTTGTAGCCTATTAATTTACATAGTGAAAGATCCATAGTAACTCTATGGTGTCCGTGCACCCGATGATAACATTCACGAGCATGGATTTGAAGCCTCTAAGCGACTTGATGGGTATTGTTTCTGTTAATATTAAAAGTTGGAAAACAATTGATAGGATTGTTCGATGTTTTTTTTTACCATTAAGGCCAATGTCGTAGAATTTATGTTTTTTTTCGCTTTCATCACTAGTGGCCTCTAACATGGCCATTTTGAGTTGTAATTGAACTATGTGTTGGTGTGTGCTCCTTTGTTTGATTAAAAAGATTATTGACTGTGATATTTTTGTAATTGTAGGCAACATTAAATTAGTTTTAAATTATCATCAATAAAAAATCACTTATTATATGCGTACAATGCCGAAAATCAATACTTACAAATGTTTTCTTCAAGTCATATATTTTGAAAATAAAAGGACATGATAATATATTGTGTTCACTTCTAGAAATGTGGATCTTAGTAGCATCGGCTTCTCATTTTTTAAACGGCATATTATAGGAAGTGTCGTGTTTTCTAATTTCTAATGGGTGCGTTTAACCCATTTGGAATTCTCCTTATTCTTAAGGCTTAGATGCACCATTAGGAAATCCAGCCAATTCTTAGCACGTGCATCTTAAAAGTAAGGCACAAATGGTGGAAAACCCCCTCTTAATTCAAACCTTCTAAGATTTTAGATGCACATTTTTTCCTGTTATAAAGATTCTATTCCCCTAGAAAGGAAATCTTTCTGAGGATGTAACCAACCATTGTTCAGTTTTATAGTTAATGTACCATCAAGATTATTCTAAAAAAATAATATCTCTATAGTATCTCATACAAATTTATGAATATCTAGTAATTAGTTTATTCAATATAACTACGTATAAAACTATATTCCTTCATAAACAATATCAAAGTATGATATTTACAAGTTTTGATTTAATGCATAATAGTGTATAAAACTTGGATGAACAAGAAATATGATGATTTTCAAACATGTAAGAAAGAAGTTATTAGATTTTTAGAATGGGCATTTCTGTTTGAAAGTGATATTTGAAATTAACTGTCTTTGGTTATGAAATAAGTTGTCCTTGTATGAGATAAAATAATAGTCGCATCAATGATGAATGGAATTTACGAACATTTAATCTTACATGATTTTTGGCTACATTACACTACTTGCACATAACATGAGGAAAAAATAAGACAATCATGTACACAACATGATAGAGTAGATGTTATGGAAATGAACAATGAAGGTGAAATAATTGAAATGTTAGATGGTATAAATAAAAATGATTCATGTGATCTTGAAAATACATTGAATGATGAGTGTGGGAAAAATCTTACTCATGTTGAAGTTATATTGGCCTTGGAGTAGAAATGCAACGATTACAATTTTTACCAGAAATATTTAAAATTAAAGTTAAGAATTATTTAACAGCTAAGATGATGATGAATGTCATATTATTGATTGATTACGAGAATACTTAGCAATTAAGGAAAATTTCCAAAGAAATGAAAAGATGCTATGTTACAATTTCGACTACTTAGATTGCAATATGAGCAGATCAATGCTTATCCTAATGATGACACCTTTTTTTGGAAAGAACGCGCAGCTTTAAATCATTCCATAAAATGTACATATCAAGATATATATATATATATAATAAACAATAAAAAACACAATTAAAAAGCCTGAAAATATTATGATATCTTCCTCCTACTCCAGGATTAAAACGTTTATATAGTTTTCAAAAAATTTTGAAGTGGAGCATATGACATAGTAATAGATGGAAAAATGATTCAGATGGTTTGATGTAATGATGCAACACTGAGTTGATGTTGTGGAATGGTTAAGTTTGATGAAAGATTACCTAATGTTTCAAAAGAAGTTTGAAACATTAGATCGTGACTTGCAATTGATGAGTTTAATCATTAAGAACTAAATGATCACAAGTTATCTGATTTGGTCATTTATCCTTCTAAGAATCTTCTTTCATGGATGTCAATGAATTCGTTTTTCATAATGATGTCATTATTAATAACGAGTCTGAAAAGAACATGTAGCGCCGCAAATAGAGTACCACATCTAGTAATCATAAAGTGGGTAGTAGCTTATGGTAGTTGGGGCTACTAGTAGATAACTTGTGCTTGAGTATTTTGGGATGATGTCGAGGGCTCCAGTTGGGTCCAAGCCTAATAAGTTTTCTAGGCTAGTAATACCCTATCACGGACCAGGCCTAGGGTCCGAGATGTTACAGTTCAAGATATGCAGTTTATTTTTATATGGAATTTGTAAGTACTTCAACTATTTAGATGAATTTAATTTTTTACTAATATATTAAATTCTTATCCCTACAATAATATTTAGATTAAAGAACATGAATGGGAGCTCAAGAGAATTGAAGTTTTTAAACAATCCAAGAGTCGTGTCCTCAGTGGAGCTGTTGAATTTGTGGGCGATGCATATGGACTCATTCATGTACGTATAACTTATGTTACTTTGACCTAACAGAGAATTTAGGATATGATGTTAAATGGGTGGATGGTGCCATCACTCGGGATGAAGCTCTCCTCCAAGTGACAGGAACAGAGCATTTGGGGCATGTGAATATGGTGGTCATGAAGCCACTCTTCGAACTTGGAGGTGGTAGCAACTCATACTTTCTGAAATCAACGAGAGAGTAGTAAGAGAATAACTTGGCATGACTGAATGAGCATGTTTCTACTCAAGACCATGTGGTACGTCAATACGATGACGAGATCAAATAGGTTAGGGGACAAAATGGCCCAATTCCATACATTTATGCATTTCCATGGTGGTGGTAGCCTAGCTCCACAAGTACAAGCACCACAAACCAATGACGACAAAGAAGAAAACGATGTACAAGCTGACGATGGAGGAAAGAGAGGATGAAGATGAAGCAAATGGCAAAGAAGATGATTGAATAAGACAGAAGAATGTAATAGCTTTATTTTACGCAAAACATTTGGTAATAAATGTGCAACAGGTGGAGAATTAGTGTATAAATATATTATGCTACTTTTAGTTGTAGAAGATGTTTCTGTTTTTATATATCGTTGTGTTCAACTATAATATTTATACTCGTATATGCTGTTATTAAGTTGAGGTCGTCCAGCAGGGCAAATACAATGACGATTAGAGAGATAAGATGCAACGGTCGCAAACGGTCTTGTTTAGTTTACAGGGCCTGTTCCTAAAATAGTGTCTCTTTGACTAGACCAAAGGGGATGATTGTGACCACCACCGAACGAGACAGTCTCGGAGGGATATAAGGGACGGACGACCCGTCCCCTTCGTATCAACTAAGACAGATATCCCTGCCGCACAATGTAGATGGGACGGGCTTAGTGTGGAGGGTAGATGAGCCGGGCAAACACCATCTCTTTAGGCTGTTTATTGGTTGTGTCGCTCCTCGGTATGAGTACAGACGGGGCGGACGTGCCTGTCCCGTCCGCCTTTCATAAAGGGGGCAGTCGTGCTTCTCATCACGTCTAGACAAATGAGACAGCATCAGAAGGGACGGTTATGCAACCGTCCTGTCCGCATAAATGGGACGGTCGTCTGACCAAAGGGGACGGTTTCTGCCCATCGTCTGTGGTGTGTTTGGTTGTAGTGAGAATAATTTATCGTACAACTTAAATATAACTTGTATATTGAAATGAATTTGTCATATATGTGACATTCAATACATTGCTAATGATTGCCATTTGAAGGCAAAAACAAATCTGATATCGATAATATGACTCTCTATCTAAGTAGCAATCAAGGATGGTATGTTGAAATGAAAACTTCCAGATCTACCTGCCAACTAAACGTCTGTTGGATGGCTGGAGCATGCGATCGTGCTTTCTTTCTAAAAAAATGAGAGGCCAAAATTAGTAATTCCGAAATTTATTGAATAACCAAATTCACTTGCATTGGTCAGTTTGGTCTAACTATCGAAAAGGATGCCTGGCAGAGGCAACCATACGATTACATTTCAGATCTTATCAACCTTAGAAAATAAAAAAGGAACAAAATGAGAAAAAGTAAAGGAGTTAGTTGATGTCCCTGTAAGATTGCAGGTAGCAAAGCAAGAGATTGAGTGAATGGGAGATTTCCTTCCTGCTGCTATTATTGGAAAAGGTTGGCAGGAAGCAAATGAGAATCTGTTTTCTCTAAGTCGACAACAGGAATATTCCGCCAATGGCTGCTGCTACTTAAACCATCGGCTTATTGGCTTTTCAAAAAGCGAAGGAATGCTATTGCATGCTTAGCAGATGTCCTTAGTTTCTTTCCTTCTTGTAGAAAGTGATAGCGAAATGTGATGCTCCTTTGTGGACTATGCTCGCTGGATTCCCATCAATGATTTTGATTCTGAGTATATTCTCCCACAGGATTCTCTAAAACAAATCTAATCGAGAATCTCATATAGCTGAAAGTTGAAAACGCTCCACTCTCAAAATCGTGATTAAAAAGAGCACAATGTTGACTGAGACGTCATGTACACATCAGTAGCTTTGACAAAAATTCACCACCAGCAGCTAGGAAGCTGCCTACAGGGATGAACGATGAATCAGGCCCGTAACCCTTACCGGTTGTGCGGGGCTCGTGTCCAATCCCAGTTAACATAGTGGGCTTTTGAGTCCGAAAAAAGCCTGATCCAAAAGTTATGGGTCCAACTTAGGTCAGGCCGACCCGAACTACTTACACATCTAATAACGACACACGAAAAAATCTCTTAAGTTCGTCATTAAATATTATACTATTACTACACACTCTTTTAATTGATTATTAGAAAGGCTTAATCTCCACTATTCGCATATAATATCTTATTAAAAATTTTAGAAAAATGGTATACATTACACTTTTAATTTGTTATAGGAAAGTCCTTATGAATTACAAGTATGTTCAATACGAAATATTACGATCACATTAACCAAACACATTAGAAGGGATAAAGAGCAAATTATCACAAGATTTTTCTACGAGAACAACAAACCTATGTCATTCAACTTATATTATATATCATTTTTAATGTTGTATATTATATCTCAATATTGGGATTGGGCTGGACTGGATTAAGCAATGGGTTTTGTGCTATGCTACATGATACATCGGCCTAGCTCAATACTCATCCTTAGTTGCAATCAATAGTCATTGAAGGAAATCCACAACCCAATGTTAATGCAAGCATAAATTTTGTCTGTTGCCATACACTATAATAGAACTTGCATGGACTCAATAATGCAACTGAAAATGCTAAATGTTACAAATAATTTACGTGGTTTTAATAAGGTGAATTAATCTCAAGTGTGTTCATTGCAACCTACGCGAATCGAACAAGCATTCAAAAAGTAATAACCAATATAACAGTGAGAACGGGGTCATACACAAGAATAGACAAGACAATTTATAATTCAAATGCATATAAGGAAAGATGCACTGTTAATTGTGATTTTACTTTTGACATTTTCCTATTATTTTTGCAAGACAAAAAATATATTTTGATATTTATATTTTCTGCAGTGTGCCAGCATGCTTAACTATTCAATCAAAACACATCAAATCAAGAACTCTTTTTGAGATTTTCTGGTAACTTTGATATTAAAAGATATTTTCTATAAGTCCTAAGCAAATAAGGAAATATAAACACACATAAAATCACTACAAGCATCAACAGAAATATCTTTCAATGAAATAAATGTACAATGTAGAGAACTCAACTAAAATGTGGAAAAGAAATGGGGTGATAGTTGGATCTTACGATCTAACGGTAGCTATATCTTAGGAATGAGGACAACGATTGATGCCATAGATAAAATTAAAGTGTTGAATCGAGAAATGGGGAGGCATTCAACCCTTGATGAGATCACATGAGAGCTTGATGGAAAGCCTGTTATGAGGGCTTTTGATCCAGAGGTTGAGCTTTATCAGCAAAGGGAGGACATTGCTAGACTTTAACCTGAAAATGAGGTTTGGCAATGCCTCAAGTTTGTAGCAAGGGGAGATGGAAAGATTCACAAATCAGCCACTCGAACTGAGGCTCAAGGGAACAAACATGAACATGATCAAAAGCTCCCATCCACCATGAATATTTGTGATTATGGGATCGGTTACAAGTGCTTAAAAAGGCAAGGATCAAGACCACCAAGAACTCAATCTAGAGTCCTTGGTTAAAAATCCATGTGAGTCTATTAACTCAAGTAAAAGAGAAAAGCACGTCTGAAGATTGCATTCAAACGTGGCACACTTGGACTCAAGATCCAACACTTAAAATAAATCCATCACCCTAGTTTTATGGAAAAACTAGGTAAAAAGACTTGGGGTACTCTTAAATAAAGTGTTGTTTTGATTTCTACATGGGTTTTGTGTATTTTTATCTGATTTCACGAACTTAGAAATCTAAGTCTAACATAGTTTTAGTAAAAACAAAGTTTTAAGAAGAAGATATGTTTGACTATTTTTAGTTATTTTATAAGTTTGTGGTTTTTTAGGGTTTATTATGCTTGATTAAAGTACATCATGAATCTAGAAAGAGAGTGAATTAGCACTAACTTTCGGGTATTTCAATTTTTTTCAAGCTGAAATTCAAATAGATCTTCTTAATAAAAACATGATGAGTACGAGTTTCACTAATCTCTTGAACCAAAATAATTGATGTGACATAAGAAGAGATTAAAGAGAGACGAGCTAAGTATATAAATCCAAAAACAAAAAAATTTATCTAAATTTAAAGTAGCATTTACCATTGCGTCAACATGGATAGATGTGTATGCAGTATCTTCCCCTTTCATTGTACAAATTTGATGTTAGAAAAAAAGTCTCCTGAGAATTAAATTCGAATTCAAATTTTTTTAATACCTTTATTTAAGAAAGAAGAGCACACCATTACCTCTTATTTTCACCTCCAACTTTCATTCGCATGAAGAGTAAGGAAACAGCAAATGCATGGAATATGAAGAAAATAACAGGCATGTGTTATAAGAGGATCTATGAGGAAATAACGTGTTGGTATTTTATTAATTAATCAAAATAACATGTTGAATGGAATGTATTTATAAATAAATAGCAAGAATGAAATGTTAGCGGATAGTAGGTAGGTGCAATATAGTTTATGAAGTCTATCGGCATTTATTATAACATATGGAAGAGATAGATCCTTTGAAACTAATATAACATGTGGATATACACACGTGTACATATACATATCTACACACACACACACACACACACATATATATATATATATATGGGCTTTTCAAATAGGACTTGGTCCTTCCATCCTTAAGGAAGGCTATCATCAATTTATTTGCTCAAAAGGGTATTTTGGTCATTATCTCTTGCATTAATTATGCACATCAATCAATAAATCTAAATACTAATTTAGCTAGTTTTATTTTTGATAATTTTCGCAATACCATATTTAAATAATGTCCAATTTTATATTGTGACACATTGCGTGGGGCATATGTTTGTATCCTCACACATTTTTTTGTAGAATCCGTACATTTTGTAACGATTGTATATTTTTTTGTGAAATCTATGGTACATTTAAAAGGTCGTCAGTTATTTGTTAATTTTGCATGATTTTTTGTAGAATAAAATTCATATTAGTAATTAATGTATGGTTCTTTGTAACGATTATAAGGTTCTTTGTATAATAAAATTTATATGGTTCTTTGTAAAAATGTGGTAGTCATTCACGCTTAATTGATGAGAATATACAAACCAAATATGTATAATATACATCTTAAATGTGTAATGCACATCCAAAATGTGTTATGCACATCAAATATACAACCCAATATCCATCATTTATTGCTAAATCGATAAGTAAAATACAAACCAAATATGTAAAGTACACATCCAAAATGTATAATGCACATCCAAAATGTGTAATACACATCAAATATACAAGATTTATAAAAAAGTCCAGTGGTCATTCGCATCAAATTGATATGTAAAAATACATATCAACTTTTGTTTGATCTGGAACCGGGCCATCGAGCCTTCGAGGACCTGATCTGGACAATCGAGAACCTGATCTGGACAATCGAGAACAATCGCCTACATATCTGTGATCGTCGTTGTAGCTCACGGATCGAGAATCACTGCTCGAAGAAGAATCGCCTGGAGCACATCACCTGATCGTGCATATCTGAGACCACCGCATCTCGAAGCGTTGGAGCTTCAATCATCGCCGCCTTCTTATAGTCTGGACAATTAGATCTGGTCATGTTCGAAGAAGAAGAAGAAGCCAATGCCATGACATATCGCCGCTTGTCTCCTTGCACTTGACATCAGATCCGGTCCACATGACCACTTGGAGGAGGAACCATCGCCCCGGGTCGAGCATCGTTTCTCATCCCGATCGTCCATCGCCGCTGGAGAAGACGCCTCTGTGCCCCTTTTTTGTGCATGATTTCAAAATTAGAAGGGAAGACTAGGAGAGAGATTAATGAGGAGATATTTTAGGTGGTTGCATACTATATTTAGATAATGTATAATGACTAAAATAGATTTTTGGTTAGTTAAATAATATTACTGACATACCTTTTATAATAACTGTCAGATCAATTATGGATGCATGGGATCGTTAGCCATCCTTAATGATGGAAGGATCAAGTCTCATTGGAAAGATATAATATATATAGGGGGCCTTTCAAATAGGACATGGTCTTTCCATGTGTAAGGAAGGCCAATGATATGGGCTATTAAATTCAAATCCAATGGCACATTCAATTTCTTTGCCCAAAAGGGTATTTTGGTCATCTTCTTTTGTATTAATTATGTATATTATTTAATATTTCAAAATACTAAAGTTGACTAGATCTATTTTTAGTATTTTTTCACAATATCATATTTAAATAATATCCAATTTTATGCTGGACGATATTATGCGAAGCAGATGTTTGTATCCTCACATGATTTTTTGTGGAATCCGTAGTTCCTTTTGTAATGATTGCATTTTTTGTAGAATCCGTGGTTGATTCAAAATTCATGTCACTTTGTAAAATGTATATATTTCTTTATAGAATACAATTCATATTAGCAATTAATTCATGATTTTTTAATGATTATATGATTCTTCGTAGAATAAATTTTATATTGTTCTTTCTAAAAATGAAGTAGACATTCACGCTAAATCGATAAGTAAAATACAAACCAAATATGTATAATACTCATCAGAAAGGTGTAATGTACATCCAAAATATGTAATGCACATCAAATATACAAGATATATAAAACAACAACGTTTATCATTCACACCAAATTATTTTGTAAAAATACATATCAGATATATATAATACACATCAAAATTATATAATACACATCAATATTGTATAATACAAAGTGACGAATGTATTTTTACATAGCAATTCCGTGCCACCCACTTCTGTCTTGCCGATGAGTAGCGAATGACACCGTGAACTGCTCCATGTCGATGTTGAAGTCGGAAATGAATGGGGCGAAGAACTTCAAACTGACCACGCATAGTTGTCCACATGAAGATGGAGATAACACCGTGAACTGCTCCATGTCGATGTTAAAGTTATTGGTGTGTCTTTCTCCAACATGAAAACAACAAATGACATATTTGTCCTATCTGTTGGATCATCTTGTACAACTTGCTTTAATATTGTCTTATTTACATATGATAGAAGGCTCTGAAATGCTGCATCAATGCGGAAGCTGGTGTTTCTTTGTCTGCTGATGATTTCAAGCAGCAGCACTCCAAAGCTGTATACGTTAGATTTTACAGAAAATAATCCTTCCATGGCATATTCCTTTGATATGTATCCACTGTAATTAACACAAATTTAATATTTACGGACATAGAATGAGAACAAAATAGCAAAGAATATTATAGTTTTTATGTATATTTTAAAATACATACGTTCATATAAGAATGCTATTCTATGAATATTAATCTATGTATTTAAAATGTTTTTACATATGGATCCTCGTGACGACGATGAAGACGAAGATGAAAGGAACATCTGGATTCCCCCTTGAAGAAGGAGAACCTCCTGCTGGTCATGTCAACGGTGAAGATAGAGATGAAGGTGACAAAGCGGTTGATGAGGCATGTGATTACGAAGGAGACGGTGGAGACAACGGAGATGAGGCATGTGATGTGCGTACATTAGAGAAGAGCGACGACGGAGATGGAGATGCACAATGCCCGACGTCCTCCTCCTCCTCCCTATTTTTGTGTGTATGCCTATTTTTGTGCATGAGATTTTGAAATGAATGGAAAGATTATGAGAGAGATTAATGAAGAGATATTTTTGGTTGTTACATATTATATTTAGACAATGAATAGTGACCAAAATAGGTTTTAGATAATTAAATAATAAAATAATACACCTTTAATGACAATCGATGGATTAATTATGAATGTGTGAGATCGTTGGCCTTCCATAGGGATGGAAGGACCATGTTCTTTCTGAAAGATATATATATCATGTGAAGCTAATATAGCAATTGAAATACAACAAGTGAATGCAATGTAACATCCGGAGCTAATATAGCATGTGAAATATCATAAGTGCATGAAATATATCATGTGAATAGGGTTAAGCATTCGATCAAGCTAGCCCGACCCATATAACCCAGCTTGAGACTAAGTCCCCAAGGATGGCTTGGGCTTTAATTATTTCTCTCAATAAAGATTTTACGTCGGGCTCATTCTTTGTGTAGCACAACCCAATGGCTTACAAGTCGACTCCCCGTAAGGTTCACTACCTTGACCTAGATTATGGTCCATTAACTCAACTTGCAAGATCATTTGTCCTTTAGGTTAATGAATACATTATTTTAGGATATCCCAGTATTAAGAAAGTTAAAGGATCAACTATGGCTTAGGATTTTACACGCATGCTCATTAAAGGAATAAGATCAGATTACTTAAAAGATCGCTTGTATCATAAGATTGTGGGACATGTGGACCTAATCTTGGGATGCAACACTTCCTTTATGGGGAAGAATAAAAGACAACCAACTCTTGCTCTATTTATTGTATCATTAAGGAAATTTTTAATTTGATTCTCAGGGGATTGAAATTTGTAAAGGCATTACTAAATGCCAGTCCAAACTAGTATTTTATAGGCCTGAGCTCGAGCATGGACCCTATTTGTGCAAAGAATACCAACCTATTAGCTCATCGCAGTTAATGAGCTCAAGATACGCTCAAGTCGGACCCACTTAGCCAAACTCTATGCCCAACCCTCATGTGAAGCTAATATAGAAGATGAAGCTAATATAGAAGGTAGAGAAAATAAGTGGAGGGTGTTTGATAAGGTAGGTGTCCATTTGATGATAGTAGGTGAAGTATATAATAGGGTGAACGTTTAACAAGAATATAGAATGAAGTAGAAAGTATGAAGTTATCACAAAATGCTTAACAAAGTCAAATATAACAAGAAGGAACATGTATGAAATTATAATAGGTTTCATTTTAATATAGTTGGAAGATGTAGTTGATGATGAATCTATGACTCGTCACCATTATTCATTCATGTTGGCTAAAATCCTTGGTAAAATGCATGTAATATACCTACTAATTTCTACTAATTAACATTCTAACCACAATTGTTAATATTATATATTTAACACTTATTTTATCCAAAATAAAAAAATAAAAAGAAGGACGTATATATATACAGACTGATCCTAACCCCGAGATCGGATTTATATTGACTTGGTAGACAAAATAAATAAGTAGAGGGAGATAAAGATCCTAACTTATAAAAATATCAGAAAACTAATATAACAAAAATACATTAAACACATTTTACACTATGTAAATATTTCACCTATTTTATTCATCATCAAGAAAATTCCAAATCAAAATACTTTCTTTACAAAAGTTGTTCATAAAAATATATATTATTTTATAAAATTATCAGAAAAATTATTCATATAAAAATAAAATATTATAATGAATTGAAAAGGTCGTAAAAGCCGACTTCCGAGGTTTATAACTATTTGTAGAAAACTCCAAATTGACCAACTCACTTTTAAACTTCATTTTATAAATAATACTATTTATTAAAAATATCAAAAAATATTAGAATAAAATGGGTGAGTTTTGGTGTTTGGGCATGTTGTATATATGTACTATATGTACAAACTTCTTGATTTTCTAATAAATTAACCCTAACTCCATTTAGCCTAATATATTTTCTAAAACACTTCTAAAAATCATTATAAAAATATAAAAAATATAATTTTACTCGAAATACCAATAAATCCTAAGGCCACGA
The DNA here is from genome assembly GCA_037367405.1 of Ottelia alismoides. Lineage (NCBI taxonomy): Eukaryota > Viridiplantae > Streptophyta > Magnoliopsida > Alismatales > Hydrocharitaceae > Ottelia > Ottelia alismoides. The sequence goes on along the minus strand of JAZKJV010003146.1, from coordinate 577,681 downwards.
AACCGTTACCTAAATTTTCTGAACCTCATAACTCAGCCATATGGAGTCTGAATTGGGTAAACTCAGTTTTAAAGTCAGATTTATTTAATTATCTATCAAATGACACCAATTTCGCTAAAATTATAGTTAATATGCAAAATATGGGTTTCGGGACTATATTGGTACATGTATCTATATATTGTACAATGTACCTTAATTTATATGAGGATGGGGAGCTTGCACCAAGGTGCATGTAACTTTACATGCACCGGAGCTTATATCTTCCATATTTTTTTACTTTTTTGAAAAATACCACCATGTATATTCATCCATATATCCCTCCAATATGTCATTCGAATTTCGTCAGAAACATAGACTCCTATGACCTCCATCCAGAACAGGTAATTTTAACGGTCTTAGAATTGATGTAATCGACCTGTTCTGGATGGAGGTCATAGGAGTCTCTGTTTCTGACGAAATTCGAATGACATATTGAAGGGATATATGAATGAATATACATGGTGGCATTTTTCAAAAAAGTAAAAAAATGTGGAAGATATAAGCCCGGGTGCATGTAAAGTTACATGCACCTTGGTGTAAGCTCCCCATCCTCAATTTATATTATTATTTATATATTTTATTAATATTCTACTATTAAATTAAAATAAATAAAAATCTATTTTAATTTATGTATTTACATATTTATTTATTATTTTTTTAATTATTTTTATTTACTTATGAAATTGATTATATATCTAATTTTATATTTAATTATTTAATTACTTAATTAAGTATTTACTTATCTATTTAATTATATCTTAATTAATTAATTTAATCTAAATATTAAGTATTTATATTATTTAATATTTAATTAATTATTTATTTTCTTTTCTCTTCATGCGTGCACTGCACGCCTCTGCTTCTCCCGTTTATTCTTCTTCCCTACACGTTACCCGCCTCCCTTCTCCTCTTCTCCTCCAGCGGCCACAACTTCCCAACCGATCGTCCATTAGTCAGTATGCCAACCGACTCCCCCTCACTAATCCCTGTCTATATGTAGCTCTGCCCAAATCCCCTCCAGGTTCGATGAACCTAGACCTAAGCAGTTTCCTATAAATAGGGCATCGCCCCCATAGTTTCGAGCTATCCGCCATTTGTGATCTTCCAGCTCCCAAGTTTTAGTGAGAGTGAGAAAGGGTTGTGACAGGTCTCTCAACCTCTTCTCGTCATCGAGCGAGGTCAAGCGAGTGAGGTCCGGCATGATCAGTGGTCAGTGTCAAGGATCCCCTCTGTCGTGCCCAGCCTCTGCAATACACCACGCATTGAGGCGACAACATCCCACAGGCGCATCGACCTCCGATTAATAGGCAACCCCATCCATCATCTGTAGACCAGGTTAGCTCCCTTTCTGATTCCTTCTCCTCCTCCTCCTCTATTCTTCTTCTCCAACACTCACTTCTCCTTTCAATCACTCCCTTCTTCATGATTTCATCTTCAAATTGATACTCCTCACGAGCATCACCTCCTCATTCCATCTTCGATTCCCCCTCATTTTCACTTCTATCTTTATGTCCTTTTCATCTCTGGTGAGATCGCACCAGGGCTCCACCTCTCTTCCTCCCATCTTCGACAGATTTCGCTCAACATCCCACTTCTCAAATTAGATCGAGGCCATTGTCTCGAGTCGAGCTTATCATATGCAGGATCGCTAAGTTGATCAACACCTTCAGGAGAGTCCTCCATGCATCTACAGAGTCATGTTTCGTCTGAAGACGATTACCATCGGAGATAAACGTCATCACCTGAAGCAGATCATCTCCAGCATGGAGTCAAAACTCATTACCAATGGAGATTGCCTTGGCTGATTTGCAATAGATGGTGTTGTTCGAGATCCTATTCAACAACCAGGACTGTAACACCTGTAGGGACCCGAGCATCATACATCGACTTTGATTGTTTGTTCCACGGTCATCGCTTATGGAGAGCTCGGTACCAAAATTCCATTGTTGCACAAAGCATCTCTTCCAGGAGTTTGGGATCAGCGACCGTCGTGAGAAAGCCATCGCCATCTGTAGAGGAATAAAGTAAGCTTCGAAATCAACGCAATCCAACTTGATTTAGGGTTAAATTCAGCCATCAAATCTCCATCGATCCAATGTGCCTCCGCACGCAACGCTTCTTCTCGCAGCACCTCCAACGCTTAAGGCACCTCACGTGCCTCACACGTGAGGCAAACAGATATTTGGCCAAATTACATTCATATCCCCATACATTCGGCATTTTCTAAGCAGATCATCGTCAAGTTACCCCATGTGACAAATCACATGTTTTCTGGAGCATTTTCATAAATGCCCTGGATCTATTTGATTTCGAGCAGGTCCCGCTTCAGAAGCTGCACGTCATGCAACACGTGATCTATGGGAAATTTTTGTGCGTGCTCTGCTACTTTCATTATTTTAATCCATTACCCTTGTAAACAGTATACTTATCTTAAACATATTAACTACATATTAAATCAAATATAAAAAATAAAAAATAAAAAAATACGTATAAATATCCTATACTATATATAATATTAAATCATATTTTCCAAGATAAAAATATTTTTTGATTTTTAATAAATCATTAAATCCCATAAAAATATAACAAACTCATAAAATACATAAAAAAATTAAAAAACACCTTCAAAAATCCTATAAAAATTACCCTTAGCATATTTTTCCATACTTTACATAGAAAATCAAAAGCAAACTAAAAAAATGAATAATAAAACCAATAAAAAAATTACATAATACATAAAAACTTGAGAAAACATACAAAAACACACAATATATCAATTTAAAGATAATTTCACCTACTTTTCAATAAAAAATATTTTCATCTTGTTTATTATAATAAAAAAATGAAAATAATGCACTACTTTCAATGAAAAATAGTTTTTTCATATTAAAAAAATAACAAAATCCATAAAAATCTTAAAAATCTCTTAAAAATTCATAAAATAAGAAAAATAAATTTAAAACATAAAAAAATAAAATAAAAACCAATTAATAATTAAAAAAAATTTTTCTAAAATTAAATTAAAAATTATAAAATACGTAAAATCACAAAAACAATACAAAACTAATACAAATCAAATAAAAATCTAGAAAATTCCCTAAAAATAAAAATTAGGAAACCCATTAAGCCTAAGTTTTCTATAGTTTAACCCTACTTTCCAATAGTTTACCTCCCTGAGTTCGACACTCCCATACTTAATCACTATATATCTAAGTTGTGAAGTATAAGTAATAAAAATAAATTTTCTACTAAAATTCACTCCACCGACATAGTGATACTATTCTTATTTTAGAATAGGAGGTTGGGCGGTTTTTCAGATGACGTTGTTGCGGGGGAGGTAGTGCTAGGGCAGATCATAGGACCTTAGGTTTTGGGGTTCCCTAGCATATTGTTTCTGATTTGTGCAACACACGTTGAGCCGCACAACTGAGAACCAGAAAGCCCACTAATTTTTTTTACTTTTTTTGCAATCCCTTGTAAAAATATATAAAAAATGAAGGGCACTGATCCGTTTTTCTGTTTTGTAGAAGGGACCCCATAAGTCAAACCCAACTTGTACCTTCCTCCTCTTTCTCAAGGTATGTTTCACCGAGTGTCATGCACTTAGAGGAGCAGGGTACCCACCGTGGTTTTTTTGTATCACAATTTTCTCGACAATTTCCCATGGCTTTTTCAAGGCTAGGTGCTAGTTTAGGATTTTTCGATTTTTCTTTGTCTGTGCCTCCGTAGCTAGATTTAGGACGTGCAAACTAGATGCTTGTTTGATCATGTAGGTCAAAATAAAAAGACAAAAATCATTAGACGTTGTTTGAAAAATTCAAAAAAAGAGATAATCGAAAATAAAACAGGGAGTGCTAACTATGTTTGACCTAAAAATAAACGTCACGGACTTCATTTGTTTTGGGAGAGAAATCCCCAGCGAACGTTTAACAGGTACTCTCCATATCCGTGAGTAAGAGACGACCATAAGGCTAGAGCCAAAGCTCGAATTCCTTTTGGAATGCTACTGTTTTCATATAGTTACTCACTTTCTCTTCAGTGGGGACTCTCGTGTAGCCGAAAACTGTCTGAGTTTCCTTAGTAGAGTGGAAGGTTTAGAGGCTCTGTGTAAGGCTCCGTCCTCAAGTAACACGGTTGTCAGAAACAGTTCGTACTTACTCCCATATTGGCTCAGAATAGGTGATTCTATGTAAGAACTCAGGACAGTCTTCTGGGAACGTTTCGATCACCTATCAGCTCATGTAATCAGTGAGAAGAATTATATTGCCAATAAACCCTAGAATTGACAAGATTAATGAATACGGTCATAACCGGGTTGAGTTGATGAATCCGAGGTTTGCTTTGCATTTGATTTTGTGGTGTGAGACCCATCTTTTAGAGATCTATATCAATTAATCATTTGTCTTATCAAGATGATGGGTAGGAGATCGCTTTGGTCGACTGTGACTGATCTAGTCTCTGGAGAAGCGGCTTGCAAGCGTGGGGATGAGCCGCGTTGTCCTCGCAATCCAACGAGTAGATCCAAGCACGGTGAACTCCTGATCTCGTCGCACGAGAACGAATGTCTCCTTCGTGAGCGTAGCACTCCAAAGAGATGGAGAACCGCAGAACGTCGAAGCGGCAACGCGGTGGCATAGGCGACGACGGCTATCTCCCTTAGGGTTTGGTGGACGACCACCAAAAGAGAGAGGGAGAGGGTTGGCGTGTGAGGAGAAAAGAGAGAGAGAGATGTATAAGAGAGCATGGTACGCCTCTCTATTTATAGGGTTTTAGGATCCATGGATCTCAATCCATAGGACATATAAAATCAATGGATGAGATTGATTTATGTCAATCCAATGGTCAAGATTGTTGTTGGTAAAAACCAACAACTTATGATTTAATTTTGATCAAATATAATCCTAAAATTAAACCAATCAAATAAGGAGAGGATTTCAATGGAGATCATGTCTCCCCAAGTAATAGGGTGGACGACAACCAATTCCATATAGGACTTGGTAGCCGCCCATTACATACCAAGTGGGGACAATCTCATGGATTTCCATGAGATTGCATATCTCCTTGAATTTTTTTTTAAATCCAACAACTTTTATTGGGATTTATTCTCCAAAAATGATTCACAATTAATCTTGGGGATATTGCAATCTTGCCATTGGAAAATTGTGAATCATATTCACAACCCAAAACAAAATATAATTTACATTTTCAATTAATTAGATAATGTGTATCCAATACACATTAATAATTAATCAACAAATATAAATTATAATTAGCTCTCTCTAATACATTATAAATCACATTTATAATATATTATGAATAATTGGATATTTATATCCACATTATTCTTATCCATAATAATTAAATCACATTTAATTATATTGGATAATTCCTCATACATCATGATAATTAAATCATATTTAATTATCAATTTCTCAATTCTTAGATCTTTATGGAATTATTCTTGAACCATTCAAGAACAATGCTATTTCTCCTCGGATACTTGGAGATAAGGACAGGACGATTGTATTGTTCCACGTATAGTGACTTGGATATTGAGATCACGCCTCAAATCTAGATCCCATGGACCTCTCATAGATGCTTGATTAAATCAAGACCGTAAGCCTAATCTTCTCATTGTATCTGAATCTCATTCAGATCAATGTTCAGTACATGGATTAAGATTAGGTCACTTCTCTAATGAGAGGAGTCACTAAAATCCAGACCTGTTTCATCACTCCCTCAGAATGGAAGCATCATGGTTATACAATCGTTTATGACCAAATCACACTCTGGTATTCCCAATACATGTACATCCTGCATACTGGAGGACTCATGATCATACTGAAGATATAGATCACTTTTTCACTGTCATCTTCATGGTCTGATCAATAAGTTTCTCAATCTTAGTCCTTGGGATACGGTACAGATCATATGCTTTCACAAAGCATATATCTTACCTTCAAATTTATGTCATGCTTCTAAAGCATGATGACTATGCATGGAATTTGATCAGTCCCAATACCTCATGAGTGAGCTCATGTCTCCCGGTTCACAAGTGAACCTGTATGATCCCTTTGAGAGATCATATTACTCATATGCCCTTACATGCACACCATCTCGCCGGTGTATAGACCTTGGTTAGGTCATCAACCTATTCGTCTGCCAAATCTACACACTTAGACATATAGCAATACATTTGTCTCTAGTCAGAGGATGTTTGCCTGTGATGTGACAGTATTCATCATAGGTCTTTGGTTATCTCGATGTCGTTAATTCAACCCATTGACTCAACTAATCTAATACCTCCGAATCACTATTCCCATGCAGAGGACCTGCATCAAGAGGTCGATCAGATATCAGCCTAATGAGAAAAGATTGCCATCTCCTTCTTAGGCTGGAGATCACTACTTGTCAATCATTGATGATTGTTGATGAGTCCTCTATCTAACTCCTTAGATATTCATCCAAGCATCAACCTCTATGATTCAATCAATGAATCAACAGCTGTATGATTATCAAGTTGTCCATGGTACATAACCCATATTGTACAGAAGGACCTTATAGTGCATTCATTCAATCAATTTCAGAAAGGGAGTGAAACATAATCAATAACGTTTATTGATAAATCATTTATTACAATAACATTTATTGCAGGAATGGTTCGCCTCGGGCTCACATTGCTAACAATCTCCCACTAGCACTCAGAACCATTCAGGAACAATCCTTAAACCCATACTCATTACATGTTGGTCGAAAACCTTCTGTGTCAGAGGTTTGGTAAGAGGATCAGCAACGTTGTCGCAAAGGCCACCTTGGTGATGTTGATGTCACTACGCTTTTGAATCTCCCAAATGATGTGGTATTTCCTTTCTACGTGCTTGCTCTTCTGATGTCATATGGGTTCCTTTGCTTGGGCAATGGCTCCCGTGTTATCACAGAGTAGCGGGATGGGAGTTTCAGAGGAAACTACGCCAAGCTCCAGCACAAACTTGCGCAACCACACCGCCTCTTTTGCAGCATCCGATGCGGCAATGTATTCGGCTTTTGTTGTTGAATCTGTTGTAGTGTCCTGCTTCTTGCTTCTCCAGCTCACATCACCACCATTCAACGGGAATACAAACCCTAATGTCGATTTTTGATCATCAATATCCGATTGGAAGTCAGAATATGTATATCCCAAGACTTGTAGATCACCATCTCCATAGACCAAGATGTAATCTTGCGTCCGTCTTAGATATTTAAATATGTTCTTTACTGCATTCCAGTGTTGTTCTCCATAGCAGGATTGGTAATGACTTACCACTCCCACTGCATGGCAGATATCTGGCCTAGTACACATCATGGCATACATTAAGCTTCTTACATCTGATGCATAAGGACATCCAACCATGGCTTTCTTTTCCTCAACAGTCTGAGGAGCCATTCCTTTAGAAAGGTGGATACCATGTCTTAAGGGTAGGAATCCTTTCTTGGAACTATCCATATGGAATCGTTCAAGAATCTTCATAATGTATCCATGTTGTGACAATCCCAATATCCTCTTCTCTCGGTTTCTGAACAACTTCAGACCCAAGATGTAAGAGGCTTCTCCAAGATCTTTCATCTCAAAGGTATGGGATAGCCAAATCTTCAAACTGGTCATCATCCATGTATCATTCCCAATGATAAGGATGCCATCTACATAAAGCACGATGAACACAATGGCTCTCCCACTAAGCTTCTTGTACACAAAGGTTCATCAGAATTCTACACAAAATCATAACTCTTTATGGTTTCGTCAAATCTGATGTTCCAGCTATGAGAAGCTTGCTTGATCCCATAAATGGATTTCTTCAGCTTGCATACTTTGCCATCCTCAGTCATGAAGCCCTGAGGCTGCTCCATGTAGATGTCCTCCTCAAGGTATCCATTGAGGAAAGCCGTCTTGACGTCCATCTGCCAGATGTCGTAGTTTAGATATGCAGCTATAGCTAGTAATGTCCTGATGGATTTAAGCATAGCCACATGAGAGAATGTCTCATCGTAGTCGATGCCTTCTCTCTGTGTGTAGCCCTTGGCTACGAGCCGTGCCTTGAAAGTCTCTACTTTCCCATCAAGTCCCCTCTTTCTCTTGAAGATCCATTTACACCCAATGGGTTTTACCCCTTTAGGTGGATCCTCTAGGGTCCATACACCATTCTTATGCATGGAGTCAATTTCTGACTTCATTGCTAGCATCCATCTATCCATGTCATGATCCGCGAGTGCTTCATCAAATGAAGTAGGATCATTGTCAGTCTCACTTGACACATGTAATCCATACCTTTCAGGTTGTGCAACCATCCTCGAACTCCTTCGAAGAGGTATGGGTGTTTCATCTTTATTTACTTCTTCAGTTTCTCGTCTAGGACGCTCAGAATCCTCAGGGGATTCTATAAGTTCCTCTACTTCATTTTTGTCTTGACCTTTAAGGAAATCATCCTCCAGAAATTTCTCATCTCTAGAGACAAAAACCTTTTGGGTCTTAGGGTCATAGAGTTGGTATCCAATACCATATCTAACATACCCAATGAAGTAACACTCAGGAGTGCGAGATTCCAGCTTCTTGCATCCACGTTCTTCGCATGAATTAAGCAACCCCAAACCCTCAAGTGATTAACACTAGGTTTGGTTCCATACCAAAGCTCATGAGGAGTCTTAGGTACAGATTTACTGGGAATTTTATTCAGGATATATATTGCAGTCTCTACTGCATATCCTTAGAAACTAAGTGGTAAATGTGCTTTACTCATCATTGAACGGACCATATCCATGATGGTCCTTACGTCTTTCAGCAACACCATTAAGTTGGGGAGTTTCAAGAGTAGTGAGATTGGAGATAATTCCATTCTCTTTAAGGTATTCCTTGAATTCATCTGAGAGGTACTCGCCACCTCGATCAGATCGAATCCGTTTAATCTTCCTATCGGTTTGGTTCTCAACCAAAGTCTTGAATTCTTTGAACATTTCAAAGGTTTCAGATTTATGACGTAACAGGAAGACAAACCCGTATCGCGAATAGTCATTAATAAACGTCAAATAATATCGATATCCATTTCGAGTCACGGTACTAAAGGGACCACATACATCGGTATGTATTAATTCAATAATACCTTCGCATCTAGTATCCTTGTTACGGAAAGGCATCCTAGTCATTTTACCTCGAATACAATGTTCATAGGTAGGTAAAGACTGAACCTGTAGAAAATCCAAAGGTCCATCCTTTATCAATCTATTGATCCTATCAACAGATAAATGACCAAGCCTTTGATGCCAAATCATGTTTGAATGATTTTTATTATTCCTGGATCTTTTAGGATTTTTATTAGGGGTTGTAACATTCATGACATGCTCATTAATGCACAATTCATAGAGTCCACCAGAAGTCAAAATACCATCCGCAATATATTTATCATAATGATTTATGACTAACTTATTACAGAATAGGAATGAATATCCACTTCTAACTAGCTTAGATACGGATATCAAATTCCTCCTGACTTCAGGTACATAAAGACACTCTTTAAGTACTAGGACTCTACCACTAGATAATGATAGCCGGCAAGTCCTGACGGCGACTGCTGCGACACTTGCATCCGATCCCATCTGGATGACTATCTCCCCTTCTTCAAGTTTTCTAGTTTCCTGAAACAAATGCAACAAATTGCATACATGAACAGAAGCACCAGAATCAACAACCCAACTTCCTTCTCATCCAACGAGAAAGCTGATTTCAATGATAAAAGTAGATTTCATACATGCTGGGGCTTTACCTTTGTTGACCGACTTCAGGTAATCCGGGCAATTAAGCCTCCAGTGCCCCAGCTTCTTGCAGTGGTGACAGACGTCGGTTTTCTTCGACGCCATTAGAATGGATGCATTGGAAGATGAGCCAACACTTTGCCCCTTCTTCTTTCTCTTCTGAGCCGGGCCCTTCCGAGAACCATGCTTCCGACCGCGCTTCCCTCTGACCTGTGCAACCATTGCACTGCCAGCGGGACCATCTTTCTTCATCATGTCTTCTGCAGACTTTAATGCAGCAAGAAGCCCAGCATTTGTCAATTCCAGCTCGTTCATGTGGAATGACAATACAAAGTTATTGAAAGATCTGGGCAACGACAGCAGAATGAAATCAGATTACATGTTTGCATCCATGGTTGCCCCCAGAGTCTCTAGCTCCGATAAGTACCCAAACATTTTGAGTACATGTTCACGGACTGAAGTCTCTTCCTGCATCTTGCAGCGAACGAGCTCTTTCATAATGTTGTACCGCTGGATGCGGTTAATGTCACCAAACATATCTTTCAGATTCTGCATTATCTCCTGGCAAGTACTCATCTCCACATGTTGTTTCTGAAGAACATTGGAGAGAGAACCCAAGATGTAGCATCTAGCCAAGACATGATCTTCATCATACTTGTCATTGTATGCTTTCTCTTCCTTTGATTTAGGGTTTTCATGCTTGTCTTCTGAGAGCACATAACTTATGCGCTCAGCCGAGAGTACAAGCTCCAAATTACGGATCCAATCCGAGTAATTTGGTCCGGTCAACTGGTTGACCTCCAGAAGCCTGCTTAGTGGGTTCATGGACTCATTTTCTGAATTTAAGAATGCACTATATTAGAACATATAATCATATATTCAATTTAATTTTATTTGATCAAGGTATTTTAAATCAAATTAGTCTTACTATGTCAACTATGAAAGTTTATTCCCTTAATCACTTTTAAAGTAAGAGATATACTTACCGCTATATCTCAAGTACGAACTGGGATCTCCTCTTTATCTTTGTCATATCCCAAAAATATGAGAGCCTATGACTCCAACAAAAAGAAGTGGGAATACATTCCGCCTTGCAACCCCAACTTGCATTTTCCAATTCGGTCTTTAATACCCGGGCCCACCACCCCTAAGGTGATGTTGACCCGTCATTAATTGAACCAACCGTCAATAGGAATACAACTCGCTATGCACAATCCAATATCGCCCCAAAAATACGAGGACCCGATATTGGGGTCACTACGCATACGTCCTTACTCTTTCGAGAAGCGACGAGCCGGATCCAAATGGATCATACGCAGGAGCTGTTACTTCAGACAGGCGTCTCCTACATATAATATATGGCAACGAAACCCTTCGCCTTGACGGGAGACCATGGATGTCACTTGTGTGATCCTCCATTTCATATTAAAATTTTAATTAATTTTTATGAATCAAATTCATGTAATCAATTCTTCCAAGGGAATTAACAACTCTATTCATAATAGAGTATTTTAATTGGACATAATTAATTCAATCATATTAAATTAATTATCAATCCAATTCAATCAATCAAACTTGATTGTTTTACTTGAATATATATGGTATTATTCTCAAAGTACGTATTAATTCATATTTTAAAATTAGAAAATACAACTTGATTTCTTCGACATTATCAAGTCCCTACCCGCTGTCATGGCCAGTACCGGCGAGAGTGGGACGGACCACATACGTTGCAACCCGCTACCCCAGCGATCTCCGACTAGACACCATATCTGCCTCGGAAAGGATAATGCGAAATAGATCAATTTGTACTTGAGATGATCATTGGTTCTTCAACCGAAATTATACCATATAGTAATAATCAAAATATTTTTGATTATAAGGAAATTTGCTAGATAAATTCCCAATCCTATTCAAGCAAGGAGTTTGATGATTGTGTTTCCGCATTTGATCTAGATCAAATCTAATCAATTTATTGGTCGAGGTCAAGTCAATTAAGGAAATAATCATCTTATAATATTTCTCAAATATTTTCCATAATTATTTCTTGAAATTAACAATTAATTTCATTAATTGACAATCACATGGTTCTTGATTAGGACTGTAAATTCAGCAGTGACCCCTACTTTCTAAAATAAACATATCTCAATCATTTTAAATCCAAATTAGACAAAATCAATTTTCATAGATTGCTAATCTGATTTAGGACAGAAAATCCAAGTGATATTTCATGCATTTCGAGGCAAGTCTAAACAGTAATTAACTCTTTAATCATGTTAAGATTTGCAGTTCCCGAAACAGTGCATACATGTTCATTAAAACAACCACATCTCGAGAAAACGGAATCCAAATTATGCAAACTCATATCCTATGGTTTCCTTATTTAATGGGGAACAAAATTCAAGTGATTAATTCAGGTTTAAATAATTTAAACAGGGCTGAATTTATTCACTAAACATAAGTGCGAAAATCAAATGCGACAAAATCTTTCATGACCTCTACGAACCCAAGTCATCCTAGGTTTGCGGATTGTATCCAAAACCTTCGACCTAAGGCTCTGATACCACTTGAAGGATATTGAATAATCCTCAAGCGCATCATGGAAGCGTGAGCGTCATATCGAATACGACGAAGAACGACTAGTCGTACTAGTTGTTCGGTGCAGCAGAATTTAAAAAACTTTTCATGTGATGAAACCACATGATCCAAGAATGATTCTCAGATCGTTTCATCTATAACCACAACAAGTATAATGCAATACCTCTTGAAGCGTGGTTGATCGAGTCTCTACGAAAAAGAGACCTCCTGTCTCAAGTCCGATCGTTGGAGAAGCGGCTTGCGAGCGCAGGGATGAGTCGCGTTGTCCTCGCAATCCAACGAGTAGATCCAAGTACGATGAACTCCTGATCTCTTCGCACGAGATCGAACGTCTCCTTCATGAGCGTAGCACTCCAAGGAGACGGAGAACCGCAGAACGTCGAAGCGGCGACGTGGTGGCGTCGGCGACGATGGCTATCTCCCTTAGGGTTTGGTGGACGGCCACCAAAAGAGAGAGGGAGAGGGTTGGCGTGTAAGGAGAAAAGAGAGAGAGAGAGATGTGCTACCAATAGCATGTACAAGAGAGCATGGTATGCCTATCTATTTATAGGGTTTTAGGATCCATGGATCTAATTCCATGGGACATATAAATCAATGGATGAGATTGATTTATGTCAATCCAATGGTCAAGATTGTTGTTGGTAAAAACCAACAACTTATGATTTAATTTAGATCAAATATATTTGATAAATCAAATATACATCAATCCTAAAATTAAACCAATCAAATAAGGAGAGGATTTCAATGGAGATCATGTCTCCCCAAGTAATAGGGTGGACGACCACCAATTCCATATAGGACTTGGTAGCCACCCACCACATACCAAGTGGGGACAATCTCATGGATTTCCATGAGATTGCATATCTCCTTGAAATTCTCCATTATTTAATCCACAACTTTTGTTGGGATTTATTCTCCAAAAATAATTCACAGTTAATTTTGGGAATATTGCAATCTTGCCATTGGAAAATTGTGAATCATATTCACAACCCAAAACAAAATATAATTTACATTTTCAATTAATTAGACAATGTGTATCCAATACACATTAATAATTAATCAACAAATATAAATTATAATTAGCTCTCTCTAATACATTATAAATCACATTTATAATATATTATGAATAATTGGATATTTATATCCACATTATTCTTATCCATAATAATTAAATCACATTTAATTATATTGGATAATTCCTCATACATCATGATAATTAAATCATATTTAATTATCAATTTCTCAATGCTTAGATCTTTATGGACTTATTCTTGAATCATTCAAGAACAATGCTATTTCTCCTCAGATACTTGGAGATAAGTAGAGGGCGATTGTATTGTTCCACATATAGTGACTTGGATATTGAGATCACATCTCAAATCCAGATCCCATGGACCTCTCATAGATGCTTGATTAAATCAAGATCGTAAGCCTAATCTTCTCATTGTATCTGAATCTCATTCAGATCAATGTCGGTACATGGACAAAGATTAGGTCACTTCTCGAATGAGAGGAGTGACTAAAATCCAGACATGTTTCATCACTCCCTCGGTATGGAAGCATCATGGTTATACAATCGTTTATGACCAAATCACCCTCAGGTATTCCCAATACATGTACATCCTGCATACTGAAAGACTCATGATCATACTGAAGATATAGATCGCTTTTTCATTGTCATCTTCACGGTCTGATCACTAAGTTTCTCAATCTTGGTCCTTGGGATATGGTACAGATCATATGCTTTCACAAAGCATATATCTTACCTTTAAATTCATGTCATGCTTCTAAAGCATGACGACCATGAATGGAATTTGATCAGTCCCCATACCTCATGAGTGAGCTCATGTCTCCCGGGTCACAAGTGAACATGTATGATCCCTTTGAGAGATCGTATTACTCATATGCCCTTACACGCACACGAGCTCGCTGGTGTATAGACCTTGGCTAGGTCATCAACCTATTGGTCTGCCAAATGTACACATTTAGACATATAGCAGTACATATGTCTCTGGTCAGATGATGTTTGCCTGTGATGTGACAGTATTCATCATAGGTCTTTGGTTATCTCGATCTCGTTAAGTCAGCCCATTGACTCAACTAATCTGATACCTCCGAATCACTATTCCCATGCAGAGGACCTGCATTAAGAGGTCGATCAGATATCAGCCTAATGAGAAAAGATTGCCATCTCCTTCTCAGGATGGAGATCACTACTTGTCAATCATTGATGATGCTTGATGAGTCCTCTATCTAACTCCTTAGATATTCATCCAAGCATCAGCCTCTATGATTCAATCAATGAATCAACTGCTGTATGATTATCAAGTTGTCCATTGTACATAACCCATATTGTATAGAGGGACCATATAGTCATTCATTCAATCAATTTCATAAAGGGAGTGAAACATAATTCTTATCCATGATAATTAAATCACATTTCATTATATTGGATAAGAATTATGTTTCACTCCCTTTCTGAAATTGATTGAATGAATGCACTATAAGGTCCCTCTGTACAATATGGGTTATGTACCATGGCCAAGTTGATAATCATACCGCTGTTGATTCATTGATTGAATCAAAGAGGCCGATGCTTGGATGAATATCAAGTTGGCCATGGTACATAACCCATATTGTACAGAGGGACCTTATGGTGCATTCATTCAATCAATTTCAGAAAGGGAGTGAAACATAATAAAAAACATTTATTGATAAATTTTTTTTTACAATAACATTTATTGCAGGAATGGTTCGCCTCGGGCTCACATTGCTAACATGTTGGTGTGTCTTTCTCCAACATGAAAACAACAGATGACATATTTGGCCTATCTGTTGGATCATCCTGTACAACTTGCTTTACTACTCTCTTATTTACATATGATAGAAGGCACTGAAATACTGCATCAACGCGGAAGCTGGTGTTTATTTATCTGTTGATGATTTCGAGCAGCAGCACTCCAAAGCTGTATACGTCAGATTTTACAGAAAATAATCCTTCCTTGGCATATTCGTGTGATATGTATCCACTGTAAATTAACACAGATTTAATATTTATGGATATCGAATGAGAATTGAAAGAGCAAAGAATATTATAGTTTTTATGTATATTTTAAAATGCATACGTTCATATAAGGATGCTATTCTACGAATATAAATCTATGTATTTAAACTGTTTTTACATATGGATCCCCATGACGACGGTGAAGACGAAGATAAAAGGAACATCTGGATCCCCCCTTGAGGAAGGAGAACCTCCTATCGGTCATGTCGACAGTGAAGATAGAGACGAAGGTGACAAAGCGGTTGATGAGGCATGCGATGACGGTGGAGACGGTGGAGACAACGGAGACGAGTCATGTGATGTGCGCACGTTGGAGAAGAGCGACGACGGAGATGGAGATGCATAACGCCCGACGTCCTCCTCCTCCTCCCTATTTTTGTGCGTATGCCTATTTTTGTGCGTGAGATTTTGAAATGAATGGAAAGACTATGAGAGAGATTAATGAGGAGATATTTTTTGTTATTACATACTATATTTAGACAATGAATAATGACCAAAATAGATTTTTCGATAATTAAATAATAATGATAACACACTTTAATGACAATCGTTGGATTAATTATGGATGCATGAGATTGTTGGCCTTCCATAGAGATGGAAGGACCATGTCCTATTTGAAAGATATATATATATATGTGAAGCTAATATAGCAATTGAAATAAAACAAGTGAATGAAATGTAACATCTGGAGCTAATATAGCATGTGAAAAATCATGGGTGCATGAAATATATCATGTGAATAGGGTTAAGCATTGGGTCAAGCTAGCCCGACCATATAACCCAGCTTGAGACTAAGTCCCCAAGGATGGCTTGGGCTTTGATTATTTCTCTCAATAAATATTTTACGTCAGGCTCATTCTTTGTGTAGCACAACCCAATGGCTTACAAGTCGACTCCCCGTATGGTTCACTACCTTGACCTCGATTATGGTCCATTAACTCAACTTGTAAGCTCATTTGTCCTTTAGGTTAATGAATACATTATTTTAGGATATCCCAGTATTAAGAAAGTTAAAGATCAACTATGGCTTAGGATTTTACACGCATGCTCGTTAAAGGAATAAGATCAGATTACTTAAAAGATCGCTTGTATCATAATATTGTGGGACATGTGGACCTAATCTTGGGATGCAGCACTTCCTTTATGAGGAAGAATAAAAGACAACCACTTGCACTATTGATTGTATCATTAAGGAAATTTTTAATTTGATTCTCAGGGGATTGAAAGTTCTATATGGGCATTACCAAGTGCCAGTCCAAACTAGTATTTTATAGGCCTGAGCTCAACCATGGACCCTATTTGTGCAAATAATACCAACCTATTAGCTCATCACAGCTAATGAGCTCAAGATACGCTCAAGTCGGACCCACTTAGCCAAACTCTATGCCCAACCCTCATGTGAAGCTAATATAGAAGATGAAGCTAATATAGAAGGCAGAGCATATAAGTGGAGGGTGTTTGATAAGGTAGGTGGCCATTTGATGAAACATAGTAGGTGAAGTATATAATATGGTGAACGTTTAACAAGGTAGAATATAGAATGAAGTAGAACGTATGAAGTTATCACAAATGGACGCTTAACAAAGTCGAATATAATAAGAAGGAACATGTATGAAATTATAATAGATTTCATTTTAATATAGTTGGAAGATGCAGTTGATGATGAATCTATGATTAGTCGCCATTATTCTTTCATTTTGGCTAAAATCCTTGGTAAAATGCATGTAATATACTTATTAATTTCTACTAATTAACATTCTAACCACAATTGTTAATATTATATATTTAACACTTATTTTATAAAAAATAAAATAATAAAAAAGAAGGACGTATACATATACATACTTATCCTAACACCGAGATCCGGTCAATATTGACTTGGTAGACAAAATAAATAGGTAGGGGGAGATAAGGATCCTAACTTATAAAAATATCAGAAAACCAATATCACAAAAATACATTAAACACATTTTAAACACATTTTACACTATGTAAATATTTCACCTATTTTATTTATCATCAAGCAAATTCCAAATCAAAATACTTTCTTTACAAAAGTTGTTCATAAAAATATATAATATTTTATAAAATTATCAGAAAAATTATTCAATATAAAATATTACAATGAACTGAAAAGGCCGTAAAAACTGACTTCTGAGGTTTATAACTATTTGTAGAAAACTCCAAATTGACCAACTCACTTTTAAACTTCATTTTATAAATAACACTATTTATTAAAAATATCAAAAAAATATTAGAATAAAATAGGTGAGTTTTGGCGTTTGGGCCCATTGTATATATGTATTATATGTACAAACTTTTTGATTTTCTAATAAATTAACCCTATTTCCAGTTAATCTAATATCTTTTCTAAAACACTTCTAAAAATCATTATAAAAATATAACTTCAGTCAAAATAATAATAAATCATGAGGCCACGAAATCGTTACCCAAAATATTCCGAACCTCATAACGCATATGGAGTCTGAATTAGGTAAACTTGGTTTTAAAGTCAGTTTTATTTATTTATCTATCAAATGACACTGATTTAGCTAAAATCGGTGTTAATATGCAAAATATGGGTTTCGAGATCATATTGGTACACAAATCTATATGTTGTACAATGTACCTTAATTTATATTATTATTTATATATTTTATTAATATTCTACTAAATTAAAATAAACAAAAATCTATTCTAATTTATTTATTTACATATTTATTTATTATTTATTTAATTATTTTTATTTAGTGATTAAATTAATTATTTATCTAATTATATATTTAATTATTTAATTAGTTAATTAAGTATTTACTTATCTATTTAATTATATCTTAATTAATTAATTTAATCTAAATATAATTTAATAAATTATTAAGTAATTATATTAATTAATATTTAATTAATTATATTAATTATTTATTTCCTTTTCTCTTGGTACGTGCATTGCACGCCCCTTCTTCTCCCGTTTCTTCTTCTTCCCTACACGCTGCCCGTTGCCCTTCTCATTTTCTCCTCTGGGGGCCACAACTTCCCAACCGACCGTCCATTGGCCGGTGTGCCAACTGACTCCCCCTCACCTGATCCCCGTCTAGATGCAGCTCTGCCCAAACCCCCACCAGATTCGATGAACCTAGACCTCCACCTTTTTCCTATAAATAGGGCATCACCCCCATAGTTTCAAGCTATCCACCATCTATGATCTTCCAGCTCTCAAGTTCCAGCGAGAGAGAGAAAGGGTTGTAACAGGGCTCTAAGCCTCTTCCCGTCGTCGAGCAAGGTCGAGCGAGTGAGGTCCGACGTGATCAATGGCCTGTGTCAAGGACCCCCTCTTTCGTACCCAGCCTCTACGGTACACCGCACAACGAGGCGACAACATCCCACAGGCGCATTGACCTCCGATCAATAGGCGACCCCATCCATCATCCGTAGACCAGGATAGCTCCCTTTCTTATTCCTTCTCCTGATCCGTTCTTCTTCTCCAACACTCTCTTCTCCTCTCAATCACTCCCTTCTTCATGACTTCATCTTTGATTTGATGCTCCTCACGAGCATTACCTCCTCATGCCTTGGCTGATTTGCAATGGTTGCTGTTGTTCGAGATCCTATTCGACAACCAGGACCGTAGCACCTGTAGGGACCAGAGCATCATACATAGACTGCGATCATTTGTTCGATGATCATCGCTTACGGAGAGCTCGGTATCAAAACTCCATCGTTGCACAAAGCATCTCTTCTAGGAGTTTGGGATCGGTGACCGTCGTGAGAAAGCCATCGCCATCTGCAGAAGAATAAAGTGAGCTTCGAAATCACCGTAATCCAACTTGATTTAGGGTTAAATTCAGTCGTCAGATCTCCATCGATCGAACGCACCTCCGCACATAACACGTCTACTCGTAGCATCCCTACCGCTTAAGGCACCTCATGTGCCTCGTACGTGAGGCAATCAGATATTTGGCCAAATTACACTCATAGCCCCCTACATTCTGCTATTTTCTAAACAGATCATCGTCAAGTTACCCCACGTGATGGATCACATGTTTTCGGGAGCATTTTCATAAAATGCCCTGGATCTATTTGATTTCACGAGCAGGTCCCGCTTCAGCAGCTGCACGTGATGCAGCACGTGATCTCTGGGAAATTTTTGTGCGCGCCCTGCTACTTTCATTATTTTACATCCATTACCCATGTAAACAGTATACTTATCTTAAGCATATTAACTACATATTAAATCAAATACAAAACATAAAAAAATAAAATAAAAATATGTATAAATACCCTATGGTATACTATACATAGTATTAAATCATATTTTGCAAGATAAAAATATTTTTTATTTTTTAATATATCAGTAAAATCCCATAAAAAGATATCAAACCCATAAAATACATAAAAAAATATAAAAACACTTTCAAAAATCCTATAAAAATTACCCTTAGCATATTTTTCCATACTTTACATAGAAAATCAAAAACAAAATAAAAAATTGAATAATAAAAACAATAAAAATTACATAATACGTAAAAACTTGAAAAATCATATAAAAACACACAATATGTCAATTTAAAGATATTTTACTTTTTAATAAAAAATATTTTCATCTTGTTTACTATAATAAAAATAAAAAATACTCCACTATTTTCAATAAAAAATAGTTTACTCATCTTAAAAATAACACAAAATCCATAAAAAACCTAAAAATCTCTTAAAAATTCATAAAAACAAGAAAATAAATTTTAAAAATAAAAAAAAATAGAAACCAAATAAAAATTGTAAAAATTTTCTAAATTAAATTAAAAATTATAAAATACGGAAAATCACAAAAACAATACAAAACTAATAAAAATCTAGAAAATTCCCTAAAAAGAAAAAAATTGGAAATCCATAAAACCTAAGTTTTCTATAGTTTAACCCTATTTCCAACAGTTTACCTCCCTGAGTTCGACACTCCCAAACTTAATCACTATATATCTATGTCTAGGAGTATAAGTAATAAAAATAAATTTTCTACTAAAATTCACTCGACCGACATAGTGATACTATTCTTATTTTAGAATAGGAGGTTGGGCGGTTTTTCAGATGACGTTGTTGCGGGGGAGGTAGTACTAGGGTAGATCGTAGGACCTTAGGTTTAGGGTACCATTCGCCTTTTTAGCCATCTTATTTTTTTCTAACTTCACAGCGTATTGTTTCTGATTTGTGCAACACACGTTGAGCTCCACAGCTGAGAACCAGAAAGTCGACTGATTATTTTTTACTTTTTGTAATCCCTTGTAAAAATATATAAAAAAATCAAGGACACTGATCCATTTTTATGTTTTGTAGAAGGGACCCCATAAGGCAAACCCAACTTGTACCTTCCTCCTTCTCTTCTCGGGGTATGTTTCACCGAGTGTCGTGCACTTGGAGGAGCAGGGCACCCACCATGGTTTTCTTGCATCACTATTTTCTCGACAATTTTCCATGGCTTTTTCGAGGCTAGGTGCTTGTTTAGGATTTTTCGAATTTTCTTTGTCTGCACCTCCGTAGCTAGATTTAGGACGTGCAACCTAGATGCTTGTTTGATCACGTAGGTCAAAAATAAAAAGATAAAAATCGTTAGACGTTGTTTGAAAAATTAAAGAAAAAAGAGATAATCAAAATTAAAACAGGGACTGATGACTATATTTGACCTAAAAATAAATGTAACGGACTCTATTTGTTTTGGGAGAGCAATCCCCAACGAATGTTTGATAGGTACTCTCCATATTTGTGAGTAAGAGACGACCCATAAGGCTAGAGCCAAAGTTCGAATTCCTTTTGGAATACTACTGATTTCATATAGTTACCCACTTGCTCTTTAGTGGGGACTCTCGGGTAGCCGGAAACTCCGAGTTTCCTTAGCAGAGTGGGAGGTTTAGAGGACTCTGTGTAAGGCTCTGTCCTCAAGTAACACGGGTTGTCGGAAACGGTATGTACTTACTCCCATATTGGCTCAGAAGGTGATTCTACATAAGAACTCGGTACAGTCTTCTGGAGAAGTTTCGGTCACCTATCAGCTCGTGTAATCTATGAGAAGATTTGTATTGTCAATTAACCCTAAAATTGAAAAGATTAACGATCAAAATTTGTTGCTCATCATCGGATTGAGTTGATGAATCCGGGGTTTTGCTTTGCATTTGGTTTTGTGGTGTGAGTCCCATCTTTTTGAGATCTATATCAATTAATCATTTGTCTTATCAAGATATTGGGTAGGCGATCGCTTTGGTCGACTATGACTATTCTACTCTCTCGAATTCTCTCCCAGCCATCTAGGTTGGTTAGGGATGTCCCTCTTTCCAAATTAAAATCTCATCGCATTTCTTCCTCCAGGCGTGACTCTGACCCTGGAAGCTCTCTTCCCTCTCATTCTTCTTCTTCTCCTTCTTTGTCATCATCACCCTCGGTTTGAGAAAACCCCTTTATACAGCTGCAGCTACATATCGACTTGGCCGAACCTGATCTAGACCCTTTATCCTTTCTAAAAGACATGGTTGGAAAAGGACCACACCAACCACATACTACATCTATAGTGATCGATTAGGCAGCCATCAACAACGATCTTCTAGCATCCCTTGAACAGATGCATAATCAAATAAGGGAGTTGGGACGACTAATGAACGATGTTCGGGCAGAGCTGATGCAGCTGAGTGTCCAGAGAGAGACTCCTGAGGCTGAGATTCCAGAAGCTGAAGCTGATGAACAGAGTGGAGCAGAGAGACCTCCACTAGATCCAAATCGCATGATGAAGCAGCTCTACAAACATGGATCTACGACTACACATCGATGGATCGGTCTCCCTATCATCCAAGGAAATTTTGAGCTCCGTCCACAGACTATCCAGTTGTTGCCCAAGTTTCACGGGCTATCTACGGAGGAGCCGCATTTGCATCTTCAGGAATTCGAGTTGATCTGTAGTACGGTGCATGATCAATATGTGAACGAGCACACAATCAAATTGATCGCATTTCCATTCTCCCACATGGACAGAGCAACCTATTGGCTGAAGCACTTAGGGAGATACGTGTCGACATGGGAATAGTTGAAGATTGAAAATTTGAACAAGTACTACCCACTTGGTTGCACAGATGTTGCATGAGCTATGCTTAGTAACTTCACCATGATCGGGAATGAGTAGTTCCACGAGGCATGGGATAGATTCATAAAGCTCATTGATAGGTGTCCCCACCATGAGATCTCGAAGTCGAACCTAGTTCAGAGCTTCTTTTGTGAGCTGACATCAGAACTCAAGGGACTGGTGAACGCATCTAACGGTGGTTCGTACTTCTTAAAGCATGAAGACCAAGTCTGGGCCATCTACAAGGAGACGGCCAAAAAATATATCACGATGTCCCAGACTCGGTTCTGTACCCAGACTAAGCCACCTACTTACCACTAGCACTCTTGCGTACCACAAATCAAAGGAACTCCTTCTCCTGTCATTTCTACACATGTCGAATCCTCATCAGTCGATATGGGAATTATCTGCCAGAATTTGGATCGTATGGAAATAATAGAAAAGAAGTACCAAAATTTGGTCAAGCTCGATAAAATTCACGAGCTTGAGATATGCCTTAGTGATCTGCAGACACAAATAATGTGCCTTAAAGAAATACATGATGATTCCAACAAGTCTTCTAGATCACAGGCTGATTCAGGAAGCCGAGATCGAGGCATACTTCCGCGGACACCAGTTTAGCACATTTACCATGTGCATTCTCATCCGACACATCAGTCTCCAGCTTATCCGCAAATTCAACAGACACCATCATCTAACACCCATATGGTGATGTATCAGAGTGATCAACCGCTAGCATATATGCCCCTTTCTTACTCTGAGATGCATGAGCCATTGATTGAGGTCAATGGGATATGGTACAACCAGCAGCAGCAACCAGGGATCTGTCATGATCATCTTGATTTATGTTGGTCTTCAGGGGGTGCCTCTTCCTAGCAGCCACCCCAAGCACAGATGGGGCAGATTAGAGAACCACATCAACATTCTGGTCCTCATCCTTACCATCACACTCAGTGGAGGCAGGATTCATATCCTTCTCAGTAACAGCAACAGTCAGCTCCGCAGTAGCCTCAGTGTCACCGAGGTGACTCATATGGGACTCATGGTCCCTTCCATGATAACCCAACGCTTGAACATCTCGCCAATCTGATAGCCGATGAGCAGGTCACATTTAGGCGAGAGATGGATGAGTTTAAGAATCATATCACTGATTTAGTCAAAGGGAAATATGTTATTCCTACTAAGATCGAATAAAATACTAACAGTCTAAAGAGGAAGTCATAGCAGCTGATGAACCACCCAGTCGACTAGGTTACGTTGTCAAATTAAGGTGTCGTTGTTCCCTTAGTCAACCGAGAAACTCAACTTAGAAAAATTTCTATACAATCAACCACAAAATGATATACAATAAAATCTAAGGTGGTGAAGCTATGGTTTTAACCTGGTATAACTCCTAGGGTCGAACACAAGGAGCACGTGAAAAACTTGGCAGTGAAAAATTCAAAAATGATTTTTTTAGTTTTTTCTTTTATATTTTGTGCTTTGTTTTTGTTTTTTTTCTTAATTATTTTAGTTTATTTTTAGAAATTTTTATTTTTTATGTTTTCAAATTTTCATTTTTTTAAATTTTGCAAATAATTTTTTTTAATTTTTAAAAAGATGAAATTCTAAAATCAATTTTATACACAAAAATGCAGAAAAGTGTGCCTTTTTTGGATTTTTTTAATATATAAAAATGCTCAAAATTTTCAAAGAAATTATTTTTGGGTTTTAAATCTTCTTTACATTTTTTGGTGATTTTTAAAATATTTTTCAAAATTTTAGTGATTTTATAAAAATCATAAAGTGCAAATTACACTAAACAGGAGTATTTAGCAATTTAAAAAGAGAATATAAATGTGAAAATTATTAAATTTATTTTTCCTGAAAACTAGAAGAAAACACCTACAAAAAGACCAAAAACACATTTTTTTGTTTTTCAATAATTTTCTACATTTTTTAAGGTTTTGAGAATTTTTCAATTTTTAGGAGTTTTACAAATAAATAATGCATAAACATTGATCGGAAATTAATAGACAGAAAAAATCTATTCTAATTTTTTGGAATTTTTCAGACAATATTTGATTTTTAATGATTTTTCAATTGTCAGACAAAGAAAATGAAGATGTTTTTGATTTTTTATTAATATCAAATGATAATTAAATGCAGTGAAAAAAATTATACAATGATAAAACACAGATCAAAAGCCTAACTTTTTTTTGAGAATTTATGAAACATAAATAACATTTATTTTAACAAGAAAAAACATGCAACAGAAGTGTGGAAACACAGGGATTGAATCACAAAGGTTTATTGTTTTTGCATTAAAATATAATTATAAATAAAAATAAGGAGAATTTCGCAAATTACCTAATAAAAGGCATACATTGCATGTGCTTGGCTCTTAAGGGGGCTTCTTTGCTAATCTCAGAACTTTGGAGGGTTGTAATGATATTTTCCAAATAAAAATTTCTAGGGCTTAGGATGTTTTTTTCGTTCCTATTACAACCAAAAGGGAAGAGGGGGCGGCTCCCCGCCCTCTTCTCCTCCAAGCTAGGGCGACGGTGATGGGAGTTGGTAGCGGGCGTGGTCCTCGCATGGGCGGTGAATAGGGGTGACGTGGTGGCTTGTCGGCAGAGGTCCTGAAAGACTTGTTGTGGGCCGACGATCTACAGAGCTTCAAGCTCCTAGCGTCGGCGGAAGATGGTGGAGCGTGGTCGCAGATGGCGCGGCTGCAACGACGGTGGAGCTGGGGTGCTGGTGGAACAACGACGTCGATGCAGGTAGATGGGCGACACACGCCCATATCGACAATGGAGTTCCTTCGTGCAGATCAGGCCTGTGTATGTGGAAGTGGAGATCGGCTTCAGGATGTCGACCGGTCCGTGCAGGACACGTGGTGGAGTGATGGAGCAGAGGGGCGACATAGGTCGCGGGGGAAGGTGCTCCTGCAGCGGATATCGGTCATTGTGGGGGCATGCTTTTTTATTTTTTTTTGTATTTTTTTGAAATATTGAGCAAAATTTTCTTTTTTGTAAACAGTATAAAGAAAAAAATTTATTAATTTTTTAATAGTAGCGAGAAAGAAGAACGAAAAAAATATTATTTTTTTACCTGCAAAATAAACATTAGAAATAAAAAGAAATATATTTTTTGGGTATTTTTTATTATAAACCTGCAAAACAATTATAAAAAATATTTTTTTATTATTTTTTATTTATTCCTTCAACAAAAATGTTAGAGATAAAATAATGAAATATTATTTATTTATTGTTTTATGAGATTGTAGGATCAAGAAAAAAATGAAATAATATATTTTTTTTCTAATTTGCAATAAAATAATTTGAAAAATCGAATCGAGCACGTGTCTCGGTCCGAAAAAATCAAAGAGGAATCAATAGGCGAGGTTCCACCGGAGATGAGGGATCGGAACCAGGTCTCCGGCCACCGTTTATGGTCATAGGTGAGAGATTGTGTACGGTAGAACATGAAAAGGAGAGGTTCGAGAGATGAGTGAAAAATCGAAAATCGGATTGGGATCGATGATGATGAATGATTAAAACTACGGATCTAGATCTACAACGAGAGTGAAAATAAAACTACGTTACGATTACTCTAGATGAAATATGCGGAAAAATTGGATCTAACCCGAGGGAGGTAGGCGCCGTGATGGCCTCAACGACAACCAATCCACTGTTACCGGACGGCTCGGGGGATGGGCTCCTCTATCAACTGACAGAATTTTCGGGAATGAAGCTCCTTCTCCACCAAAGATTCATCAAGAAAAAAAGGAGAGGAGGTCAATAAAAAGGAGAAGAAAAATCAAAAAGGAAAATAAATCAAAAATTGGAATTATGTATAAAAAAGAAAGTGTTTGCAGTTGTTTAAATAAATAAAATAATTAAATAAATAATAATTAAATTAAAACAAAATTCGTAATTATATAAAATAAATAAATTAATTAATTGGTAAAATTTAATTAGCCACCTTAATGGTGGTTATTTAAGGTATACAATCAAATCGTATATACATGGTAGGTTTTCAAATCGAATAAATAAATCAATGATTTTTTTGTAATTATAATTTAATTAATTAATGTAAGATATTTATTTTTTATGGTTTTTATATAAGGAGATTAATTTTATACATATCATATATACATAATGTACATTATACACATGCACAAATAAGGAAATAATTTTATACACAATTTTTTTAAAAAAATTATTTACTTGAAATTACTGTGAATAATATTTATAATTATTTAAAATATAATATCTACAAAAAATACAATAAATAAATGGTCTAATTACAAAAACCACCCCAGAAAATCAATTTTTCAACCGTAACTTCAAAAGTTACGAAATGATAACCATTTTAAAGATAATTTAATTTAGAGTATAATGGAAGCGAGTTTGATTCAATTAGAGTTTGTATAGAGCCGAATTTGGTTTTTCAATTGTCACTTTATTGCTTTTACTGAGTGTGGATACTTTTATTCTATACATGATTTTACTTTGCAATTATTTTTATTATTTAGAAAACATTTTTATTTACAACTTTTATTAAGAAAATATTTAATTTAAGATCAATTTATATAGAAATAAAATAGTGTAAGTTTTATACAAATATACAAAGAATAAATTCAAAAATAAAAAGGGAAAATATTTACAAATTATTTTTGGATTTTTGAATTAAAGACGTTATCTCCCCATACTTTATAACAGGTCGATCAGGTCAAGTCTTGACGTTCTCTTAAGGTTCGGTTCAGTATGCATTTATTTCATAAATACATCCTTTATTTTTATCATTTTATTTTATTTTATTTTTCCTTTCTTCTTTATTCTTCCATTTGAATAGAAAAAGTATTAAAAATAAATAATTAACAAATGCATGCAAAATGATAAATTTATGAAATTAGTGGGTATTTACAGGTATTTGACTAAGGAAATAAAGCTAAAATAAAAGAACAAAGATTATGAATCGTGGATTCATCATTCCTCTATACGTTGCCTTTGTTAGTCCCTTAGCAAACACTTATTTAGAAAATAAGTGAAAACAAAAATAAAGAAAAGAAAAAGGAAAGAACTTAGACCAATATTGACTTTTAAACTTATCTTCATAAAATTAGGGTATAGAGCTCGATTAGATCTTTGGTTTATTAGTGTGGCAGAACCTTAATGGAAAATAGATTTAAAACCTAATAACCTCTAAGTTCCACAAGACTCCTATTCGGGTCTCCTCAACAGTCAGGTCAGAACAAGTCTACATACACAAATTCTTATGACTATGAATCTTTACTTGTACAATGTAAGTGAAATATAGCTCCTCATCTCAAAAGTAGCAAAGAAACAGCCTCTCTCAACAAGGTAACTCTAGTCCCTCGGTCTAGCAACTCTTTCCTCGAGGAGCAAGGATATTTCCTTCTAAGCTCAAGTACAACCAGCTTAAGAAGAGGAGATGGAGAAAAGAATGGACGGTTACCAGTGTAGCTACCTATCCTTGGATGCATGGACAGTGTAGTCAAGTCATCCAGCTGCAAGCTTACAAAATTTATTTTGAAACTCTTTTTTTTTAATACGTGTATATACACTCCGACATGCATTTTACTTTTCAGTCAGGCATGTCCACTTTTGGAGATTCTGTATTTTTTCTTCCTTTCTTCTTTTTTTCCCTCTTTTTTTCAAATATATACAAGGTGCATCATGTGCATAAGGAGTTTTTCCTCTTGAGCTAGTGGACTATCCATCTTTTGAAAAATTATTGCAAACCCACAACATCATATCTTTAGACCTCAATGCTACTAGATCAGGTCAAGATGCACTACCCTCCCCAAAGGAAGATGGATATTCCCACTAGTTGTTACATACCCGTGTGATAACCCAAGACAAAAGATTCTGCCTCCTCGCTACCTCCTCCATGAAGAGCTACGTATAGAGTGTTTGTCCAAGATAAGCCATGGTCTAGAGGAATCATGTGTATGTTGTTAAATATTCTACTTAGACTAATCAAGACGACATATGAACATAGTCTTATGGACTCAAATAATTAAGTCGCTAGGACCCGAAAAGCCTTAATTCCATTTCTTATAAAGTTCCTTTGAAATTAAGTGGATTAAGGTCCAACTAAGCTTCATTCTTCAATTTTATTCCAGACTTAGTTTAAATGTCAATATTATCCTAAAAATGTACATGCAATGTAAGAAAATATGTATAATGCAAAGAAAAGAAACCAAATTTTTTTGAAACAATTTTCTATTTTTGAACTTTTTATGGATTTTTTGGGAAAATGCACATGTAAAAATTTTTTTTACTTTTAATATGGAAATTTTTATAGGCTTTTGCTTTCGTACTTTTTAGAGATTTTTTAATAAGGGTTAGGGTTAGTAGATAAGATACACATTTTACACAGGAGTGAGTCAATTATTTACAATAATTAGGTGAAAGGATTTACAACTTGAGTGTTAGTAATTTATACAAATATATATATAGAGTTGGTAAAGAATTTTATGGACGATGCATATATTATTCAAACTTATTTGAAAATAATTTTACAAGTACTTTTGAAAACTATAGTCAAAATTAATTTTTCCAATATTTTTACAAACATTTAAAAACTATTTTGCAAATATTTTTCAAACAGTATATATAGATTTTTTTTCAAAATAAATTTTCAACCATTTTCAAATTATTTACAAATAGTTTTACAAAATAATTTTATTTCACATAAAGAAAAGAAATTTTTGACAATCCAAAATATTTTACAAAGATTGAAAACATTTTTCAAAATATTTTTCAAATAGTTTTCAAAAGATTCTTCAAATAGATTTTCAAACTACTTTCAAAATATTTTTAAAATATTTTAACCTGACTTATTAATCATTATGTACAAAAAGAAATTTGAGGAAATATCTACATCTTTTTATTAGTTGATTTTACTGAATTTACACGTAAAGTATTTTAGCCATATTATTTAAAGAGAAAAAAGGATCCTACTCCATGGAGTAGGTAACTTACCTACTCTACTTTCATTTTTTTCAAAAATTTTTTTATTTTTTTTTGAAAACTTCTTCCATGGATTTTCATATATATATATATATATATATATCCTTCTAATATTTCATTCTAATTTCGTCAAAATCAGAGACTTCTACGGCCTCCATCCATACAGTCATTTTTTAGCGGTCACAGATTTGATGTATTTTACCTATTCTGGATGGAGGCCGTAGGAGTCTCTGCTTCTGACAAAATTTGAATGACATATTGGAGGGATATAGTTTTGAAAATCCATGGAAGCATTTTTCAAAAAATAAAAAAACTGTAAAAAATGAAAGGGGACTAGGTAACTTACCTACTCCGTAGAGTAGGATCCCTTTCCTCTTATTTAAAAATATGAAAGTACGAGTTATGGCTAAAGTATATATACAATATATACGACACCCCCTATACTTAGCTCGAACTATGTCCTCATAGTGATGAAAGAGATGCAAAGAAAGACATAACTCGTGCTAAGTATAGAAAAGCGAAAAGAACATTATGCAACAATGGATCAAAGAAAAGATGGAAAGAATAGAAGTCGGTGATCCCCCCTATACTTAGTATCAAATAATCCTAAGTATAGAAGACTATACATGAAATGGGGAGAACCGGGGATGAGAATTTACACAAAAATCAACAGCTTGACTTGCCCCCCATACTTAGGGGAAAGGATCCCTAAGTATATAAAAGAATATCCACAGGCGGGGGACAAGCAGGGGAATATACAGAGATTACCTCCCCTATAATTTGGGTCGAAGATCCCTAATATAGGCAACAAAAAAGACGTAATCGACGCAAAGAATATGAACAATCCAAGTCTAGAACCCCCTATACTTAGGATAGAATACATCCTAAGTATAGCAAAAATCCTAAGAGAGACCTGAGGTGCTAAACTAAATGGAAGAAAAGAAAGAATAAATAAAGACAAAACTCGTATATACAAGGAGAACAATGTTGAGGTGCCTCTCAAAAAGCCCTATAGTTTACACCCCTAGCTGGGCGCAAAGGCTAGGATAACGTTGTATCAAGGTTCAGGATGGAATCTGTAATGTGTATGCCGTACTGTTGTTGTCATCTCGATGGGAGAACAACAATGTCAGGATGGTCAAAAGAGACACCCGAATATGCACTCAAGTGGGTGTCGGCTACCAGGAAAAGAGAAGATGGTGTATGATCATAGGCTACCAGGAAAAGAGAAGATGGTGTATGATCATACTCTGGTAGCATAAAAGAAATCATCGGCTTAATGTCTGAATGGAATGAATGGATGGAGCTGAAGAAATAGAGCGTGGAGAAGGAAGGATCTGTTAGGGAATCCTCCTCGTCAATCACCATCTCGTACAGATAAGGAAGATCAAGATCAGGAGACTCTCTATGAAAATCGATATCCGATGTATATAGGGTAGACAAATCAGAATCAACATCGAATAACTCGAAGATCGGTTCATCCTCGCGAGGGTCGTCGAGGAGAGAAAAATCAAACTTAGTGAAATCAGAAGTAACCGACAGCTCGGTCTCGTGATCTGACAGATCGGAATCACGTCCAGGGAGCAAACTAAGTACAAGGGACATCATGCATCCTCCCGCAGATAACCCTCGGGGAGTGATGCCGGCTCGCTGGTAAAAGACGAGGAATCAGATCATAACTAGGGATCTACGATGTTGCCAAACACCAGGTTTGTGCACCAAAGTAACTCATCGGCTGTAAACGGCATCTGAACAACCTCAAGGTATGGAATGCTGCTCATCAGCAATGTGGAAGCGGTAGAAGGTGCAAAATATGATTCACGAACTACGACTATGTTGTCAAATATCAGGTCCTCCAAAAATGTATCGACATCATCAAGTGGGATGACACACGACTCAAAGATGGGACTGTCTAGGTCTGTCAAATCAAAATAGTGTCCCTCATCAAGCTTTGTATGATGAGATGGATCCAAATGTGTATTTGAATCTGAGAGGATCTTCAGAATGGACACTGAAATCATCTGGACATGGACACTGAAATGGCTGAAAGGACGAATGAAACAATGTGGTCTCCTCCTCCATTTCTTGGGATACTAGCAGATCTAGAATACAAGAATCTTCAACGTGAAAGTGCGAGACTGGCTCAAACTCTGGCTGTAAAACCAACGGGAACTCGACCAATGTCCGGCTCTGGAAACTCATCGTGGTGGTTAACACGTCTGTCATCTGAAATGTGGTAGAATCCACGCCCTCTGAATGGTGTGTCCTGTCTGAATGGGCATGAAGTACTATACACTCAACCGGTGTCGTATCTCGCTCGTGTGTTGTCTCGAATAAATCATCTCATGAAGGCTGTGAAGTTGACGAATTGGCTGAAATCTCTCCCAAGATGGTAAAAAGTATATCCATGTCAGGATTGTGGTGTAAACCACCATATGAGGTCACTACCAGTCATAGCTGCTCTACGATCATCCCCTCATGGTGATCTGTACAAGTTCAGTCACTGAGATTCCATGGTTTGGAAATCTCTTCAATAGGTCAACAAACATAAGACATGAATCTCTCAATGGCTCCTGGGGTCTACTGAAAAATCTCGAATGCAAGACTGCATCAAATGTGCTCTACACTGGGGATAAAATCTATGTAGAAACTGTGAACGTAAATCTCCCCACGTAGCGAACTTCCTTCCCAACTGTTGGTGCCAATTCATGGCTATTCTTCGAAGTGTAAATGGGAATTTTATCAGCATCAGCTCCTCAGAAGTGAAATTAGGTATGCGAGGTTCAGACAAAAATCCTCAAACTCAGATATATGAAGATACGGCTCCTCATGCACTTCTCCCAAAAACTTCGGTAGTGTGAATGTAATCCGAATCCAGGATAAACAGACTCAATGTAGAAGTTTACTGAGCTCCTAATGGTGGTGTCTCATCTCCAAATGAATGTCCAATCATCCAATAATCGAAAGCATTTAGAACTTGCAACTGCTCTCTCTCTCATTATCCCTTGAAAGCATTGCCATCTCAGCAAGGTGATCGCACAGGTCTTGTGTTTGGTCAATCTAAACTCTTCGAGCATCTTCTCTTAGCACAACATGCCCACTATAAGAAGGCGGGGAGGGAGAATATGGGATGTCGATCGGAGTTATGACCTCCCAAGAGAGTAGGCGGGAATGATGGGAATGAAATGAAGAAACCTCAAGATCCAGCTAGAATGAAGGGTGACCCATCATCACGAGATAGAAAAAGAGAAGGATAATGAAGGTAGGGAGGGAAGGAAAATAAAACAGATAGAAAAAAAAGAAGGCAACTGCTAACGACTTAGAAGAATACATGTAACAACTCACACTAAAGACATACAAACAACATTCAGTTCACCAACTCAACACAAATCTGACCGTGAGAGTTTGGTCTTTATCTTTTCAATTTTACAATTTAATGATAAAACAAAGTGAATTAGACGCAAACACTCAGGGTGTAGTATCCTAGGCCAAACCTGATGCATGACGAAGATATCCCCAAGCACAGGTATGTCCACTTAAGAGCTCGGGATCAGACCTAAGAGAGATCGACTTCGTACGCTAGTATGCTTCCACTAACGTCTGAGGCAAGTGCTTGCATCTCTTCCAGTCCCTGAAGAGTAGGTCCTAGGAGCATAAGGCATAAGTTCAGGGATTTGGGATCTAACCTTAAGGATGCGTCCTTACCCACTCTGTCTGGAGTTATGTACCTATAAACAATGAGGGGGTTGCTCTCCCAAAACAATGATGTGTGTTAATTACGTTTGATTTTTAATGATCCAAGTATAATTAGCAATCTCAATTTCTAAATTTTTAATTTCACTTCTTTTGGATGTTTCTGATAAATATACGTCTAACGATATTTCTGATTTTCTTTATTCTTATATCCACAAAACAGAGGGGGAAAACGGAAAAGCCAATGCACGAGAAAATATGGATGCAAATGCTAGATTTAGAGGTGCGTACCTGACTCCGCCGCTCTACATGTAGTATGATCCACACAGAAAAATAAAACTAACTATATGCAAAATGCAAGTGGGAACCGTCCCAAACAATAACTTCTACTCGAGAAGAACCGGTTAATTATTTGACTAAGTCCAACGTTCTATAAGAATATATATTCTTTTAGGGTGTTTTGACCTAATAAATACTTGGCTCAACCAAATAAAACCAAAGTTTAGGGGATCTACTCACAAAAAATAAATAAAATTAAGGTTGAAAAACTCCAATCGATGGGAAACAAATAAAAGAACAAAAGAAAAAATATATGGAAGAGGACTACATAGGATCATCAAACATTAAAAAATAAAGACGATGAAAACGGCAGAAAAACTACAACGAGGTCCCCAAGTGCACAAGCACTTGACGAAACAGACCTCGAATAATGTCCAAGTGTCTCTATAAAAAAAGGGCAAGTGCCAAAATAATTACAATTAACTATACTTTTTTTTGAAAAAGAAGCTCTTCAACAGTCTCTTTCTCTCCTCAGTGATCTCTCCTCTCGGTTGGTGAAGAATGTCCGGCCTCCACATTGCTCGGGTGCTTCGGCTATCCTAGGATCACCTCCTTTGCTCCACGGGTCCTCGCAACAAAGAGAAACAAGAGATGTGTTAGAGACAGATAAATAAGAGATGTATTAGAGACAAATAAACAATTATTTTAGAGAAAATAAAAAGAAATGAAATGGAAATAAACAATCAAACAAATAAGCTGAAATGGAAAATTGATATTAGCTAAAATAATCTCAAATTGGTCAAGAGAGTCCGGTCATGGAGACCCTTCGGATGCTCGTCATAACGGGTTCGAGAAGCGCTATGTAGGGTCTCTCTCGATACGTGTGAACCAAGATGAGTGGCTTCACAATCAACAGTTTAATTTAGCAATTATAGAATTAAATAAAATAAATAAAAAATAAAAAGGAAAACTACCAAGCCCTACTCCCCGGCAACGACACCATCTTGATGAACCACCTGGTTGAAGAGATTAAGTTGTCAAATTAAGGTTTCGTTGTTCCCTTAGTCAATCAAGAAATTCAATCCAGAAAAATTTGTACAATCAACCACAAAATGATATACAATAAAATCTAAGGTTGTCTAGTGAAAAATTCAAAAATGATTTTTTTTTTATTTTTCCTTTTATATTTTTGTGTTTTGTTCCTGTATTTGTCTTAATTTTTTAGTTTATTTTTTAGAAATTTGTATTTTTTTTATATTTTCAAAATTTCAATTTTTTAAATTTTGTAAATATTTTTTTATTTTCAAAAAGATGAAATTCAAAAATAAAAGTTATAAACGAAAATGAAGAAAGTGTGACTTTTTTGGATTTTTCTAATATATAAAAAATGCTCAAAAAAATCAAAGGAAATATTTTTTAAATCGCTTTTTACTATTTTTGGTGATTTTTCAGAGATTTTTCAATTTTTTAATGATTTTATAAAATTCAGAAAGTGCAAATTACACTAGACATGAGTATTTATCTATTTAAAAATAGAATATAAATATGAAAATGTTGAAATTTATTTTTCCTGAAAACTAGAAGGAAATATCTATAAAAAGAGACCAAAACACCTTTTTTATTTTTCAATATTTTTTTACAATTTTTAGGTTTTGAGTATATTGCAATTTTTAGGAGTTTTACAAATAATCAATGCGTAAAAATTGACTGGAAATTAATAGACAGAAAAAAAATCTACTCTATTTTTTTGGAATTTCCAGACAATATTTAACTTTTAATGATTTTTCAAACGTCGGTAAAGAAAATGAAGTTGTTTTTTATTTTTTTATTAATATCAAATGATAATTAAATGCAATAAAAAAATTATACAATAAACAAACACAGATCAGGAGTCTAAATTAATTTTTTTAGAATTTATTGAACATAAATAACATTTATTTTAACAAGAAAAACCATGCAACAGAAGTCTGGAAATACAGGGATCGAATCGCAAATGTTTGTTATTTTTGATTTAAAATGTAACAATAAATAAACGCAGAGAGAATTTCAAAAATTACCCAATAAAAGGCATGTGTTGCATGTGCTTGGCTCTTAAGGGGGCTTCTTTGCTAATCTCAGAACTTTGGAGGGCTGGAATGATATTTTCCCAAATAAAAAATTTCTAGGGCATAGGGCATTTCTTTCATTCCTATTCCATGCCAAAAGGGAAGAGGGGGCGACACCCCTCCCTCTTCTCCTCCAAGCTAGGGCAACGGTGATGGGAGTTGGTAGCAAGTGTGGTCCTCGCACAGGCGGTGAATAGGGGCGACGTGGTGGCTTATTGGTGGAGGTCTGAAAAGACTCGTTGTGGGTCGGCGATCTATAGAGCTTCAAGCTCCTGGCATCGGCGGAAGATGGTGGAGTGTGGCCACAGAAGGCGCGGGTGCAATAATGGTGTAGCAGGGGTGCTGGTAGAAGATGGGCGACGGTGCAGGTAGCTAGGCGACACACGCCCAGATCGGCAATGGAGCTCATTTGCGCAGATCAGGCCCATGCATGTGGAGGCAGAGATCGGCTGCAGGATGGCAGGCAGCCGGTGCAGGACGCACGGAGGAGGGCTGGAGTGGAGGGGCGACACAGGTCGTGCGGAAAGGTGCCCCTACAACGGAGATCGACCGCTGCGGGGGCACGAGCATCGTAGCTTTTTTTATTTTTTGTATTTTTTTTAAAATAGTGAACAATTTTTTTTGTAAACAGTAGAATGAAAATTTTTCTTAGTTTTTTAACAGTAGCGAGAAAGAAGAGAGAAAAAATATTATTTTTTTACCTGCAACATAAACATTAGAAATAAAAATAAATATAGTTTTTGGTATTTTTTATTATAAACCTGCAAAAATAAATATATAAAAAATATTTATTATTATTATTATTTATTTATTCCTACAACAAGAATGTTAGATATAAATAATGAAATATTATTTATTTATTGTTTTATGAGATTGCAGGATCATGAGAAAATGAAATATTATTTTTTTATTTTTTTAAATTTGTAATAAAATAATTTGAAAAACTGACTCAAGCATGCGGCTCGATCCGCAAAAATCAAAGAGGAATTTGTGGGCTAGGTTCCAGCAGAGGTGAGGGATCAGAATCGGGTCTCCTGCCACCGTGTGTGGTCAGAGGTGAGAGATCGTGTACGGTAGAACGTAAAATGAAGAGGTTCGAGAGATGAGTGAAAAATCAGAAATCGAATTGGGATCGATGATGATGAATGATTAAAACTACGGATCTAGATCTACAACGCGATTGGAAAAAAAAAACTACGCTATGATTACTCTAGATGAAATATGCAGAAATATTTTATCTAACCTGAGGGAGTTTACTCCACGCTACGATTATGAAAACACATCCATTTTAAAGATAGTTTAATTTAAAGCATAAAGGAAGTGTGTTTAATTCAATTTGAGTTTGTATAACGTTGTATCAAGGTTCGGATGGAAATCTGTAATGTGTATGCCGTACTGCTTTTGTCATCTCGATGGGAGAACAACAACGTCAGGATGGTCAAAAGAGACACCCGAATATGCACTGAAGTGGGTGTCGGCTACCAGGAAAAGAGAAGATGGTGTATGATCATAGGCTACCAGGAAAAGAGAAGATGGTGTATGATCATACTCTGGTAGCATAAAAGAAATCATCGGCTTAATGTCTGAATGGAATGAATGGATGGAGCTGAAGAAATAGAGCGTGGAGAATGAAGGATCTGTTAGGGAATCCTCCTCGTCAATCACTATCTCGAACAGATAAGGAAGATCAAGATCAGGAGACTCTCTATGAAAATCGATATCTGATGTATATAGGGTAGACAAATCAGAATCAACATTGAATAACTTGAAGATCGGTTCATCCTCGCGAGGGTCATCGAGGAGAGAAAAATCAAACTTAGTGAAATCAGAAGTAACCGACAGCTCGGTCTCGTGATCTGACAGATCGGAATCACGTCCAGGGAGCAAACTAAGTACAAGGGACATCATGCATCCTCCGCAGATAACACTCGGGGAGTGATGCAGGCTCGCTGGTAAAAGACGGGGAATCAGATCATAACTGGGGATCTACGATGTTGCCAAACACCAGGTTTGTGCACCAAAGTAACTCATCGGCTGTAAACGGCATCTATACAACCTCAAGGTATGGAATGCTGCTCGTCAGCAATGTGGAAGCGATAGAAGGTGCAAAATATGATTCACGAACTACGACTATATTGTCAAATATCAGGTCCTCCAAAAATGTATCGACATCATCAAGTGGGATGACACACGACTCAAAGATGGGACTGTCTAGGTCTATCAAATCAAAATGGTGTCCCTCATCAAGCTTTGTACGATGAGATGGATCCAAATGTGTATTTGAATCTGAGAGGATCTTCAGAATGGACACTAAATCATCTGGACATGGACACTGAAATGGCTGAAAGGATGAATGAAACAATGTGGTCTCCTCCTCCATTTCTTGGGATACTAGCAGATCTAGAATACAAGAATCTTCAACATGAAAGTGCGAGACTGGCTCAAACTCTGGCTATAAAACCAACGGGAACTCGACCAATGTCCGGCTCTGGAAACTCATCGTGGTGGTGATGAGAGGGGATTTGCCGAGGTCGTATCTTTCCACAAGGCGGAGAGACAGTCGATGAGTTGACCTCAGACGAAATACCCAAATCGATCAACAATTAACCCACAATAATATATGCAATGAATATCCAAAAATGTGGAGTTAAAATTTATTATAACTCTACATGCAAATGTGTATATGTGTAAGTACAAGTAGAGGTCGAACACTGGGAGGCGAAGGGAATGTATGTGATGTGTAATTATTCAATTCATTGTTCATGTCCATTTATTGGTTTAGTGGGTTTTGGGTTTTGTATATTTTTTTTATATTTTTGTTTTTATGATTTTTATTTTGTTTTTATATTTAATATTATTTTTATTTTTTTATTTATTTTTCTTTTTATGTTTTTAAGTATATTAGATCTAAATATATATATATAAGTTATATAAAATACATATATAAAGAGATGTATATATAAGAAGAGAGATAAAGAAGTAATATGGTATATAGATATATATAGACATAAATACTTAAAATATATATAGATATAATTTTTTTTGGCTTTTTAATAATTTTCTAATTTTTTTTAATTTTTTCTGGAATATTTCTAATTTTTATGTATTTTTAATTTCAAAAATGTCCACAATATAGGACTAAATAATTAGCCGAATATAATTTGGGTTTCAAAAATATAAAATAAACTCCAAAAATTCCCAAATTAATTTTTATACATTAATAATAATATATAGATACTTATAAAAGAGAAAAATATATTTTTGGGGTTTTTTAAGGATTTTTCTATTTTTTTGTTGGATTTTGGAGCTTTCTAATTTTTTTAATTTTCTTTTTCATATTTTTAGGGTTTTTCAATTTCTGGACTCAATATATATATAATTATACCATATATAATTTTTTTGGAATTTTTCAAAAACATTTTCTAATTTTTTTGTATTTTTCAATTTAAACAGTACAAAATAGGCTTCTATTTCATTTTTAATAATTAGGAAAAATGCAAAAAATGCGAAATAAAGCATGGGCGTGAACAAGCATGGCATGGAGCATCTTTCCTAATTTTGTGAATTTTTAGAAGCCTCATAGGTATTTTTAATAAATGGATAAAAGACACAAAAATATTTAAGCATGGCAGGGGCATTTTTGCAATTAAAATAAGTTACAAGGGCACAGGTGCAAAAATCCCTACTGAAATAAACATTTATTTTAATTTTTAGAACTATTTCACAATTTACAAAAATCGTCAGGGGTTACATGCAATTTTCACGCGCCTCACGTGGGACTGCACGTGAGGCGCGGAAGGACCTAAACGCAATTTCAAGAAATTCAGGGGTCCTACTGCAAAATTAACAATTTATTTACAACGTGCTATATATTTTACAAGATTAAAATTTAAATCTACAAAAAGGCGGGGGTATAAGTGAAAATTACCCCCAAAGGTGCTGAATCGAACGGCTGCTCTTCATTCACTAATCCACGTGGCGCCTCCACGTGCGCCGATGACGCTTCGCCGATGAGAGGTGCGGATTAGATCTCGTGGGAGATCTGACGGTCTGGACATGGCTCCATCGAACGGCTGGTCTTCAATCTGGGGGAACCTCCTTCATCCAACGGTGGAGAGCTCAGGTGCAAGAACTGGGAAGAACGCTCGCCTTGGCGAGCTTTTTCCTCCTCGATTTCGCTCTCCGACCGATCATCTCTGCACTTGAGGATCCAAATAGCTTCCTGGAGGGGTCCTCTATCTGCTGGAGGTGATAAATCGGCCGGAGGTGCCCTGGAACGCCGCCACGAGCTCGGGGAAGGATGGCAGCTCCAGGTACCTCCGCCTGCTTGTAACTCGACTCCTGGTGCTTTATTGCGCACCTAACCTGCACAGGAACGAAGCTCGGCTCGAGGCGGTGCTCCTCGGCCCAAAACTGAAGCTGTTAGCATAAAAATGGGTGAGGGAGGCGATGCTCCGGCGATGCAGAGGAGGTGAGCATCGATTCGTGGATCCAGGTACGAATCCGGTTGGGCAAGGTGGCTGGAAGGTGGAGAAGGCGTAGGGGAACAAAATGAAGGTGAAATGGTGTCGGGGCACAGTCGGAAAACAAGATGAAAAGCTCGCCGGAGCGGAGCTCCGGCGAACTACGAAGTCACTAAATTACGCTAAACTAATGAACGAAACATAAAATTAATTGCAGGAATGAAATGCTGGAAGTAAAAACTACCTAGAAAGATAAAAAGTGCAGCTCTTATACCTGGGGGCCGCCAGGGAGCAGGGTGGCCGCCGGAGCGCCACCGCGACAAAATTTCCTCCATCTCCGGCCGAACCGAGGTGCTGGGAAGCGCCTCCTGTCACGAGGGCTCCACCAGGAGCTGATTCAAGCTCAAAGAAGGGGGTGAAATTGGACAAATTCGGCCAAGGAAGAGGGAGGAGTTATTTATATACATTCCTGGAGACCCCCAAGGACCGGCGATTATTGAAGAATCGGGGCTATGTACAAGGGTTCCAAGATCTCGACGGGAATCAGGGATAATCAGAGAATAATTTGTCAGAAGGATTCGAGAGTGATGGAGCGATAGATCGAGCGGAAAAAAGGCAAGAAATCGGGGGAAAAGATGGTTCACGTCAAGTCAGGCGGCTGGAGGTCAAGTTGACTGGGGTCAACTCGCGGAGGGACCTGATTGGTCCACCTCAGCCCGCTACAAGACAGAACAGTAGTTTTATTAAAGAAAATTTATTTAAAATAGTAAATGATTTTATTTATTTTCGAGTATAAAATAAAAAATGTTTATTATTTTATGTAGTATTTTAATACAATTTTTATTTATTGTTTTGAAGTATTTTATTACGGTTTTATTAGAATAATGTATCTATAAGTATATTTATATTTATTTATTTTTATTTTGTTTATTTTTATTTTATTATTTTATATTCTTATTTTATAAATTTATTACTTATTTTTGTGAGTATTTTTTATTTGATTTTTATGAGTTTATTTATATTTTTAAATAAATGTGTTTGTGTATATGTAAGTATACTTATAGGTATTTTACCTATATATTATATACATTTTATTTATTTAATGAATTTTATTTGTTTTTATCATAGATTTGTATTTCTAATAAGTTATATATAATATATGCATTGTTATAAAAGAATGAAGTAATTAAAGAATGTTTTTCCCCTTTTATTTATGTACATACTTCTCATAGGTATTTTGCCTATATATATTACATAGACTTATTTTATTTTACAAAATATTTTTGGTTTTATTCTAATTTTTGTATGTACATGAATTATATACATTATCTACAAAATTCTAAAAATATAATTTTGTAAGAATAATAAATATTGAATAAAATGAATATTTTAGTTAGGTATTATGTACAAGAAGGGCCAAAAACCTAACTTCCACAGATGGACTCCAAAAATTATGAAACCAATTTTATAAAAAAGTTCTTGAAATGCTATATACAACTAAAGGTGAGTTTGGGCGATTTGGACTTTTTATTTGCAAGATATGGGTCTGTGAAGTTGAGATTTTGGCTTTTTATTCTATGTATAGAATGTACACTGAGTATTATTTTTACACAAACTCAATTTTGTAATTTTGTTTACATTATTATCTACAACTTTCATGAACAAAGTTTCTTTATTTTATGAATAAATAATTATGTACAAAATAGGTGTCAAAATGCATGAATAAATGAATTAATAAATGAGGTATTTATTGTATTATTGGCCCTTATCTCCCCCTACTTTATTCCTTGTCGACCAATACCATGTTGGCCTTGGTCTCGGGGTTTGGGTCATAAAATATTTACAATATTTTATTCCTTTTTCTTTTCT
This sequence comes from Ottelia alismoides, assembly GCA_037367405.1. Lineage (NCBI taxonomy): Eukaryota > Viridiplantae > Streptophyta > Magnoliopsida > Alismatales > Hydrocharitaceae > Ottelia > Ottelia alismoides. Next base: position 535,712 of record JAZKJV010003146.1, on the reverse strand, counting down.
TCTCTTTATTCTATAATTTTGGCATTAAAAACCTTATTTAGTGTGTAGTTAATACAATAAATAATGAATGTATTATAGACAAATTGATGCTATTTTCATGCATTTGCTGGGGGTTTTAAGGCCAAAATGATAGAATAAAGGTGATGAAATGGAGATTCATCACCCCCCTATACTTGCCTTTGCTAGTCCCTAGCAAACACATGCAATAAGTACAAGAGAACAAAGAATAAGAAGAAAAGAAAAAGCAAAAATAAAGAATTTAAAGAATAAATTGAATTGATCATGATTATTAAACTCGTCTGTACAAAATCAAAGTTTGGAGCTCAGGTTAGACCTTGGGTGAGAATGTGTGTGGAACCTAGTCGGGAACTAGCTCTAAAACACAACAGCCTTCGATAGTCACAGAACTCGGTTCAACCCACCTCAATAGCCTGGTCAGATCCAGTCTACATCATACGTAAACCCTTATAACTATGAAGCTGACTTGTACAGTGTATGTGATAGTGGCTCTTCCCAACTGAAATGACAAAGAGACTAGCTTCTCCAGAATGACAACCCAATGATTCCCTAATCCAACAGCTCTTTCCTCGAGGAGCAGGGTATTCCCTTCTAAGTTCAAGTGGCATCCGACTCAAGAGGAGGAGGTAGAGAAAAGAATGGACGGTAGCCAGTGTAGCTACCTATCCTGGGATGCAAGACCAGTGTAGTCAAGTCATCCAGCTGCAGGCTCACATGGTATAACTTTGATGCTCAAGCTTGCTTATTTTCTATATACATACTTTGCAGGCATTTTATTTTTTCTACAGGCTTGACCATTTTTTTTTCAAACATACTATTTACAACAGCATTTACATAAGGACTTTTTCCTCTTGAGCCAGAAGACTATCCCTCTTTTGAAGCTTTATCGCAACCCACAGTCTCCTGTCTTTAGACCTCATGGCTACTGAACCAGGTTGGGGTGCACTTCCCTCCCTAGACGAGGACGAATGTTTCCACCCGTGTGCGTCTCAGACTGGCAAATCCAACCCCCTCACCACTCCAACTGAGTTGAGCCAAGTGAAAGGTGCAAGTGTCCAAGTTAGGTCACGATCGGCAAGAGTCATACGTGTGTTTCGAAAAGTTCTAGTTAGTCCACTGAGGTGACTTGAACCCAGCCCTGATTTCTCAAAGAATTAAGTCTGAATAGACCTGAAGTACCTTAAACCTAGTTCCCATAAGGTTCCAGTGCAGTTAGGTGCAGTAAGGTCCAACCAAGCTCCAATCTTTGACTTTATTGGACTAGTTCAAACATCAAGCTCAATCAAAGAATATAAATGCTATGCAAATGCTTTTTACAGATATGCAAAGAATAATGCAAGTTTTCAAAGAATTTGAAATCAAAGAGATAAATTTTTACACAAAGAATTTTTGCAAATAAAATAATTTGGGCACTCAAAATATAAGATATGTACAACTATTTACACGGGCGTGCTGCTTTATTTTACAAGAATTAAGAATTTACAATATAGTTTTTATTTATAGGAATATACACTTATTAAAGAATCTTGTTTATTTATTTATTTTTTTAATTAGTTATTTATTATATGTGACTATTCCTCAAACTTATTTGACACAAATTTTTCAAACACTTTTTGAAAACTATAGTCCAAAATAATTTTTACAAACATTTTTACAAACATGTACACACATTTGAAAATCATTTTGCAAAGGTTTTTCAAAACAGTATATATAGATTTTTCAAAATATTTTTGCAACCATTTTCAAACCATTTGCAAATCATTTTTTTTCAAACATTTTATTTCACACAAAGAAAATAAATTTTACAAACCACACATTTTTACACAGGTTGAAAATATGTAACAAAATGTTTTCAAAATAGTTTTCAATAAATGTTCACACTGATTTTCAAACTATTTTTCAAACATTTTGCAAAAAACATTTTCACCTGATTTATTAATCAGTATATACATAAAGAGTTCGAGGAATAATCACATCTCTTTTTATTAAGGGTTTTAATGAATTTAAAGAATTATTAGCCATATTATTAAGAGAATACGAAAGTACGAGTTATGGCTAAAGTATATACATAGTATATACGACCCCCTATACTTAGCTTGAGCTATGTCCTCATAGATCGGAAAGAAAAGAGAAGACATAACTCGTACTAAGTATAGACAAGTCTAAAGAATATACGAATAAGAGATGAAGGAAATAGAAGTTGACCGCTCCCCCCTATACTTTGGATCAAGTAATCCTAAGTATAGCAGATTGTACACAAAGCAGGGAGGGTCAAGGGTGGGAATAAACAGATCAAAGAATTAACAAATCAAGGGTGCGACCCCCTATACTTAGGACAAAGTACGTCCTAAGTACAGAAAACTGACACAAAGGGGCGACACCTTTTATTTAGATTCAGAAGATAGAAAAGGAAAAGAAGAAAAGAAGAAAAGAAGAGATATATACAGATAGACGGAAAAATCGTGGAGAATATACGCATCACTCCCCCTAGACTTAGGTTGAGATAGCCCTAAGTATAGGCAAGAACAGGAGTGACGAAAAAGTGCAAGGAAAGAACAACTCGGTGTGTGCCCCCCTATACGTAGGACAAGGTACGTCCTAAGTGTAGACACAAAGATGTGGTGATAGATCTGGGGCACACAGAACATACGGGAGAAAGAAGGAATAGACAAACACATATATACAACTGGTGAAAATCAAGTGAAGTACAGGACGGTATCTAGTAAGCGACTACCGTGCTCTTGTCCTCGTCTCCCTGTGAGAACGAGGATGCAGTCAGAAGGTGAAAAGACACCCGAATCTGCAATCAAGTGGGTGTCAGCTACCGGGGACAATCAGATCGGAACGTAAAGCAGGGACCGGTAGCGTAAAGCTGATGATCGGCTCATAAAGAGTGAATGAGGGAATATTGCCGATACCGTAAGACCGGGAGGAGGAAAGAGCATTACAGACTCCTCCGGTCAATCATGGTCTCAGATAGATCGAAAATAAAGCATATGAGACTGTGTGATGCACGGTGGTGAAATAATCTGAATGTCACAAGAATATACCGAACAACACAATACATGGCTCACTCCTGCGAGGGTCCTCAAGGTGAGCAAAATTAGAGCATAATCAGAGTACTCGGCTCCGTGCTCCCTCAGAAAGGAGACACAACCAGGGAGGAGACCGGGTAAAAAGCTCAGAAGACTCGGCTTCGTGCTCCCTCAGATAGGAGACACCAGAAATGAAACCGAGTACCTACAAGGTGATGTACCCTCCCGCAGATAACCCTCGCGGAATGGTACATACCAGTCAATGAATAATCAGAAAAGAAGCTCACCCTTCCGAGGGTTGTCAAGGAGAGCAGGCTCAAAGGAGCCTGATCCATCAGACGGATCATAGAAACGGTCTCGGTAGGCGACAGATTGGCTACCAGCAGAAGAGACCGCAAAATCGAGAAAGTGTGGCAGCGTCCCGCAAATAACCCTCGGGGAGCGGGCTGCCAACTAGTCATGGGAATAGCAGATACCAGAAGCTCCACCTTGCGAGGACCATCAAGGCGAGCAGACTCAAAGGAGTCTAATCAGATAGGTCCCACGATCCGCAGATCGGATACACAACTCGAGATGGGACCAAAAATCATGTATATCAGACGACTCGATTCCGTGCTCCAACAGAAAGGAGACACAGTCAGAAGTGGGAACCGAGCGTAAAGAGAGTGTCGCAGTCTCCCACAGATAGTCCTCGGAGAGTACTGCGATCTAGGCAAAGAATAGTCAGAATGTGTCTCTACCTTGCGAGGGTCGTCAAGGATAGAGAATGGCTCAAAGGAGCCGGACCCATCAGACGGATCCACATAGTGATCTTAGTAGTCGACAAGTCGGCTACCAACAGAAGAGACTAATCAGATCTGAAATATGTCATAGTCTCCCGCAGATAACCCTCGGGGAGCTATGAACTAGGCATGGAATAATCAGAAAAGTGGGGCTCTGCCTTGCGAGGACCGTCAAGGAGAGCGGACTCAGATGAGTCCAGTACATTGGCCTCGTGTACCGACAGGTCAGGCACATAATCACAGGGGTAGGCCAATAAAACATATTATCTGACTCGATTTCAGGTCCCATCACAATGGCGACCCAAGCAGTGAATGAAACCGCAGTCCTAGAAGTTATCGCATTCTCCCGCAGACAGTCCTCGGGGAGTAATGCGAGCTATATCACTGTAGGTTTTGGGAATGCTGACAAGTCATCTCAGGTCCTCAAAAGCAATAAATCATTCAATCATTTGGAGGGCATAAGATCATGCAAGGGAGCAAATAATCATGTCATTCACCGAACATCCCTTGGGTCAATCCAGTCAGCTGAGATGGCACGAAAAAATAGTCAGGAATCCTCTAAGTGCCAGGGTGGACTTGAGAGTCAGGAGATCAAGGATGGGTCAATCCGGAAGATGAGAGATCATGTCGGTTCCGCACACCTTTGCTAGGCAATCCATATCAGAATAAGCAGTCAATCCTTAGAATCAAGATGGGTGGAACCTCGAGATAGATAGATCAATCAATACTCATGAAATCATCACCAAGGCATCGCATCATATCACATCCTCAATCCGGTGTGCGAGAACTAAAATTCCTCAATAATGCTCCACACCTATGCTTTATGCATCAGCAAAAATCCTCAAGAAGTCCATATGCATGTATCAAAGCCAAATCCATCACATCAATCTCAGCAACCTCAACATCATAGGCCCGGCTTACACCAATAATCTGTATAAATAATCCCCGATGCGGGCCTCATCAATATGCACAGCATTCTCGGGTGAAAGGGAGAGGTGATACGGGGGACACGAGGACGACGGGCGAGAAGATCGGTACATAGACAAAATTGGGCGTTCCACACAAGGCGGGACCACCGTCAAAATTGCGGTCCGAAGAGCGGTCTCTCCTCGAACCAGAGAAGATGATACGATGGATACATAGAAGATGGTGAAGAAGCGGGCTACAAAGGACTTAGCGAAGAATGATTGAGCTCAAGCGCCAATATCATGACTCGATGCAAAATGAAGAGACATATGTATAAGAGGGGTAGAGAGACTCAAAGATGAAAAATGCATGACTCACACGGACGGGGCCGACTACTCTAGTAATGAATGAAAAACACAATGGATTTCAAATCACAATCAAGACACAAGGCAAACCCCCAATTCACCTACTCAACACAGTGAAGACCATCAGGTGACGGTCATTTATCTTTTCGATTTTAGAGTTAGGTGAGATCACAAAAAATTGTACAATCACAAAGGACGCTTGATAGGATTTGGGCTCTACTCCTTAGTGTGTACGTGAGCACTTAAAATGCATCCAATGAGGGGGTTGCTCTCCCCAATACAAGGAATCCATTACGTTTTATTTTTAAGTCCAATAGAGTTAGCAGTCCCGATTTTATTTAAGTTATCACTTTTTTTGGGTATTTTCAATGCACGTGCCTATCGAGGTTCCAATTTCCATTAAGCACCCTAGGTTGGCAAAAACAGAGGGAGAAGATCAGAAAAGCCATGCAAGTCGGAAAACGATGATGCATGCCAAGTAAGAAGACTTACAGTGCCTCCCAGCTCTCTCCATGCGGGATGCATAACAGAATTTGAAACCTATGCTATATGCAAATGCAAACCGAAGAAATCACCCTAGGTTCAGAAATTGCTATTATCATGAAGCACAACAAGTCGCTCATTCATCTTTAGCCTCAAAAAGTCCGATCTTGGCTCACCCCTCCTCTGTGCTCAACACACTTGAGCTTAGGAGAAAGCGCTTTGCGGGGCTCGTTGTGGCACAAAGGCTAAAAGATAAATGAGCGGCTGTTTAGAGTTTGATCTAGGTCCAAAGCGAACTATAGGTATATGCAAATATTAGGGTGTTGGGACCTAACTCTACGAGCAAGCAACTCTTAAGCTAAGGCTCATTCACACACAAAATAATAAAAATAAAATAAAAGAAAAGCATCAAAAATCATCGAGGCCCCCAAGGGAACAATCCCTCGGGCACTGGACCTCGGGAGTCGAAGTGTACCTGTGAGAGTCCTGTATTATTACATGATTCCAAGTGTCACTCTCTCACATGAATATACCTAATAAAATGAAATAAAATAAAATGCATCAAAAGTGTGGACTGTCTTCCAAAAATCCTCCTTCATCTGTCCTTGATGCTCTCTCATGTTGGCTTGGCATAGAAGAGCCAACTCCGCCGTGCTTGGGTGCATCGGTCCTCCTAAGAGGTCCTCCTTCACTTGGCAGTCCCTCGCATCCAAGACAAAGAAAGAAGATGGGTTAGAACAATCAATCAAATAATTTTAAAATGAAACTAAAAATCACACAAATAAACAAATGATGGACATGAGAAAATAATTGAATAAATAAACAAATAAGCTCACAAAATCATACAAAATCCGTTGCCTCCCCGGCAACGGCGCCATTTGATGAGAGGGGATTTGCCGAGGTCGTATCTTTCCACAAGGTGGAGAGACAGTCGCTGAGTTGACCTCAGACGAAATCCCCAAATCGATCAACAATTAACCCACAATAATATATGCAATGAATATCAAAAAATGTGGAGTTAAAATTTATTATAACTCTACATGCAAATGTGTATTGGTGTAAGTACAAGTAGAGGTCGAACACTGGGAGGCGAAGGGAATGTATGTGATGTGTAATTATTCAATTCATTGTTCATGTCCATTTATTGTTTTAGTGGGTATTGGGTTTTGTATATTTTTTTATATTTTTGTTTTTATAATTTTTATTTTGTTTTTATATTTAATATTTTTTTATTTTTTTTATTTATTTTTCTTTTTATGTTTTTAATTATTTAGATATATATATATATATATATATATATATAAGTTATATAAAATACATATATAAAGAGATGTATATATAAGAAGAGAGATAAAGAAGTAATATGGTATATAGATATATATATAGACATAAATACTTAAAATATATATATATAGATATAATTTTTTTTGGCTTTTTAATAATTTTCTAATTTTTTTGTTAATTTTTTCTGGAATATTTCTAATTTTTATGTATTTTTAATTTCAAAAATGTCCACAATATAGGACTAAATAATTAGCCGAATATAATTTGGGTTTTAAAAATATAAAATAAACTCCAAAAATTCCCAAATTAATTTTTATACATTAATAATAATATATAGATACTTATAAAAGAGAAAAATATACTTTTGGGGTTTTTTAAGGATTTTTCTATTTTTTGTTGGATTTTGGAGCTTTCTGATTTTTTTAATTTTCTTTTTCATATTTTTAGGGGTTTTCAATTTCTAGACTCAATATATATATAATTATACCATATATAATTTTTTTGGAATTTTTCAAAAACATTTTCTAATTTGTATTTTTCAATTTAAACATTACAAAATAGGCTTCTATTTCATTTTTAATAATTAGGAAAAATGCAAAAATGTGAAATAAAGCATGGGCGTGAACATGCATGGCATGAAGCATCTTCCTTAATTTTTGTGAATTTTTAGAAGCCTCATAGGTATTTTTAATAAATGGATAAAAGACACAAAAATATTTAAGCCTGACAGGGGCATTTTTGCAATTAAAATAAGTTACAAGGGCACAGGTGCGAAAATCCCTACTGAAATAAACATTTATTTTAATTTTTAGAACTATTTCACAATATACAAAAACCGCCAGGGGTTACATGCAATTTTCACGCGCCTCACGTGGGACTGCACGTGAGGCGCGGAAGGACCTAAACGCAATTTCAAGAAATTCAGGGGTCCTACTGCAAAATTAACAATTTATTTACAACGTGCTATATATTTTACAAGATTAAAATTTAAATCTACAAAAAGGCGGGGGTATAAGTGAAAATTACCCCCAAAGGCGCTGAATCGAACGGCTGCTCTTCATTCACTAATCCACGTGGCGCCTCCACGTGCGCCGATGACGCTTCCCCGATGAGCGGTGCGGATTAGATCTCGTGGGAGATCTGACGGTCTGGATATGGCCCCATCGAACGGCTGGTCTTCAATCTGGGGGAACCTCCTTCATCCAACGGTGGAGAGCTCAGGTGCAAGAACTGGGAAGAACGCTCGCCTTGGCGAGCTTCTTCCTCCTCGATTTCGCTCTCCGACCAATCATCTCTGCACTTGAGGGTCCAAATAGCTTCCTGGAGGGGTCCTCTATCCGCTGGAGGTGATAGATCGGCCGGAGGTGCCCTGGAACGCCGCCACGAGCTCGGGGAAGGATGGCAGCTCCAGGTACCTCCGCCTGCTTGTAACTCGACTCCTGGTGCTTTATTGCGCACCTAACCTGCACAGGAACGAAGCTCGACTCGAGGCGGTGCTCCTCGGCCCAAAACTGAAGCTGTTAGCATAAAAATGGGTGTGGGCGGCGATGCTCCGGTGATGCGGAGGAGGTGAGCATCGATTCGTGGATCCAGGTACGAATCCGGTTGGGAAAGGTGGCTGGAAGGTGGAGAAGGCATAGGGAACGAAATGAAGGTGAAATGGTGTCGGGGCACAGTCGGAAACAAGATGAAAAGCTCGCCGGAGCGGAGCTCGGGCGAACTACGAAGTCACTAAATTACGCTAAACTAATGAACGAAACATAAAATTAATTGCAGGAATGAAATGCTGGAAGTAAAAACTACCTAGAAAGATAAAAAGCGCAGCTCTTATACCTGGGGGCCGCCAGGGAGCAGGGTGGCCGCCGGAGCGCCACCGTGACAAAATTTCCTCCATCTCCGGCCGAACCGAGGTGCTGGGAAGCGCCTCCTGTCACGAGGTTTCCACCAGGAGCTGATTCAAGCTCAAAGAAGGGGGTGAAATTGGCCAAATTCGGCCAAGGAAGAGGGAGGAGTTATTTATATACATTCCTGGAGACCCCCAAGGACCGGCGATTATTGAAGAATCGGGGCTATGTACAAGGGTTCCAAGATCTCGGCGGGAATCAGGGATAATCAGAGAATAATTTGTCAGAAGGATTCGAGAGTGATGGAGCGATAAATCGAGCGGAAAAAAGGCAAGAAATCATGGGAAAAGATGGTTCACGTCAAGTCAGGCGGCTGGAGGTCAAGTTGACTGGGGTCAACTCGCGGAGGGACCTGATTGGTCCACCTCAGCCCGCTACAAGATAGAACAGTAATTTTATTAAAGAAAAATTTATTTAAAATAGTAAATGATTTTATTTATTTTCGAGTATAAAATAAAAAATGTTTATTATTTTATGTAGTATTTTAATACGATTTTATTTATTTTTTTGAAGTATTTTATTACGGTTTTATTAGAATAATGTATTTATAAGTATATTTATATTTATTTATTTTTATTTTGTTTATTTTTATTTTATTATTTTATATTCTTATTTTATAAATTTATAACTTATTTTTGTGAGTATAAATATTTTTATTTGATTTTTATGAGTTTATTTATATTTTTAAATAAATGTGTTTGTGTATATGTAAGTATACTTATAGGTATTTTACTTATATATTATATACATTTTATTTATTTAATGAATTTTATTTGTTTTTATCATGGATTTGTATTTCTAATAAGTTATATATAATATATGCATTATTATAAAAGAATGAAGTAATTAAAGAATGTTTTTCCCCTTTTATTTATGTACATACTTCTCATAGGTATTTTGCCTATATATATTACATAGACTTATTTTATTTTACAAAATATTTTTGGTTTTATTCTAATTTTTGTATGTACATGAATTATATACATTATCTACAAAATTCTAAAAATATAATTTTGTAAGAATAATAAATATTGAATAAAATGAATATTTTAGTTAGGTATTATGTACAAGAAGGGCCAAAAACCTAACTTCCACAGATGGACTCCAAAAATTATGAAACCAAATTTATAAAATAGTTCTTGAAATGCTATATATAATTAATGGTGAGTTTGGGTGATTTGGAGTTTTTATTTGCAAGATATGGGTCTGTGAAGTTGAGATTTTGGCTTTTTATTCTATGTATAGAATGTACACCGAGTATTATTTTTACACAAACTCAATTTTGTAATTTTGTTTACATTATTATCTACAACTTTCATGAACAAAGTTTCTTTATTTGATGAATAAATAATTATGTACAAAATAGGTGTCAAAATGCATGAATAAATGAATTAATAAATGAGGTATTTATTGTATTATTGGCCCTTATCTCCCCCTACTTTATTCCTTGTTGACCAATACCATGCTAGCCTTGGTCTCGGGGTTTGGGTCATAAAATATTTACAATATTTTGATCCTTTTTCTTTTCTTCTCTTTATTCTATAATTTTGGCATTAAAAACCTGATTTAATGTGTAGTTAATACAATAAATAATGAATGCTATTATAGACAAATTGATGCTATTTTCATGCATTTGCTGGGGTTTTTAAGGCCAAAATGATAGAATAAAGGTGATGAAATGGAGATTCATCAGGTGGTTAACACGTCTGTCATCTGAAATGTGGTAGAATCCACACCCTCTGAATGGTGTGTCCTGTCTGAATGGGCATGAAGTACTATACACTCAACCGGTGTCGTATCTCGCTCGTGTGTTGTCTCGAATAAATCATCTCGTGAAGGCTTTGAAGTTGACGAATTGGCTGAAATCTCTCCCAAGATGGTAAAAAGTATATCCATGTCAGGATTGTGGTGTAAACCACCACATTAGGTCACTACCAGTCATAGCTGCTCTACGATCATCCCCTCATGGTGATCTGTACAAGTTCAGTCACTGAGATTCCATGGTTTGGAAATCTCTTCAATAGGTCAACAAACATAAGACATGAATCTCTCAATGGCTCCTGGGGTCTACTGAAAAATCTCGAATGCAAGACTGCATCAAATGTGCTCTACGCTGGGGATAAAATCTATGTAGAAACTGCGAACGTAAATCTCCCCACGTGGCGAATTTCCTTCCCAACTGTTGGTGCCAATTCATGGCTATTCTTCGAAGTGTAAATGGGAATTTCATCAGCATCAGCTCCTCAGAAGTGAAATTAGGTATGCGAGGTTCAGACAAAAATCCTCAAACTCAGATATATGAAGATACGACTCCTCATGCACTTCTCCCAAAAACTTCGGTAGTGTGAATGTAATCTGAATCCAGGATAAACAGAGTCAATGTAGAAGTTTACTGAGCTCCTAATGGTGGTGTCTCATCTCCTAATGAATGTCCAATCATCCAATAATCGAAAGCATTTAAAACTTGCAACTGCTCTCTCTCTCATTATCCCTTGAAGGCATTGCCATCTCAGCAAGGTGATCACACAGGTCTTGTGTTTGGTCAATCTGAACTCTTCGAGCATCTTCTCTTAGCACAACATGCCCACTATAAGAAGGCGGGGAGGGAGAATATGGGATGTCGATCGGAGTTATGACCTCCCAAGAGAGTGGGCGGGAATGATGGGAATGAAAATGAAGAAGCCTCAAGATCCAGCTGGAATGAAGGGTGACCCATCATCACGCGATAGAAAAAGAGAAGGATAATGAAGGTAGGGAGGGAGGGAAAATAAAACAGATAGAAAAAAAGAAGGCAACTGCTAACGACTTAGAAGAATACATGTAACAACTCACACTAAAGACATACAAACAACATTCAGTTCACCAACTCAACACAAATCTGACCATGAGAGTTTGGTCTTTATCGTTTCAATTTTACAATTTAATGATAAAACAAAGTGAATTAGACGCAAACACTCAGGGTGTAATATCCTAGGCCAAACCTGATGCATGACGAAGATATCCCCAAGCACAGGTATGTCCACATAAGAGCTCGGGATCATACCTAAGAGAGATCGACTTCGTACGCTAGTATGCTTCCACTAACGTCTGAGGACAGGGCTTGCATCTCTTCCAATCCCTGAAGAGTAGGTCCTAGGAGCATAAGGCATAAGTTCAGAGATTTGGGCTCTAACCTTAAGGATGCGTCCTTACCCACTCTGTCTGGAGTTATGTACCTATAAACAATGAGGGGGTTGCTCTCCCAAAACAACGATGTGTGTTAATTACGTTTGATTTTTAATGATACAAGTATAATTAGCAGTCTCAATTTCTAAATTTTTAATTTTCACTTTTTTTGGATGTTTCTGATAAATATACGTCTAACGAGATTTCTGATTTTCTTTATTCTTATATCCACAAAATGGAGGGGGAAAACAGAAAATTCAATGCACGAGAAAATATGGATGCAAATGCTAGATATAGAGGAGCGTACCTGACTCCATTGCTCTACATGTAATACGATCCACACATAAAAATAAAACTAACTATATACAAAATGCAATTGGGAACCGTCCTAAACAATAACTTCTACTCGAGAAGAACCGGTTAATTATTTGACTAAGTCCAACGTTCTATAAGAATATATATTCTTTTAGGGTGTTTTGACCTAATAAATACCTGGCTCAACCAAATAAAACCTAAGTTTAGGGGATCCACTCACAAAAAATAAATAAAAATAAAGTCGAAAAACTCCAATCCATGGGAAACAAATAAAATAACAAAAGAAAAAAGATATGGAAGAGGACTACATAGGATCATCAAACATTAAAAAATAAAGACGATGAAAACAGCAGAAAAACTACAACGAGGTCCCCAAGTGCACCAGCACTTGACGAAACAGACCTCGAATAATGTCCAGGTGTCTCTATAAAAAAGGGCAAGTGTCAAAATAATTACAATTAACTATACTTTTTTTTGAAAAAGAAGCTCTTCAACAGTCTCTTTCTCTCCTTAGTGATCTCTCCTCTCGGTCGATGAAGAATGTCTGGCCTCCGCATTGCTCGGGTGCTTCGGCTATCCTAGGATCGCCTCCTTTGCTCCACGGGTCCTCGCAACAAAGAGAAACAAGAGATGTGTTAGAGACAGATAAATAAAAGATGTATTAGAGACAAATAAACAATTATTTTAGAGAAAATAAAAAGAAATGAAATGGAAATAAACAATCAAACAAATAAGCTAAAATGGAAAATTGATATTAGCTAAAATAATCTCAAATTGGTCAAGAGAGTCCGGTCTTGGAGACCCTTCGGATGCTCGCCATAACGGGTCCGAGAAGCGCTATGTAGGGTCTCTCTCGATACGTGTGAACCAAGATGAGTGTCTTCACAATCAACAGTTTAATTTAGCAATTATAGAAATAAATAAAATAAATAAAAAATAAAAAGGAAAACTACCAAGCCCTACTCCCCGGCAACGACACCATCTTGATGAACCACCCAGTTGAAGAGATTAAGTTGTCAAATTAAGGTTTCGTTGTTCCCTTAGTCAATCGAGAAATTCAATCCAGAAAAATTTGTACAATCAACCACAAAATGATATACAATAAAATCTAAGGTTGTCTAGCTATGGTTTTAACCTGGTATAACTCCCAGGGTCGAACACAAGGAGCACGTGAAAAACTTGGCAGTGAAAAATTCAAAAATGTTTTTTTATTTTTCCTTTTATATTTTTGTGTTTTGTTCTTGTATTTGTCTTAATTTTTTAGTTTATTTTTTAGAAATTTGTATTTTTTATATTTTCAAAATTTCAATTTTTTAAATTTTGTAAATATTTTTTTATTTTCAAAAAGATGAAATTCAAAAATAGAATTTATAAACGAAAATGAAGAAAGTGTGACTTTTTTGGATTTTTCTAATATATCAAAAATGCTCAAAAAATTCAAAGGAAATATTTTTTAAATCGTTTTTACTATTTTTGGTGATTTTCAGAGATTTTTCAATTTTTTAATGATTTTATAAAATTCAGAAAGTGCAAATTACACTAGACATGAGTATTTAGCTATTTAAAAATAGAATATAAATATTAAAATTTTAAAATATATTTTTCCTGAAAACTAGAAGGAAATATCTATAAAAAGAGACCAAAACACCTTTTTTATTTTTCAATATTTTTTTACAATTTTTTAAGGTTTTGAGTATATTGCAATTTTTCGGAGTTTTACAAATAATCAATGCGTAAAAATTGACTGGAAATTAATAGACAGAAAAAAATCTACTCTATTTCTTTGGAATTTTCAGACAATATTTAACTTTTAATGATTTTTTAAATGTCGGTAAAGAAAATGAAGTTGTTTTTTATTTTTTATTAATATCAAATGATAATTAAATGCAATAAAAAAATTACACAATAAACAAACACAGATCAGGAGTCTAAATTAATTTTTTTTAGAATTTATTGAACATAAATAACATTTATTTTAACAAGAAAAACCATGCAACAAAAGTATGGAAACACAGGGATCGAATCGCAAATGTTTGTTATTTTTGAGTTAAAATATAACAATAAATAAACGTAGAGAGAATTTCACAAATTACCCAATAAAAGGCATGTGTTGCATGTGCTTGGCTCTTAAGGGGGCTTCTTTGCTAATCTCAGAACTTTGGAGGGCTGGAATGATATTTTCCCAAATAAAAAATTTCTAGGGCATAGGGCATTTCTTTCATTCCTATTCCATGCCAAAAGGGAAGAGGGGGCGGCGCCCCTCCCTCTTCTCCTCCAAGCTAGGGCGACGGTGATGGGAGTTGGTAGCAAGCGTGGTCCTCGCACAGGCGGTGAATAGGGGCGACGTGGTGGCTTGTTGGTGGAGGTCCGAAAAGACTCGTTGTGGGTCAGCAATCTATGGAGCTTCAAGCTCCTGGCATCGGCGGAAGATGGTGAAGTGTGGCCACAGAAGGCGCGGCTGCAATAATGGTGTAGCAGGGGTGCTGGTAGAAGATGGGCGACGGTGCAGGTAGCTGGGCGACACACGCCCAGATCGGCAATGGAGCTCATTTGCGCAGATCAGGCCCATGCATGTGGAGGCAGAGATCGGCTGCAGGATGGCAGGAAGCCGGTGCAGGACACACGGAGGTGGGCTGGAGTGGAGGGGCGACACAGGTCGTGCGGAAAGGTGCCCCTACAACAGAGATCGACCGCTGCGGGGGCACGAGCGTCGTAGCTTTTTTATTTTTTGTAATTTTTTTAAAATAGTGAACAAATTTTTCTTTTTTTATAAACAGTAGAATGAAAATTTTTCTTAGTTTTTTTAACAGTAGCGAGAAAGAAGAGAGAAAAAATATTATTTTTTTACCTGCAAAATAAATGTTAGAAATAAAAATAAATATAGTTTTTGGTATTTTTTATTATAAACCTGCAAAAATAAATATATAAAAAATATTTATTATTATTATTTATTTATTCCTGCAACAAGAATGTTAGATATAAAATAATGAAATATTATTTATTTATTATTTTATGAGATTGCAGGATCATGAGAAAATGAAATATTATTTTTTTATTTTTTTAAATTTGTAATAAAATAATTTGAAAAATCGACTCAAGCATGCGGCTCGATCCGCAAAAATCAAAGAGGAATTTGTGGGCTAGGTTCTAGCAGAGGTGAGGGATCAGAATCGGGTCTCCTGCCACCGTGTGTG
This sequence comes from Ottelia alismoides, assembly GCA_037367405.1. Taxonomy (NCBI): domain Eukaryota; kingdom Viridiplantae; phylum Streptophyta; class Magnoliopsida; order Alismatales; family Hydrocharitaceae; genus Ottelia; species Ottelia alismoides. Next base: position 520,261 of record JAZKJV010003146.1, on the reverse strand, counting down.
GTCAGAGGTGAGAGATCGTGTACGGTAGAACGTGAAATGAAGAGGTTCGAGAGATGAGTGAAAAATCAGAAATCGAATTGGGATCGATGATGATGAATGATTAAAACTACGGATCGAGATCTACAACGCGATTGAAAAAAAACTACGCTATGATTACTCTAGATGAAATATGCAGAAATATTTTATCTAACCTGAGGGAGTTTACTCCACGCTACGATTATGAAAACACATCCATTTTAAAGATAGTTTAATTTAAAGCATAAAGGAAGTGCGTTTTAATTCAATTTGAGTTTGTATGGAGCCGGAATTGGTCTTTCAATTGTCACTTTACGACTTTTTCTGAGTGTGGACACTTTTACTCTATACATGGTTTTACTTTACAATCATTTTTATTATTTAGAAAATATTTTTATTTACAACTTTAATTAAGAAAATATTTAATTTGAGGTCAATTTATATACAAATAAAATAGTGTAAGTTTTGTACAAATATACAAAGAATAAATTTAAAATAAAAAGGGAAAGTATTTACAAATTATTTTTAGATTTTTGGATTAAAGACCCTATCTCCCCCTACTTATTCCTGGTCGATCAGGTCAAGTCTTGACCTTCTCTCGAGGTTCGTGTAAGTCTGTACTTATTTCATAAATGCATTCGTTATTTTTATTTTTTTTATTTTGTTTCTTATTCTTTTCTTATTTATTCTTTTAGTTGAATAGAAAAATGTTAAAAACGAATAATTAACAAATTCATGTAAAATGATAACTTCATGAAATTAGTGGGTATCTACAGGTATTTGACTAAGGAAATAAACCTAAAATAAACGAATAAAGGTGGATGAATTGTGGATTCATCAGACAGGTACATTTGACAGAACCTACCCTCCAGTCACAGGTATTTTTGGACGATTCTCTTTATTGTAATGAAGCTGATTTTATCTCTCTTAGGAGCGATAGGATGCCAACAGGTGGAGACTCAACTAGGCTTGAAGAAGAAACACTTGATGATACAAGCGAGGTTGTTGAGTCTAATAATGGCAGTGCTGATGCCGCCTACCCTTTGAGGACATCGACGGTGGTGCTGATGCCACCAAACCTGAAGAGAGGCAGACAGAGTATGATGTCATTGCAGCTCCATCTTTCTTATACAATGATGATGATAGAAAAACCCAAAAAATGTACAAAAGAGAAAATCGAAAAAGAGAAATAAAGTTAAGACATTTGATACTTCTCGATCTCATGAGTATTTCTCTGATCTACATGGAGCAAGACCCCTGATGAACCACTTTCATCATCTTTATTCTATCATTTTGGCCTCAAAAACCCTAGCAAATGCGTGTAAATAGCATTAATTTCCATCACTTAGCATTCCTGCATATGTGTGTAAATAGTGTATAAAATCCTGTAATTAAAGCCAAAATTATAAAATAAATAAAAGAAACAAAAAACAATATTTTATGACCCAAACCCCCGAGACCTAGGAATCTTGATGAATAGGTCGACAAGGAATAATGTAGGGGGAGATAAGGGCCAGATACCTGTTCTTTTTAATTCAATTATCTATTCATTTTGGGACCTATTTTTAGTTCGACTTTTTATACATCAAATAAAGAAACTTTGTACATGAAAGTTGTAGATAAATAAATAAAGAAAAAATATAAAATTGATTTCACTCAAAAATAATGTATAGATAAAAAGTTATGGTCTGAATAAAATTCCAGAATCCCAACTTCCTAAACCCATATCTCACAAATGAAAACTCCAAATGCATCAAATTCACCTTTAATTTTATATAATTAAAATAAGCTATTTAATGGCGGTGGTTTCACATTTGGCGGAGCTACGGTTTGAAAGTTGAGTTTTGGACCCATATATACTTGTACAGATTAAAATATTCAATTTATTCTTTATCCATTATTTTTATAATTTTATATTTTTATAATTATGTAAATATTACTTATAATATATATGTACATTAAAACCAGAATAAAAACCTAAATAAAACTCAAAATAAAATACATGTATATAAAATACATAGGTATTATACCTATAAATATACCTATATAATACATACTTATATTTTATTAAATGTATAAAATACATCAGAAAAAAAATGAAAATATATAATTATGTGTATAAAAGTATTTTATAATTTTATTAAATAATAAACATAATTAAAGAAATTAAAAATACAAAATAAAAATAATAAAATATATAGGTAATATACCTATAAGGGGTATAAAAGGGAACTTATAAAAGTATACCTCATAAAAATAATAAAAAATCATCATAAAATAGTTTATAAAATTACAAACATTTTTTATTTTATAACCTAAAAATAATTAAGTCATTTTCTATTTTTATTTGATTTTACAAAACTTTTTCCCAGGGTTTTTCCTGGTTGGTCCGCGTCTGTCAGAACGTGATTTTGACTAGATTTTCAACCTTTTTTCGAGGAGAAACCATTCACCATTTCGTGTATTGTCCTAAAGACTTTTTGCTCCTCGATCATAGGGCATACACGCCCAGGGATCTCCTCGTTCATCGCGTCACTGAATCGACCGCCATCGCCTCAATCTCCATGCCCATCCGTCAACCCTACAAAAACCTTCCTTTAACCATTTTCAAAATTTGAACCCCATTTCGCCCCGAATTTTTCCCCCCTTTGCTCGAGCTAGAGACCTGGAGGTGACAGCTTCAGAGTCCCCTCTCCAAAGTGGTGGATCGTCGCGGTCTTGGGCGCGTTCCAACACCTCCGACGAACCCCGCCGTCGAGGTACTTTCAACCTCGCGCCCTGGCCCTTGAGGTCTTTATCTTTCTTCTTTTTCGTTCCCTTTTTATTCAATGTAATCCTAGGATCCCGTAACCATCCTTAATCATCACATTTCATCAACCAAATCGCATTATCTCACCATCGTCGGAGCGCACCTCCGGCCACGTCCTTCACTTCATTCCGCCACTCGCACACCCCCGCGGGGTCGAGGCAACTTGCCCTCGACCCCTTCACATCATTTTCCTTGCAGGTTCGAAGCAGCTCATGCTTCTGGGGTCAATTTTGGCCTCGCTGGAGGTACCTGGGCCCCTTCTCCTTCTCCGACGTCGCGAAGGAGCCCTGGTGCCTGCCGCCGCATTTTGAAGCCCCAGGCGTGGAGAGGACCCTCGCAGGAACTCGCTGGGCCATTTTGGAGCGTAAAAGCACGCCGAAGAGGGGCACTACCACCAGAGGAAGGTCGCCACGGCGGACCTTCTTCCCTGTTCGTTCACCTTCCATCTCTGCCGTCCGATCAAGAACATCCACCCAGGAGTCACAGCTGCCGTTGGATCGAGGCCAATCGCCACCGTCAGATCTTGTAGCCGGATCTAATCGCAGCCGTCATAATCGAAGGGGTACAGGCTGTCAGATGCGCGACACGTGGTGTTAGTAAACGCATATCCGTCGTCCGCTCCCGCCTTTGCGTGGGTATTTTGCTATTCTTGTCCCGTAAGTTTTTGTATTTAATTATTACCATATAAACTTTTGTCCGCCGTTTTATAACTTTTGTAATTTTTGCATTTGTGCCCCCAGTAGTCTGTAATATTGCATTGAGACCCCTGCCAGGTCACGTGCGTCGCGCACGTGACTTGCTTATTTTGCAGGCGTACCCTAGTCTTTAGTTGTATTTAGATTTAGTCCTAAAAACTCATTATGCAATTATAAAGTTTTGGACATTTTGCAATCCAGACTCGAAGTTTTTTATAATCTCGTTTAAGTCCCTGCTAGGCGCGCGTGCAAGTCACGCGCCTCCTGGGAATTTTGCTGTGATACCCCTGCGGGTCTTGATATTTTTGTCGTTGGTCCATTAACTATTTTATTCAGTGTATATTTTGTGGACAATTTGCATATAAGCCCCTGTGCTTTGCCATATTTCTAGAAATGCCCCTACCAGGCTTGTAGTTTCTATTTGTTGTGTGTATTTATTTCATGCATTCCTAAAGCCCAAAAATTCCATCAAAATTAGTATAAGCTCATGTTTACTTGCTGATCCACGCTATATTTTTGCATTTCATTTTTTTTTGCATTTTTATAATTATTAAAAATAAAAAACGTGCATTTTAGCTACTGTTTGCATTAGAAAATATTAAAAAACTATCAAAACACCTAAAAAAATTCTAAAAAAATTACCTAAGGTCTATTTTATTGTATTCTAGTGTCAGTCCAAAAATCACTAAAAATTTCAAAACAAAAACCTTAAAAATTAGAAAATACCTAAAAACTTCCAAAAAATTTAAATAATCCTAGAAAAATCCAAAAAATGCAAACTCAAGTTCTTTAGCTTCCCTGTTTTATTATCTTTATTTATAAAATTAATTTAGGGAAATTTTGATACTGATTGGTATTTTTCATTCCCATTTTGGTTTCAGCCAGCAAGTTTATTCACTTTTTTCTTTATTTTGACTTTTAAAAATCCCAAAAACACTTAGAAAAATCCCCAAAAATAAAAAAAACAGTAAATTAATTATAAAAAGACCAAAAATATTTTATTTCTTGATTTTTGACTATTTTTACTTATTTTTATAAATCCTTTATCCCCTCTTTTCTTATATTGTACATATATTCCAGTATTCAAAAAGAAGCTAAAAAATATATAAAATATAAAAAGAAAATATAAAATTAGAAAATTAAAAAATCAAAATACAAAATTAGAAATTAAAAATGAAAAAAAATAAAAATTAAAAACCCACAAAAACATTGGCATATTGTAGACAACTAATCACATCACTTTTTGCACAATTGTTGATCTATCCTGCCTTGCTCCCTGTGTTCGAACTCTCTACGTACTTGCATATATATATATATATATATATATATATATATCTTTTATGTAGAGTTAAAAATAAATTTGACTCCACATTTGTTTGTCATTGTTGATATTTGATTACGGGTTCATTGTTGATTAAATACGGGATTTTGTAGTGGTCAAGACATCGACTGTTGATTCGCCTTGTGAATCAATACGACTGCTCTCATTTCTGTGTTAATCAACCCCGTTCTCCAAAAAAACTTTTTTTCTTCCGATCCTCCTATTATACATACTAACAAGGAGGATGTACATATACCTTTTCCCCAAGCACTCTGCTTGGAAAAAGGAGATAAAAAAGAAAATCTCAAAAAGATTCAGATGAATGATCTAACGAAAGAGATGTTAGACAAGTTCACCATCCAGCTTACTCTTTTAAAAGCCTTAGCATACATCCCTCTTCCGCAGAAAGATCTCAAAGATCTAACTACCGTCCGCAAAAAGAAGAGGCAACACAATCACTGTTTAGAGATCCATGTGTTAACCAAGGATATATGTCACGCAATCCAGAACCATCTTCCAGCCAAAATATCATATACGGGAGCGCCATATGTCATATGCAAGATCCTCGATCAGACTTTTGATCGTACTCTTTTAGATAGTGGATCTTCAGTTAATCTCCTTCCTTCTTCCTTACTCGACAAGTTTGAGTTCAGACCTCCTCGACCAAGCTAAATGGTCTTGCAGTTTGCTGATAGATCGGTCAAGAGGCCTAATGGATTAATTGAAGACGTTATCTTCACCATTCAGGGTTTGCAATTCCCCATGGACTTCGTCGTGTTGGACATGGTGGTCCCTGAATGTGTGACTGATACCCCGATCATATTGGGATGACCTTTTTAGGCTACAGCTAAGGCCATTTCTGACTATGTTACTGGAAAGGTGTACTTTTGCATCCAAGGCGAGAGTATACATATGGAGACGATCTAGGACACCAAATCTAAATCAGAAGAATCAGAGCGAGCATCTGATGACGAGCTCGATAGTCATCAAGACTACAATTTTGTACAGACTGACGATGAGGTAGTTTGGCCGAACCAAGTACGTAATATTTTATCACACCTTCAGTACTTTCTGAGATTCAGATATCAGATGATGGGATATTTGAGAGTGAGCAATCTTGGAGCCAATTAATGACAAGGGTAATAGAGACGATTCCGGAACTTTTTCAGATCATCATAATAATTTCGATCCCTCCGAGTCTGAATTGAATAATCAAATATGTCACTCACTTTTAGATCAGTCAGATTCAGAAGATGTTGATTGGTAGTGTTTCATAGAATTCCTATCACTTCAGACTTCGTCAAAAGAGCCTACAGCCAGCCTAGAGACCAAGCCAATATAGCAGATTCAGCTATCAGATGAGCAGTCTCCAGATTCTTTAGAGTCAGAGCAGGTCAAGCTTACGTATACCGACCCAGTACCCTATACCCATGCCCTAGTCATACCAGCTCTCCCTGTTCCTTCTCCCCCTGAGCTGAATCCTTTACCTCAGATAATGAAATATTGATTCCTTGTTGGAGAGCTAAAATGTTTCTGGTCATCATCGCTTCTGATCTGACCGAAGATCAAGAATCCCGCCTGATGGAGATATTGAAAAGAATCGCAAGACAATCGGGTGGTCAGTAGCGGATCTCCATGAGATTAGTTCATCTTTGTTCTCCTACCACATTTTTCTTGAGGATGACACCAAACCATCTTATGAGTTTCAGCGCAGGTTGAACCCGAATTTTCGAGAGGTGGTTATGAAGGAAATATCCAAGTGGTGGAGCGTCGATTTTATCTATCCCATCTCCAAATCCAAATGGGTTAGTCCTTTACATGTGGTACCTAAGAAGACGGGTATCACTACAGAGATAAACGAGGATGGAGAGGAGATCGCTACTCGAGTACCGACTTCTTGACGTGTTTGTGTGGACTACAAACGTTTGAATCAGGCGATCAAGAAGGATCACTTCCCTCTACCATACATTGATCATATCATCGAGAGGATAGCCAGGAAGAGCCATTATTACTTCCTTGATGGGTAATCGGTATATAATCTGGTGGCCATCGCACCTGAAGACCAAGAAAAGACAACTTTCACATGTCCGTTTGGAATGTATGCTTTCAAACGGATGCCCTTTGGATTATGTAATGCTCCAGCTACATTCCAGAGGTGCATGCTTTTGATTTTCTCAGACATAGTGGGTGAATTTTTAGAGGTCTTCATGGACGATTTTTCGATCTATGACAATGATTTCGATTCATGTCTTTCTAGCCTAGATCGCGTGCTTCAGAGGTGCACGGAGGTTAACCTCATTCTTTCTTGGGAGAAGAGTCATTTTATGATGACTCAAGGGACGGTCTTTGGTCATATCATCTCCAACTGGGGTATGGAGGTGGACCCGGTCAAGGTGGATATCATAAAGAAACTCAATCTGCCATCCAATTTGATGCAATTACGGTCTTTCCTTGGGCATGTCAGTTTCTATGGACGTTTCATTTGAGATTTCAGCAAAATTCCCCGGTCATTATTTGACCTTCTGGTTAAAGACACTAAGTTTATCTTAGATGATAAGTGTCTTTCCGCCTTCGAGAATCTGAAGAACATAGTTGTAGAGGCTCATGTCCTTCAGCCACTGATGAATCTCGTATTCATCATGCTAAAATTGGTCAATTAGGCTTTGTTTTCCATAATTCATTTGCATTTAATAATTAATAGAGCATCATTAGCATACATACAATTGTAAATAATATTTGCATTTCATCATGCATAATTACATTAAAAATTCCAAGTGTAAATTGACCTAAAAAGCAGCTAACTTTCACAGTTATTAATTCATCCTGACTCCAATTGATCCAAACTATCTCAATTGTGTAGATATTACTAACAAGAATAAAAAATACAAAACAATTACTAACTCAAATACGTGTCAAATAATCCCAAAGTCCAATTTTACATCTGACGGACTAAAATGCACATATCTCCCTCATACAATGTCTGATTTTGGTCTACTCACTTTTAAAGTAATCCATTCTCAAATATCTTCAAAACAAGACCAATTTCATAAAATTCGGAGTGAAAATTGGGTTTTGAGCATCTTTTGCGCATTTTAACTTCTTGCTATTTTTGACCTAAGTTTTTATGTACATAATTAACCTTTTTAATTTTATTTCTTCTCCATTTGTGTTCTTTGATGGATGTTTTTTTGAACAGCATAAAAATCCAAATCTAGATGAAAACTGAAATCAAAGAAACTACCGTGTCCAAGTGTTCGCTGTGAGTTTGTACAAAAGTTAAGTGTTCCGTACTTCTATTTTATTTCCCTATTTTCTTATTTATTAAAAATACAAAAAAAATATATTAGCGTGTAATTAATTCTTTTCTTTTATTACATTTTTTCTAGAATTTTTATCCTCTCTTAAAACCACCAAAAAAATTGTAAAACTCGAAAAAGTCGGTTACATATACACTTGGAGACCACCAAAAATACCACTTCGCACAAATGACATCTTTTGGTCCGGAGTCCTTCATGAAAGTTGTAGATCTCGTCGAGATAAACAATTTTCATGAAGCAAATTTTTCGATCCATGGTCTCCTTCTATTTCTTTTTTATTTTTCTTTGTCTTTTAATTTTTGAAAATTTTGGGGGTGCCACGTGGCAACCCCTAGGCGTGCCACGTGGCACCCCTCTCGTTCTTTCTCCAGTGCCCAGGTCACGTGCTCTTCCTCCTCCAGCCGTTCTTCCCTCGCCTCCCCTGCGTGTAATGCCCATCGCCTTCTCACCGCCCGCTCCTCCTCATAATGGCCGCGAGTGCATAACCGTCGTCATTCCCCTCCCCTCCTATAAAGCCAGATCATCCTCCAGCAATACGACTCATCCATCATCTTCCAATTCTACTTGAAGGGGGAAAGAGTTAGAGGACGGGGGTGGTGACAGCACCCTATTCTCGTCGACAAAGACATCCCTACGGCGTGATCCAAAGGGTTGGTCCCTGTGCATCCACTTCTCCTTGAGTAGCAAAGATTCGGAGCCCTCCACCGCCTCCTCGAAGCGATCACTGGAGAGCAACTGCTTCTCCTAATTTCTTGGCAACATACACCCCCTTCCCTTTCCTTTACTTATTTTTCCTTCTTCCATTACAGGTTCATCACCAACCTATGACCCCCCTCCACCGCACACCACAGCGCCAACCGTCATCGCCCTCCGTCCGTCCACACCGAGCTTCACGCCCTCACGCGCTTCCCTCCCCCTGTAAGGCACCACCATGCATAGCATGCCGTCAGCCACTACACTTCGTCGTGCCATCTCCTTCGCGCTCCTTTCCAGGTCGCACGTCGGCACCGACCTCCGCCCTCGAGTCACAGCCACAGCAGGCAGCTGCACCGCCTCCACGTCGGCTCCGCCCCGCACCGCCCTCATTCGATGTGCCTTAGTTCTCGCACCACCATCTTCCCCCGTTCCACCACCCCCCTCACGTGAGGAGCATGTGGGGCGGGGGAAAATTGCGGAGCCCCCCCCCCAAGCTTCAAGTAATAACAACAGCATCCCTCAGGCTTCGCTGACATCAGCGTCACGTGTGACGCACGTGACGCATTAAAAAATTACAAACAAATCCCTGCAAGTTCTGAATATTGCAGATATCCTCCAAGGACCTTACCGAAAGAAAAACTTTATTTTATTTACAATTTAATCCCTGCAAATTCATTTTATCATATCTTTTACATCTGAACTCTGATTTTAGCATATAATATGTCATTTTGAAGCTATTTCATGCTCTATCATTTAGCGTAGTTTGTGAACAGATCTGAAGTTGTTCTAAATGATTATTATTTGAGATTCAATTCACTCTATGCAGGCTGATTTGTGACACTTTTGCGCATTATCTTGGAAAAATTAATGGTGTCTTGTGCACGGAGTTGGTTGAGAATTTTAAATAGAACAATTCTCTCGGATTCATGATTATTATTTTGAGAGACTAATATTTGCAGAAGGGATCAATTAAGATTTATTCCTATAATCTTATTGTTGACAATAAGAGGTATTAAATCTCTGCAGGTGGCAAGAAGAATTAAGATTGCACAAATATTTTTGAGGAAAGATATATTTTTGATCATATAAATTGGGAATCTAATCTTTGCAGGGGATTCAATTGAAAAAAATAAATTTAATTCTCGATATTTTCACATGATTAAAATCGAGGATTCAACTAGAGATGAATTTCAATATCACCTTTTTTATTTGAAGATTATTGCAGGATATCTCATAGATTTATTTGGACTCTTGATTGCATTTGAATTTCAATCGATTTGATCTATGATTTCACTTCAAGTGTACTGATCAATATTTTTTGGAATAAAAATTCATAATTCACATATCATGAGCTTCATTCTCTCTGTTTATTTCTTCACATCTGCATTGCATTGTATTATATTCTTTCAATGCAGAAATTAATCGAACAAGTAATTAATTATTTTATTTAATTTAAAACCTAGCAACTAAAAATCATTGTTCCATGTATTCGACCTTGGTACACTTACCAAGTTAAAAATACTCCACAACATTCAAAGATTGTTATTTTCGATCGACCGATTTTCACCACTTATGCTACAATTATCGATTCTTAAGGAGGTGGATTTTGCGTTCATCAGCCACCAGATTGGTCTCTCCCATTCAATATCATGACGGATGCCTATGATTTCACCGTTGGGCTGTGTTGGGATAGAGGATGGATGGCCTTCCTTATGCCATACACTACGCTAGAAAGACTTTGAATTCTGATCAGTGGAATTACACGGTTATAGAGAAATAAATGCCAGTCGTAGTATTTTCCCTAGACAAATTTAGGTCCCATATTTTAGGATCAAGAATAACCATCTTCACTGGCCATATCGCCATCAGGTACTTAATGGATAAGAAGGATTCTAAGTTGCGTCTGACCAGATGGATCCTTCTACTCCAAGAGTTCGATATTGAGATCAAGGATAAGCCTCGAGTCAAGAATGTGGTGGCGGATCACCTCTCCCGACTAGAATTACCTGAGACTTCTGAGTTCGATGCACCAATCACCGAGACCTTCCCGGATGAGGCGATTCTTGTTTCCCCCTCGCTCCCATGATATGCCGACATTGTAAACTTTCTTGTTGCTAAGAAAGTCCCACAAGGTTGGTCCAGACAGAGACTTGGGACTTTCCTTACGAAAGCCAAGTCTTACTATTGGGAGGATCTGATCCTTTATCATGAAAGAGCAGATTCAATCTGACGTCGGTGTATTCCTCAAGAGGAATGCTGGAGTGTCCTCATGTATTGACATAGATTAGAAGTTGGAGGACACCATTCAGTGAAGAGGACATCACAGAAGGGGTTTAATTCAAACTTGGTGGCCTATGCGCATTGCGGATGCCCATGCATTCGTACAGGGTTGTACTAACCATCAGAGAATGGGCACTTGTGGACATATAGATATGATGTCAATGCAGTTGATTCACTTCTGTGAGGTGTTTGATGCATGGGGTATCGACTTTATGTGCTCGTTCCCTAAGAGTCTGAGATTCGAGTATATTCTTCTGGCTGTAGATTATGTGAGTCGTTGGATAGAGGCTACTTCTTCCCGAACCGCTGATGTGAACACAATCTGTAAGTTCTTGAGAAAGCATATCATTTCGCGGTTCGGGGTCCCTCGAGTTCTGATATCATACGGGTAGCCACTTCATCAATGACAAGGAAAGAGCACTTGCTAACGAGTTTGGCATAGATCATCAGGTTGCTACTCTGTATCATCCTCAAACGAATGGTCTAGCCAAAGTCTCGAATAGAGAGGTAAAGACGATCTTGCATAAGGTTGTTTGCCTAGACCGAAAGGATTTGTCTCAGTTTTTGGACTCGGTTCTTTGGGCCTATAGAACATCCTTCAAACTCCATCGGACACATCTCCCTTTCGACTCGTTTATGGCAAGACATGCCACTTACCTGTTGAGAATAAGCATAGTTCATGATGGGCAGTGAAAGAGGTTATCTTTGGACTAGATGGTGCGGGAGATTAGAGGCAGACAGAATTGGCAGCCCTGGAGGAACTGAGAGATGAAGCATTCAAGAGTAGCATGCATTATAAGGAAAGTATGAAAGAGTGGCATGATGCTCACATCAGCCACAAGCAGTTTGAGCCGAATCAGAAAGTTTGGCTATTCGATGTGAGACTGAAATTGTTTCCAGGGAAACTTCAGAGTAAATTGAAAGGCACGTATCTTGTACGAAAGGTGTACGACAATGGCAGCATCGATATATATGAGTTGTCTTCTAAGTCCACCTTTCGAGTCAATGGTCAACATTTGAAACCTTTTCTTAATCCCACTCGCTTTGTATGAGATGTGTTCTTCACTCTTTATACTCTGCATCTCATACCTGATTTTCAAGATCACTTTGTATATATTTTCGATTTATTCTTTCTTTCTTCTTTGTCTTACACCCCCAGATTTCACTTAGGATTTTTGTTATACTTAGGATGTGCTTTATCCTAAGTATATGGAGTGTAGACACTGTGTTGATCAAATCATTCTGTTTTATTACCCATGTTGTTTCTTATACTTAGGGTGCGCTTTACCATAAGTATAGGGGTAATATCGCTCATCTCGACTTTTGATCATCTTCGATTTTGTATCGTCTATTCTCTCGCTTGCCCCTCACCTGTTGATATTCTTCTTTATACTTATGGATATTTTACTCCAAAGTATAAGGGGGACAAATGGGGTCGTTGATTGTGTACATTCTCTTGACATCGATCATCTTCGCTTTTGAGTCTGCTATCCTTAGGATTACTATATCATAAGTATAGAGGGGATGATTGACTTCTATTTTTTATTCGTTATTCTTTGAGTCGTTGTAGTATAGGATTCTTTTCACCGATCTATATTTAGCCTGAGTTATGTCTTCCTTTGCTGCTTCTTTCATCACTATAAGGACATAGTTCACGCTACGTATAGGGGGTGTCGTATATATATATATTCTATATATACTTTAGAAGGCATAACTTGTACTTTATTATATTTTTAATAATATGGCTATCTAAAAGTATCGGTGTATATTTTAGATTTCTAAAAGCAGTAAGAAAATCGTAAATGTGAATTATTAAAAAATGGCTTAAAACTTGTATATAAAAATGTTCTAAAATACTTGGATAAAATCCTTAATTATTTAAAACTTCTAAAACTCTTATAAAATCTTGTATCAAAGCTGTATAATATTGTGTATATAAAATGTATGTAAAATTCTTTGTAAAATGTACAAATTCTTGTAAAATAGAATTAATCCACTAACTCTTGTAAAAAAATTGAAAAGTTTTAAAATTCAATAAAAATTTGCAAAATTCTCAAAAATCACTTAAAAACTTAATCTAAAAAATCTACTCCATAAATAATTGTTGCATTCATTCGTATTTTTCAAAACAAGTTTGATTCTTGAACCGAATGGGTCTAAGTACGAGAGATGGAGCTTGATTTAGGCCTTAATCCACCTAATTCAAAAGGGACTTTATTAGAAACTGGAATTAAGACTTTTCAGGTCTTTTGGACTTAATTCTTTACGTTCCATAAGACCATGTTTGAAATTCAACTTGAATGTGCCTGAGTAGGACACCTGGTGTCATCCGTTTAACTCTTCTCCATTTGAACCAATTTTGAACTCATACACTCTACACTTAGCTCAACTTGCATGGGGCTGAGAGGCAATCCATCTCGGTGGTGTGTTTCCATCCTTGTCTAGTGGCGCCAACGTCTAAAGAGGGGAGATATTGGGGTTGAAATAAAGCTTTAGATGAGGAAGGATCTGCCGGCGCAATTTTTCCAAAACCCCAAAAATTGGACGGAAATAAAAGATGATATATTCTTCGAGGCATAAAAGATCTATGCAGTGCAACAATCATTTCTACCAAAAAGAAGCCATACACCAAATACAAATTCGACCACAATGGTCCAAGCTTCAGAAATCCTGCATTATCTTAGTGGAGACTTGGCTAAACTGGTCAGGCTTCACAAGTATATGTGATTACACTGATCACACTTCAGTTTTCTTCCCATTCTTTTTTCTTCTTTCTAAATTCGATTGTGGACACAACACGACTTGGCCTTAGAAGGAAATACTCCCCTCCTCGAGGATCGGGTAGCTGGATGAGGGCCCAATGGGAGTGTATTACTGTGATGGGTGGTTTCTTCGCTTCTTTAAGTAGGAAGAGCTAAAACCTTTCACACACAGTACAAATTGCTTTCAAAGTCAAAAAGTTCGTGTGATGGATGGGTGGATCTGAGCTTGTTGTTGAGGTGAATATGGATAAGGATTTGTGGAAGTTGAGGGCTGTCGAGGTTTAAATCCTAATTCTAGTAAAGTCCCAACATACTATTAATACAAAGGTCCATTCCAAGGTCAAAATTTTGGGTAAAGTGAGATTCGGTTTAAAGAAACAAGCAAGTTCTAAATTCTTTTATTCTCCTTTTCCTTTTTCTTTTTTCTTGCACTTATTTATAGATAAGTGTTTGCTAAGGGACTAGCAAAGGTAAAGTATAGGGGAATGATGAATCTATGATTCATCGCCTTTATTGTTTCATTTTGGCTAAAATCCTTGGTAAAATACATGTAAATACTCACTAATTTCCACTAATTAACATTCTAACCATAATTGTTAATATTATATATTTAACACTTATTTTATCCAAAAAAATAATAGAAAAAAGAAGGATGTATATAAAATATACAGAATTATCCTACCCCGAGATCGGGTCAATATTGACTTGGTCGATAAAATAAATAAGTAGGGGGAGATAAGGATCCTAAATTATAAAAATGTCATAAAACCAATATCACAAAAATACATTAAACACATTTTACACTTTAAAAATATCTTACTTATTCTATTTATCATCAAGAAAATTCCAAATTAAAATACATTCTTTACAAAAGTTGTTCATAAAAATATATAATATTTTATAAAAATATCAGAAAACTTATTCATTATAAAAGTAAAATATTACAATGAACCGAAAAATCCGTAAAATCCAACTTCCGAGGTTCATAACTATTTATAAAACAACTAAAAGTTTGTCAAACTCACTTTTAAACTTTGTTTTATAAATAATACTATTTATTAAAAATATCTAAAAATGTTAGAATAAAACGAATGAGTTTTGGTGCTTGAGCCCCGTTGTATATATGTACCATATGTACAAACTTCTCGATTTTATATTTAATTAACCATAACTCCATTTAATCTAATTTCTTTTTTAAAACACTTCTAAAAATCATTATAAACATATAAAAATACAACTTAAGTCAAAATGCCAATAAATCCCAAGGCTACGAAGGTTTTACCCAAATTTTTCGAACCTCATAACTCACCATATGGACTCCGAATTGGGCAAACTCAGTTTTAAAATCCATTTTGTTTAACTATCTATCAAATGACACTGATTTCGCTAAAATCAGAGTTAATATGCAAAATGTGGATTTCGAGACCGTATTGGTACACATATCTACATATTGTACAATGTACCATAATTTATATTATTATTATATATTTTATTAATATCCTACTATTAAATTAAAATAAAAAATTAAAATCATCTTTGTCCCTAAAGGAGATAGCACTGACTGTCGGCTCGAATAGGGACTTTCATTTCTGATTCCAAGCACCTTGCTTCTTTCGCTCCCCTCAACATTCGCAGGCTACTCCAGTTCGGGAGCTAAGGACGGAGGATAACCTGGGAAATCCACCAATCTCCTACCTCTCTCAAAGAACAGAGCTTCAGACCTAATGTGCCACACGTGAGTGAAAGCAGCATAGCAGCGATCGTGGACTTCTTCAAGAAGGGACGGTGTATAATGAATGACCTAGGGAGGGTTTTTTGAAGCCCAAAATGATTGAAAGAGCGATTTCTGACTCTGGGATTGGCTTTGGGCATTTCCTACGTTGCTTAGTGCTAAGCTTTGCTTGTAGGTTCCTTTTAGCGAAGTTGCGGGAGTGGCATTGGAAGCGGGTAGGTGATTAGTCAGAACTATTTGAATTAGAAACCTCAACTGGGAGTATGGTTCGTAATACGCTTCTCACTGGGAAAAGAGAAAGAAAGTCAGCTCTTTACAACGATTTCTCTTTATATATATAGGGATAAATGGGGCTGCCCCCTAGGGAGAGCTAAGTTCCCCGCCCCATTTTCATCATTTTTTAATTTTTTTTTGAAAATTTCTTCCATGAATATTCATCACTATATCCCTATATTATGCTATTCAAATTTCATGCAAAACAGAGACTCCTACGGCCTCCATCCAAACAGTCATTTTTTAACGGTAACAGGATTTTTTAAATCGACCCCGTTTGGATGGAGGTCGTAGGAGTCTCTATTTCGCATGAAATTTGAATGACATAATATAGGGATTTAATAATGAATTTACATGGTTTTAGATTTCAAATAAAATAAAAAAATTTTGTGAAAAAGGGGTGGGGGGAGCTAAGTTAGCTCCCCCTAGGGGGCATACACATTTTCCCATATATATATATATATATATATATATATGGCAAAAGGGAAGCTACACCGGAGGGTGCAGCCAACTGGCTACACCCGACCATTTTTCTTATTGGTTTTTTTATTTTTTTTGAAAAAAACTTATGGGGATTTACTTAGTTTGTTGATTAGAATATGTGTTCAAATTTCATGCAAAACAAACAATCCTAACATGCCCATCTAGATAGGGTCAATTTCAATAATTCTGAGACCGTTAAAATGTGATAGTCTTGATGGAGATGATAAAAGTGTCGAATTTAGTTGAATTTGATATGATAACATGTTGATATATGGTGATTTAAATCCCCCTAGGTTTCATTTCAAAAACATGAAAAACCAATGAAAAAAATGGCTGGGTGCAGCTAGTTAGCTACACCCGTCAGTGCAGCTTCCCCGGCCCCTATATATATATATCAAATTTTTATTAATGATCTACTGTAAAATAAAAATAAAAAATTTTTTAATTTATTTATTTACATATTTATTTATTATTTATTTAATTATTTTTATTTAGTTATCAAGCTAATTATATGTCCAATTATATATTTAATTATTTAATTACTTAATTAAGTATTTTATTATCTATTTATTTATATCTTAATTAATTGATTTAATCTAAATATAATTTAACTAATTATTAAGTATTTATATTAATTAATATTTAATTAATTATATTAGTTATTTATTTTCTTTTCTCTTCGTACATGCACTGCACGCCCCTTCTTCTCCTGTTTCTTCTTCTTCTTCCATGTGCATTGTCTGTCACCCTTCTTCTCTTCTCCTCTGGCAGCCATAACTTCCCAACCGACCGGCCGTTGGCTGGTACGCCAACCGACCCCCCCTTGATTGATCCCCGTCCATATGCATCTCATCCCAAATCTCGTCCAGGTTCGATGAACCGGACCTTCACCTTTTTCCTATAAATAGGGCATCACCCCCATAGCTTCGAGTTATTCGCCATTTGTGATCTTCCAACTCCCAAGTTCTAGCAAGACAAAGAGAAAGGGTTGTGACAGGGCTCTCAGCCTCTTCCCGTCGTCGAGCGAGGTCGAGCGAGTGAGGTCTGGCGTAATCAGCGGTCGGTGTCGAGGACCCCCTCTACCGTGCCCAGCCTCTACGGCATGCCGTGCATCGAGGCGATGACATCCCACCGGCATATCGACCTCCGATCGATACGTGACCCCATCCATCATCCGTAGACCAGGTTAGCTCCCTTTCTGATTCCTTCTCCTCATATGTTCTTCTTCTCCATCACTCTCATCCCCTCAATCACTCTCTGTAAAGCCTTGAACTTGGCATATCTCGGATCCTATATAATAAGATTTGACTCGTCAAGAGAAAACCAACGAAATTTGTTTCGTGTAAATCGGACTTTGTTTCAATTTGTTATGATTTTCGGAAGAAAGAGAAGTAAGGAAGGCTAAGATGTCATTAACCCATAATGACTGTCATTAAGACTAATTAAACATGATTAAAGAAACTAATGATGGATTGAAAACTGCTAATGATCATTAGCAAACACTTATCAATAGTTAGCAAAAGATAAGCGTAAGCCGCAAAAGTTAAATCGCGATTAGTGAAAGTTAATCACGATTAGTGTTAATTAATTATCATTAGCAAATCTAGAATCCTCTAGAATGTTCTAACTTAAGCCCCAAGTCTGGGATAAGTTTTGGCCAAAATCATGGGCTAAAACCATGGGACGCTAAACCATGGTTAAGGATTAAACCATGATTTTCTAACCATGGTTAGTGATTTTCTGGAGCCTATAAATGGACCCCCCCTACCCATTCATTCTCTACTATTTCCACTACCACCACCACCCTAAGGGCTAGGGTCGAGAGGTCGGGAGGAGGAGTGAGAGGCGAGGGAGGAGCGCTAGAAAAGCGCTGCCGGGAGAACGAGGAGGAGAAAGGTATGATCCTCTCTTAGTTTGTTTCATAAGCTAGGTTTTCAATTCATCCTCTTTTCTTCCAAGCTTTGTTCTTGATTCATCTTTCTCTCCGATTCATTTTATGTTGTGGTTTAAGGAGAAATCTGTGTAGAACCCAACTTAGGTGCGGGCGGCTATGCACGTCAGTGAACCCTGTAATTCATCACACATTCACTCATCTAAGATGCGTGGTGTCTACCGATTCTCCATCGCTTATGCTTCTATTCTTTCAATTGTGCTTTTATAGTTATTTTGATGGAGAAATCTGTGTAATACCCTACTTAGGTGTGGGCGGCTATGTACGCCAGTGAACCCTGTGATTCATCACACATTCACTCACCTAAGATGTGTGGTGTCTACGGATTCTTCATCTCTTGTTGTTCGAGTATATTCTTTCAGTTTTGATGTTGTTTTCCTCACAATTGATTTCATAGAGGAAATTCTTTTCATTTTTATTTTGAAATATGTCCCGATATAAGGGGAAACTCTGCCGAAATATTCTGAGAAATATGACCCGATATAAGGAGAAACTCCGTCAAAATTTTCTGAGAAATATGTCCCGATATGATGGCAAACTCTGCCGAAATTTTCCTAGAAATATCACCCCGTATAAGGGGAAGCTCTACTGAAATTTCAAGATAAAATATGTTCTTAGCGTTCTTAGTGTTCTTCACGTTCTTCATGTTCTTCGTTTTCTTCGTTCGTTCTTCGCGTTCTTCATTCGTTCTTCGCGTTCTTGACATGTTCTTAGCATTTTTGATACAAAAATGAAATTCGATCTTTTCAGGAGCCTTAAAACATCCTTTCAAAAAATGAAACACGATAAAGTCTTACATACACGAGAGAGAGCTCAATTAGGTAACGAAATCCTTCCTTTTGCTGTTGGGTTTTCAAACAAGATTATTGAAATTCTTGATTTTATGTTCTGTGCTATAAAGAACCCTAATTTTGGTTATTTTTGAAAAAAGTCTGAACAGTTGCTTTGTGATTCCCACAAAAATAAGGTTTAAGCATCAAATCGATGTATTGGATTTGAAAGTTAGGATTGGGAGTTAAAATAGGAATAAATACGAGTATATATGCATAAGAATAATGTATATGTGAGTCTATACTAAGTATTGTTGATTATGCAAATCAAAGACTTAACGAAAGAATTACATCATGGGAATTGACGTGGTTTGAGTTGGATCCTAAAAAGGATCGTGTGTCATGTTAAGGATGACTGGGAGTAGAACTACAGGTCGAGCATGCAACTTGTAGGTTTGTCAGAAGGAACCCGTATTGGTGTTTCCTTACCTAGGTGGTACACGGTTGCCCTGTTATGATAAGTGCACATGAAATGAATGTTTTGCAACGTGTGGTACCGGGAGCCAATATCTTCGGGTTGAACGACGGAAGATGTGGTCGTGCCATGTGGAGGCACGTGTGGTTCAATAGCGGCTGGGTCACGATAATATGTATTTAAAGCCGCTAGGTTATATGACTAAATGTTAGTCTGAGGTTTTAAGCAACCGAGTCCTCGAGGACGGTGTGCTCATATGTTTTCCAAGCTTAGGGTTTGAGACATTGTTTAATAAAAGAAAATAAAATTGTTAGGGTAGTATTGGAGGATTGGTTGAGGTGACGTGCAGCGGCATAAGCTTACCAAGTTCAACATAATTTCCAATCCCGAAATGTCCACAGCTTTGGAGTCCAAGAATGGTGGGGTTCCCCTGGACTAATCCCTAATGTGGAATAGAGAGGAATAGGACTTAAATTAATGAAAAGGAATATAACTTTTAATGACAACAAGTTTTGCAAAATTACACAATTTGTTTGCTTTTCTCTTCTTCGTTACTTAGCACTAGCTGATTTTTATCCTATGATTTATGGAAAATGCAACAGGTGTCGGTTAGCCATCGCAAGGACCTTAGTAGACATCCAACCCGCTACATAGCTCTTCTCTATAAGGTAGTTAGTAATCTTTTGAGTATTTTTCCTTTCAAGCTGATGTACATGTAAATGGTTATAGTGGGACAATGTATCATCTAAACTTTATTTTGTGAATAGAAAAGTGTTGAAATACTTTCTTCTGAATATACTTTATTTGCAGTCTGTTTTTGAATGTTAATTGGGATTGCTGAATAACTTATTGCTGAGTAACCAGATCCAGTTATGGGAGGATCCGACGACAGCTCTAGAATTGGGGTCGTGACAGATTAATATCAGAACTTGGTTAATTTATTTAGTAATTAACAACTATGAGCGATATTCAGAAAACTTAGGTTGTATTAAGATCCTTTGATCTTAATAATTGACTACAGTACCATTCACAAGTCATTGTCCCTTATGTACATCATGCTAAGACATATAGGATCTGAACTTTGACCTTGACTCATCCCAGGATCATGGTAGACCAAGACGTATCTAGACAATTAGCGGCTATGATGGCAATGCTCCAAGACATGGGGCAAAGGCAGCAAGCATTGGAGGAGAGGCTCAATGCACAAACTCAGAGACCCGAGGCATCTAAGCCTGTGGATGCTAGGATTGAAGATTCCATCCATCTTTCTGAGTAAGAATCTAGTTACCATCCTTCAACTGAGTCTGCTCCTACCCCGATTGAAGAAGCAATGTAGAAGGACCTTCTTAGACACCAAACATTACTAGATAATTACCGAAAGGGAAAAATTACTCGATTCAAAGGTGTAGAGACACCTGCCGAGGCTAAATTATGGCTCGATGACGTTACTAGGATGTTGAGGATAATCCATGCACCAGTTGACACCTGGGTACACTTTGTTGATTACTCCCTAGCAGATTACGCACGACGATGGTAGAGAGAAATTTCCAAGAAATTAGCAGATCTTGTTCCATGGGATATCTTTGAAGAGAGGTTCCGAGCTCACTTCTGTCCCTCTCATTGGGAAGAGTTAAAGAGGATAGAGTTGGCTTCTCTGAATCAGGGTTCTAAGACCGTAAGAGATTATCATATCCACTTTACTGAGCTACTACGTTACTCACCATCTCTAGAAGCTTCACCACAAGAGTGTCTTACCAAAGTTGTTAGCGGTCTTCAGGGAGATCTACGAGAAAAGCTTGCTGGTTTTAGAGCTACGACTGTAGATGAAGCAATGGACATCGCCTCTCGTGTTGAGATGGAGAGGGATGAAAACCGCCAAAGAAGAAGTTTCCACTATAATGGTGGACCATCCAAAAGCAAGGCACATTATAACCGTAGAGATCGTCGTTATCATCCAGCCGGTTCCAATAAAATCTCACCACAGACCTTGGGTCAGGAATTATCAGGAAGAGGGGGTTTCTCTAGACCTCCACAATACCCCTGTAACTCAGCACCATGAACTAGTACCTCTGTGGTTGTGTCTTCAGCTCAGACAGGAACATGTGCATGTTATCACTGTTATCAAGAAGGTCACATTAGGAAATATTGTCCGTAATTGAGAGGTTCAGGATTTAAACCAACTCCGATTATCAGTATAACATCCACCCCGAGCAATGTAGCAACACGTGGAGGAAGACATGGTAGAGTTTGTGGCTCACAAGGAACATCTCCTACACAGCAGCCACCACAAAGCGTTGCGGGTTCTAGCTTGCCTATTCCTAATGGCCAGCTCAATGCAATTACTGAAGAAAAAGCCTACAATTCAGGCACGGTCGTACAAGGTACTGTTACTATTCATGGCTTTTTAGTACATACCTTATTTGATTCTGGTGCTTCACATTCATTTATTACTCGACGGTTAGTACTCACTTTGGGTAAGGTACCAGTAGAAGCACAAAAATCCTATTTGATCAAGGGACCAGGAGGACAAGTGTTTATAATCCGAGAAATCCTGGATGATTGTGTAGTACTGATAGCAGGACATCAATTACCTGCTTCCTTATTACTTATTGAAATGGATGACTTTGATCTCATTCTTGGGATGGATTGGCTAGAAAGGCATCATGCATTCCTTGATTGTTTCCAGAAGACAGTAACTTTTCACATTCCTAACTCGATAGAGTTCCAATTTATTGGAAAGGCATCCAGTGATGATGTCAAGTACATATCTACTTTAAAGGCTCAATAATTGTTAGAATAAGGGTGACAAGTCTATTTAGCTTATGTATCCACTACATCAGGGTCAGAAAGAATGGTAGAAGATATGCCTATAGTGTGTGAGTTTCCTGATGTATTTCCAGAGGAACTACCTGGATTACCACCTGAGCGAGAGATTTAATTTTAAATCTCTCTTATACCTGATACTCAACCTATCTCTATCCCTCCATATAGGATGGCACCAACTGAGTTACGAGAGTTAAAGGCACAGTTGCAAGAACTATTAGATAGAGGATTCATTCGTCCTAGTACTTCACCATGGGGAGCACCTGTCTTATTTGTCAGGAAAAAGGATGGGTCAATGCGGTTGTGCATTGACTACAGATAGTTAAACAAGAGGACAATAAAGAATAAATATCCTCTACCAAGGATAGATGATCTCTTTGACGAGTTACAGGGTTAGACAGTGTATTCCAAGATTGACTTAAGATCCGGATACCATCAGTTGAAGATAAAAGATGTGGATATCCCCAAGACAGCCTTTCGAACTAGATATGGACATTATGAATTCTTAGTTATGCCTTTTGGACTGACAAATGCCCCAGCAGCTTTCATGGATCTCATGAATAGAGTATTAAAGGAGTTCTTAGATCACTTTGTAGTAGTCTTTATTGATGATGTGTTTGTTTACTCCAAGGATAAGTATCTGCAAGAATACCATCTCAGGCGGGCACTTGAAACATTAAGGAAGAATAAGTTGTATGCTAAATATAGCAAATGTGACTTTTGGTTATCTGAAGTATCTTTCTTAGGCCATGTTATTTCTGGGGAAGGTATATCAGTTGATCCTACAAAGGTTAGTGCGGTGATGAGTTGGGAACGCCCGAAGACCGTCACAGAAATACGATCTTTTATGGGTTTAGCTGGATATTATAAAAGATTCGTGAAGGACATTTCACGAATAGCATTGCCAATGACTAGATTAACTCAGAAGGAAGTCCCATTCTTATGGTCTGATACATGTGAAGCTAGTTTTTAGACACTGGAAGAATGCCTAACATCTGCACCTATCCTTACACTACCCTCTGGGAGTGATGGGTTTACAGTATACGCTGATGCGTCTAAAGAAGGACTTGGGGCAGTTCTTATGCAACATGGTAAGGTAGTTGCGTATGCATTAAGACAGCTCAGGATACATGAAAAAACTACCCAACACATGACCTTGAATTAGCTGTTGTAGTTTTTGCTTTAAAGATATGGAGACATTACCTCTATGGTATTACTTTTGAGATCTTCACTGGTCATAAAAGCTTGAAATATCTATTTGATCAGAAGGAACTCAATATGAGATAGAGATGGTGGCTAGAGTTGTTGAAAGACTATGATTGCACTATCTCCTACCATCCTTGTAAGGGGAACGTCGTAGCAGATGCCCTAAGCAGAAGAACCTATTCACCTGGGTTGGTGAGTGCTATCCACTTCTGGGGTTTACTGTCAATGTTAAGTGAATGGAAACCATTGATAGTAGTGATGATACTACAACTATTCCTCACCAATACAAACCAGAGAGCTGGGATAGAATAAAGAAAGGACAGGAGGATGATCTAGTCCTTAAAGACTTGAGACAACAACTTGAAAAGAATGAGATAGAGGGATTCCATATACAAGATGGGTTACTGTATAACCATCACAGAGTTGTGTACCAAACACACCTGAACTAAGGAAAGACATCTAACGTGAAGCACACTGCTCAAGATTATCTAATCATCCAGGAATTACAAAGATGTATAAGGATCTTCGTTCAAACTTTTGGTGGCCGGGAATGAAGAAAGATGTTGCTGAGTTTGTGAATTCATTTTTCACTTGCCAGCAGGTAAAGGCTTCATACCAAAAGCCACTAGGATTATTGCAACCCCTCCCTATACCTGAATGAAAATGGGAAAGCATTTCCATGGACTTCGTTATTGTCTTACCTCAGACGACTGGTAGTAAAGATAGTATCTGGTTTATAATAGATCGTCTGACAAAGGTAGCACACTTTATTTTGATAAGCTTATCTTTCACTCCAGACCAGCTTGCTGAGTTATATATTACACATGTGATTCGCCTCCATGGTATCCCAAAGGAAGTAGTTTCTGATCGAGATTCACGATTCACCTCACATTATTGTGAGAACTTCATGAAAGCCTTAGGTACACAACTATGCTTGAGTACAACATATCATCCACAAACAGATGGTCAGTCAGAACGTACGATTCAGACACTAAAGGATATGCTACGAGCGTGTGCCTTAGAATGAAAGGGATCATGGATTAAACATTTACCTCTTGAAAATTCACATACAACAACAGTTACCATACAAGTATTGGCATGGCACCATTTGAAGCACTTTATGGACGTAGGTGTACTACTCCTTTGTGTTATCAAGAGGTCGGGATAAAGAACCTTTATGATTCAGATACACTACAAGAGACACGGGAAGTTGTAGAGCTTGCTCGAAAAAGACTATTGACTACTCAGAGTCGCCAGAAAAGTTATAGTGAGACTAGGAGAAGAGACCTTGAGTTTGAGGTAGGTGACTTTGTATTTCTCAAAGTATCACATATGAAGGGTATTCAGAGGTTTGTCTTGCATGGGAAGTTAGCATCTAGGTTTGCGGGTCCCTTTGAAATTATTCAGCGCATTGGAAAAAGTGGCATATAGACTTGCACTTCCTCCACATCTTTCGGCAGTACATGATGTTTTTCATATATCAAATCTGAGAAAGTACATTAAGGATCCAGAGCATAAGACAAGTTATGATGATTTACATGTTGAGCTATACTTGACATACCAAGAGTTATCTATGCAAATACTTGACAGGGATATCAAGAAGTTGAGAAACAAAGAGGTGCCTCTAGTTAAAGTATTATGGCGGAACCAAGAGTATGAAGAAGACACATGGGAACCTGAGACGGAAATGAGAGAGGATACCCCTACTTGTTGAGTAATAACACAATGTATTGTGTATCTTCTTTATAAATGAAATGGCGTTCATTCTCTTTAAGGTTGTTATGGTTTCAATCCTCTTTACGGTTGTTATGCCTGCATTTCTAGTCTCGAGGACGAGAGTTCCTTTAAGGTTGTTATAATTGTAAAGCCTTGAACTTGGCATATCTTGGATCCTATATAATAAGATCCGGCTCGTCAAGAGAAAACCAACGGAATTTCTTTCGTGTAAATCGGACTTTGTTTCGATTTATTCTGATTTTCGGAAGAAAGAGAAGGAAGGCTAAGATGTCATTAACTCATAATGACTATCATTAAGACTAATTAAACATGATTAAAGAAACTAATGACGGATAGAAAACCGCTAATGATCTTTAGCAAACACTAATCAATAGTTAGCAAAAGAAAAGCGTAAGCCGCGAAAGTTAAATCGCGATTAGTGAAAGTTAATCACAATTAATGTTAATTAAGCGTCATTAGTGAATCTAGAGTCCTCTAGAATGTTCTAACTTAAGCCAAAAGTCTGGGATAAGTTTTGGCCAAAACAATGGGCCGCTAAACCATGGTTAAGGTATAAACCATGGTTTTCTAACCATGGTTAGTGGTTTTCTGGAGCCTATAAATAGACCTCCATACCCATTCATTCTCTACGATTTCCACTACCACCACCACCCCAAGGGCTAGGGTCGAGAGGTCGGGAGGAGGAGTGGGAGGCGAGGGAGGAGCGCTAGCGAAGCACTGCCGGGAGAACGAGGAGGAGAAAGGTGTGATCCTCTCTTAGTTTGTTTCTGTTGGACATGCGAGCCCACGGTGAGCCATTATGCAATAAATGTTATTGCAAATATCATTCCCTGATCTGAAATGAAGAATAAATAATTTGCATAATAGGTTCCTTAGTACATTTAGGGTTATGTACCATGGCTATCATAATAATCATACAGTTGTTGATTCAACTATTGAATCATAGAGGCTGGTGCTTGGATGAATATCTAAAGGGTTAGATTGAGGACTCATCAAGCACCGTCAAATGATTGTTAAGAAGATGATCTCCAGCCAGAGTAGGAGATGGAAATCCTTATCTCTAAAGGCTGATATCTGACCGACCTCGTGATGCAGGTCCTCTGCATAGGAATAAAGATTCGGAGGTGTCAGATCAGTTAGGTCAAAGAGTTGACTTAACGAGATCGAGATAACCAAAGTCCTATAGCGTATGCTGTCATTATATAGGCACGCATCCTCTGACCGGAGACAGATGTGTTACTATATGTCTAAGTATGTACATTTGGCAGACCAATAGGTTGATGACCTAACCAAGGTCTATACACCGGCGTGCTGGTGTGCATATAAGGGCATATGAGTAATACGATCTCTCAAAGGGATCATACAAGTTCAGTTACTGAACCGGAAGACATGAGCTCACTCATGAGATATTGGGAAGAATCAAATTCCATGCGCATGGTCGTCTCGCTTTGGAAGCTTGACTGAATTTATAGGTTTGATATATACTTTTGGAAAGCATGTGATCAAGACCTAGGTATGATATATGCTTTTGGAAAGTATATGATCGATACCGACTCTCAATGATCGAATGAGAAACTTACTGATAAAACCATGAAGTAGACAGTATAAAGTTGATCCAATACTTCATGTTTAGTCTGAGTCTTCCAGTATGCAGGATGTACAGGTATTGGGAATACCTGAGGGTGATGTGATCATAAACGATTGTATAACCATGACGCTTCCATTCCTAGGGAGTGATGAAACGGGTCTGGATTTTAGTGACTCCTCTCAGTAGAGAAGTAACCTAATCTTAGTCCAAATATTGGACATTGATCAGAATGTGATTCAGATCCAATGAGAAGATTAGATTTACGGTCTTGATTTAATCCATCATCTATGGGAGGCCCGAGATCTGGATTTGAGATGAGATCTCAATATCCAAGTCACTATACGTGGAACAATACACTCGTCCTGTCCTTATCTCCAAGTATCTGCGGAGAAAGCGCATTATCCTTGAAGGAGTTCGTGGATAATTCTATTGTTGATATATGTATCCAAGCATTGAGAAAATGGATAATTAAATGTGATTTAATTATCATGAATAATATGAATTTGATTCATATTATAAAGAGAGTTATCTAAGATAATTGAATATGATTTAATTATCAAAGATGTGAATAATGTGAATGTGATTCATATTATCTGAACACATGAGAAAAAAAGATCCAAGATGAATAAATATTATTTAATTATCATGGATGGGAATAATGTGGATAGCAATATCCAATTATTCATAATATATTATAAATATGATTTATAATGTATTAGAGAGAGCTAATTATAATTTATATTTGTTGATTAATTATTAATGTGTATTGGATACACGTTGTCTAATTAATTGATAATATAAATTATATATTATTTTGGGTTGTGAATGTGATTCACAATTTTCTATTGTCAAGATTGCATTATTCTCAAATATAATTATGAATTATTTTTGATGAATAAAATCCCAACAAAAAGTTGTTGGAAATGAATAATGGAGAATATGAAGGAGGCATGCAATCTCATGGATTTCCATGAGAT
Organism: Ottelia alismoides; assembly: GCA_037367405.1. Lineage (NCBI taxonomy): Eukaryota > Viridiplantae > Streptophyta > Magnoliopsida > Alismatales > Hydrocharitaceae > Ottelia > Ottelia alismoides. Next base: position 492,351 of record JAZKJV010003146.1, on the reverse strand, counting down.
TGTCCTCCATATGGAAAGGGTGGGCGGCACCCAATTCCTAATTGAAATGGGTGGCCGTCCACATGGAATGTACATGAAGATGTAATCTCCATGTATATCTCTCCTTATTTATTGGTTTAATTTAGGATTGATTTGTATTTGCTTTTGTCAAATATATTTTAATCTAAATTAAATTACAAGTTGCTGGCTTTTACCAACAACAATCTTGACCATTGGATTGACATAAATCAATCTCATCAATTGATTTTATATGTCCCATGGATTGAGATCCATGGATCCCAAAACCCTATAAATAGAGAGGCATACCATGCTCTCTCTTGACACATAATGCTTGAGAAGTACATATCTCTCTCTCTCTCTCTCTCTTTCTCTCTACACGTCTACTCTCTCTCCCTCTCTCATAGCCGTCCACCATGGATGCCCTACAGAGGTCATCTATCACCGCAGCGTCGTCGTTATGCTGCCCGATCGTCTGCTCGTGGATCTCCGTCTCCTTCGGTGCGCCTCGCTCGTGAAGAAGATGTCGGATCTCGTGTGTCGAGATCAGGAGATCCGCCGCTTGGATCATCAACATGGATTGCGAGAAGCACGCGGTTCATCCCCGCGCTCGCAAGCGTCTCCTCCGTCGGATCGGACTTGAGACAGGAGGTCTCTTCGTTTAGAGACTCGATCGCAACCAAGCTTCAAGAGGTAATCCTATTACTTGTTTGTGGTTTAGACGAAATGATCCGAGAAGTGTTCTTGGATCATGTGGTTTCGTCGTATGAAAATTTTTTTAAATTTCGCTGCATCGAGCAACTAGTGCGACTAGTCACTCCTCGTCGTATTCAATACGACGCTCACGCTTCCGTGATGCGCTTGAGGATCTAACCATATCGTTCAAGTGGTATCAGAGCCTTAGGTCGACGGTTTCGAATATGATTCGCTAACCGAGAACGACTTGGGTTCGTTAAGGTCGCGAAAGTTTTTATCGCATTTGATTTCGCAAATCTGTTTAGTGAATAATTTCGGCCATGTTTGAAATGTTTAAGCACGAATTATTTACTTGAATTTTGTTCCCCATTAAATAAGGAAACCATAGGATCTGAGTTTGCATAAATCGGATTTCGTATGGTCAAGATATGGTTGTTTTAATGAACATGTATGCACTGTTGCGGAAACTGTAGATCTGAACGTGATTAAGATGTTAATTACTGTTTAGACTTGCCTTGAAATGCGTAAAACATCACTTGGTTTCTGTCCTAAATCAAATTAGCAATCCATGAAAATTGATTTTGTCTAATTTGGATTTAATATGATTGAGATATGCTAATTTTAGTAAGTAGGGGTCACTGCTGAAATTACATTCCTAATCAAGAACCATGTGATTGTCAATTAATGAAATTAATTGTTAATTTCGAGAAATAATTATGGAAAATATTTGAGAAATATTGGAAGATGATTATTTCCTTAATTGACTTGGCCTCAACCAATTAATTGATTAGATTTGATCTAGATCATAATTGGAAACTCAATCATCAAACTCCTTGCTTGAATAGGATTGGGAATTTGTCTAGCAAATTTCCTTATAATCAAAATTATTTTGATTACTATATGGTATAATTTCGGTTGAAGAACCGGTGATCATCTCAAGTATACATTAATTAATTTGGCATTATCCTTTCCCGAGGCGGATATGGTGACTAGACGGAGATCGCTGGGGTAGCGGGTTGCAACGTCTGTGGTCCGTCCCACTCTCGCCTGCACTGACCATGACAGCGGGTAGGGCCGGGATAATGTCTGAGGGATTAAGTTGTATTTTTCCAATTATTAAAATACTAATTAAAACGTACTTTGAGATAATACCATATATATATATATATATTCAAGTATAGCAATCAAGTTTGATTGATTGAATTGGATTGATAATTAATTTAATATAATTGAATTAATTATATCTAATTAAACCACTCTATTATGAATAGAGTTATTATTTCCCTTGGAAGAATTAATTATGTGAATATGATTCATGATAATTAATTAGAATTTGAATATGATATGGAGGATCACATAAGTGACATCCATGGTCTCCCGTCAAGGCGAAGAGTTTCGTCGTCAGATATTATATGTAGGAGACGCTTGCCCGAAGTGACAGCTCCTGCATATGATCCATTTGGATCGGGCTCGTCGCTTCTCGAAAGAGTAAGGACGTATGCGTAGTGACCCCAATATCGAGTCCTCATATTATTGGGGTGATATTGGATTGCGCATAGCGAGTTGTATTCCTGTTGACGGTTGGTTCAATTAATGATGGGTCAACATCACCTTAGGGGTGGTGGGCCCGGGTGTTAAAGACCGAATTGGGAGATGCAAGTTGGACTTGCAAGGCAGAATGTGTTCCCGCTTCTTTTTATCCGAGTTGTAGGTTCTCATATTATTGGGATGCAACAAAGATAAGGAAGGAGATCCCAGATCTTGCTTGAGATATAATGGTAAGTATATCTCTTACATTGAAAGTGATTAAGGGAATGAACTTTCAGTGTTGACAAGGCAAGACAACTTTATATAAATTCCTAAATCAAAGTAAAATCTGTATATATATATATATGTACACTTATGCAAATTTCTTATTTCAGATAATCATTTATTAAACCCACTCAATGTTATACTCAATGATAACCAGTAAAATATCATGAATTGGACTCATGATCCAAATATTGTGTTTGCAGTTGGACACATAATGTATGTGGTTGCAATATGCAAATTTCCTCATACTAATGAGGAATGACAATTATATAGATAATAGGACTACAACCCTAGGGTTTGTATGTCTCTATAGTCTTTATATCTCATCGAATGTACTTTGGAAGTGACACGTCGATGATGATTGCAATTGTCAAATAATCCCTATAAAAATCAATGAAGATGTTCTGGCATACATATGTGATCTTTTCATATTTAATCATGAGTAACATGGTTCTCTGCATCATGTAGAATGGTAGCTCCATAAGAGATGATGTATTCAAAATGTTTGAATACCTACCTGAACCAATGTTTCAAGAGTCTAGATGGATGTGGACATGATGAGTGTCATCATTCTATTGTCTATACTCTAGTCATTCATGAAGCATCATAATATTCATATTGTATAAATTTAATGAAGCATGTATAAATGTTGAAACACTCTTACATTGAATTCTTTTGAATTTAATGTAAGAGATCCTTAGGGCCTATTTGGTTGCAGGGTTGGACAGGGTTGGGTTGGGCAGGGGTACCCCTGTGAATAGTAAACTGTGAGGAGGAGAACCCTGTTTGGTTGGAGGGGTAACCCGGGTTGGGCCAAGCCAACCCTGTCCAACCCTCCAACCAAACAGGCCCTTAGTCTTAAGCAATGGTTGTTTATAGATAAAGGGAGCACAGTGGAAGCATAGGTTGGACCCAAGTAAGAAGTATAGTCAAAGAGTTGACTGTACCTATGTGACTTCCATATGACATCCAAAGAGTTGGATGAATGCCAATACTGCAATAAATTGATGTGTTAATAGTACGACTATCAAGTCTGTCTAGAATCCTTAAGAAGGACTCGAATAGAGCATCAGAATAATCTACATAAATCATTGATTTTGACTTGCTTATTAAATAAGATAAAGTCTTAATATTGTATCTCAATCTTCTAACAACACCTGCAATGGGTTGCATATGTTTTAGAAGATTGGAAAATTTGATCTTAAGGTCTATAGTTATCCTTGTGAATTTTGATGCAATTGTTGCAATAATCTCTTTTGAATTGATAGACTTGTTAATTTCAGTGGGAGAGCCCTTAGTCTTAGAGAACGTCTCTATGACCTAGATATAAGAATACACTCATTGTTTGTTTCTAAATGTTGGAAATAAACATGAATTCTGAGATAGAACTATCATAAAGAGTTGTGATGGACATATTTCAGATAGTAATCTAATATCTAGTGGACTCCACTAAATTAGAAAATTAATGAATGGTTCATTAACATTTCTAAATACTGAAATTAAACCTCAAGATCAATAGGAGGGTGAAGATCATTTGACAATGATCTGACATCAAGCCTTGGACATTTGTCTATTGATTTGATCAATGGACTAGTAAGAGATGAAACTTTAGAATGTCTAAAATTTAAAAACTTACATACTTATGAATATTGTATTCAAAGAAAAATGTCCAATACACCCTTCTTTGGGAAAGGTGTAAGATGACAAGGTATTCAGGATCTCATACATATTGATGTATGCGGATCATCTATATCATAGTAAACATTATGGATATGTGATATCTACTGATGATTATGTATGATATGAGATTTCTTCTCTTCACATAGAAACCTTTGAAATGTTCAAAGATTTCATTATTTTGGCTTACAACCAAAGTTTGAAGGGAGATAAAATGAATTTGATCTAATCTAGGTAGCTTGTACATGTTAGATGAATTCAAAGGATACCTTATGGAGATATGAATATCATTTCTATCTCAATCCTCCTAACATACCTTAACTCAATAGAGTTATAGGGAGATACAATTGGATCACGTGTGACATGATTTGATCGATGATGAATTTTAGCATAATTTCCTCTTAGTATCCAGTGATGAATCTACGTTTCATCATCTTTATTCTATCATTTTGGCCTTAAAAACCCTAGTAGATGCATGTAAATAGCATTAATTTATGCATTTTAGCATTCATGTATATGTGTGTAAATATTGTATAAAATGCGGTTTTTAGTGCCAAAATTATAGAATAAAGAAAAGAAAAGAAAAAGAATAAAATATTGTAAATATTTTATGACCTGAAACCCCGAGACCTAGGCATCTTGATGAATAGGTCGACAAGGAATAAAGTAGGGGGAGATAAGGTCAGAAATACAGATAAAATACCTATACATTTTATTCATTCTTTATTCATTTTGGGACCTATTTTTTATTCCACTTTTTATAATCAAATAAAGAAACTTTGTACATGAAAGTTGTAGATAATAAAATAAAGAAAAATACAAAATTGATTTCACAGAAAAATAATGTACAGATAAAAAGTTATGGTCTGAATAAAATTCCAGAATGCCAACTTCCCAGACCCGTATCTCACAAATGAAAACTCCAAATGCAGCATACTCACTTTAATTGTATATAGAAGAAAATAAGCTAATTAATGGTGGTGGTTTCGCATTTGGCGGAGCTACGGTTTGAAAGTTGAGTTTTGGACCCTTCTTGTACAGTGTACCGATTAAAATATTCAATTTATTATTTATTCATTATTTTTATTATTTTATATTTTTATAATGTTGTAATTAATACTTATAATAATTATGTACATTGAAATAAGAATATCAAACTAAATAAAAACAAAAATAAAATACTTAAAAATAAAATACATAGATACATTACCTATATATAAACCTATACAAAACATACTTGTATTTTATTAAATATACAAAACATATCAGAAAAATAAAATAAAAATATATTTATGTATATAAAAGTATTTTATAATTTTATAAAATAAGAAATAAAAATAATAAAATTAAAATACTCAAAATAAAAATAAAAGAATACAATATATATATAATATACCTATATAGGGGTATAAAAGCAACTTGTAAAAATACCTCTCCTAAAAATAAATAAAAATCACTATAAAATAATTTATAAAATTAGAAACATTTTTTATTTAATAACCTAACCCTAATAAAATCGTTTATTATTTTTAATGGATTTTACAAATCTTTTTTGCCAAGAATTTTCTGGTTGGTCCACGTGGACCAACCAGAAGAGTTCTTTGGTTGACCTCGGGCAACTCTCTGACCGAGGTCTGCAGCTTGTCAGAGCTGCATTTTTGGCTCGTTTCGCCCAATTATCTAGACCGCTCCTTACACTATCTCGAGCAACTCTCTTCTATGATTTTGTTCCTCGATCTTCTACCATACACGCACAAGGATTTTTTCGGGCATCACGTCGCTGTGATGCCAGTTTCGTCCTCGTCTTTCACGCCATTCGGCCATGATTCAAAACGGACCCCCCGACTTCCCTTGGATTTTTGATCACTCTTCCACCTCCAAAACCCTAACCTAGACCCTTGGCTAGACTCGTGGTGACAGCAGGAGCTTGGAGGGCGTCTAAACGGGGCGAAGCGGTGTCGAATCGAGTTAGATCCCCTCGTCGGAGTCCTCGCCGGAGGACACCTTGTGCGCGCACGGGTGAGGTCTTTCTACCCCTTTTTCTTCCATGTTCCTTGAAGCTTTAGTGTTAGAAAGCCACAGTAGTCATTCCCCTTTCAAGATCTTTGACCAGTAATTGTCCTAACATTCCGATTCAATCGCGGCCGGCATCGAGTCTCGCCGGTCGTCTTCGCCTGTCCAAAGATCCTTCCCCTGTGTGAAATACTCCGCGAAGTTGGGGCACTTTGCCCCCAACTTCTTCATCCATTTGTTTTGCAGGTTCCCGAACCATAAGGACTCCCATCTGGGGGTCATTTTTGACGCACGACGGACCTCCTGGAGCTCGACCTCCTCTTCACCGCCATGGTGGAGCTCCGGCGGTTCAACCGCCTTTTTGAAGCTGCCACCCGCTCAGGGAAGCTCCCAGGAGGCGCGGGACGCATTTGGATGGGTCTCTTCTGCCAGGGACATGGAGATTTTGCTTCATCAACCTCGCCACGACCGGGTTCTTCGGCCGTTCTTCCTCTGTGTCCCTGAGCCGTCCGATCTTGCACATCTTCCAGTTGCAGCAGCTGCCGTCAGATCGCGCGCCCCTCCAGCCGTTAGATCGCGGGACAGGATCTAATCCTGGCCGTTATAATCGAAGGGGTATCAGGCCACGGATCGCTGCCACGTGTCAAGCAAATCTCATCAGCCGTCCGTGCCCGCCTAAGTTGGGTATTTTGCGCCATAAACCCAACCTGCTTTTGTATTTATTAATTAGACCCATAACTTTCCTCTGTCGTTAGTTAATTTTGTAATATTTATAGCTTTTAGCCCCCGCTATTTTAAGAATTGCATCCGTGCCCCCGCCAGGTGCGGGTGTGACGCACGTGCTCCCAAGGATTTTTGCGGGGATAACCTCAGGCATTTTGTTTTTACTTTTCAGCCCAGCAAATATTTTCTGCAGTTTAAAATTATCTGGACATTTTATAATCAAGCCCTGGTATTCTGTGATATTGCATTTATACCCCCGCCTGGGGCGCGTGTAATGCACGTGCGTCTGGGCGATTTTGCAGGGGAAACCTTGCTTCTTTTGATATTGGCGTTTAGTCCGTGAATTATTTTAATCAGTTATAATTTTTGTGAGACAATTGCAGTTAGGCCCCTGGATATTTCGCATATTGCATATATACCCCTGCCAGCCCTTTAATTTGTGTGTGTTTTGTCTATTTATTTGAAGCATCATTCCATTTCCAAAAATTCTCAAATTTTGGACTTAAGCTCCTGTGCACTTATGCTTCCACACCATCAATTTAGTTTTTGATTTTATTTTATTTTTATAGTTATTAAAAATCAAAAACATGCTTTTTATTCACTATTTAGCTTAGAAAATCCATAAAAAATATAAAAACTCTCCAGAAAATTCCAAAAAAAATATTTTTTGTTTCTCTCAGTATGCTTTATTTTCAATCCAAAATTCACTAAAAATCTCAAAAGAAAAACCTTAAAAATTTAAAAACACTCTAAAACTTCCAAAAAATCTATAAAATCAAGGAAAACTCCAAAAAATACAAACTCAGTTGCTGTTTCTTCTAGATTTCATTCTCTTTATTTGAAATTAGTGTGAAAGATTTTGGTTGCTGTTTGATAATTTTAATTTCTATTTTACTCACAGCCAGCACATATTTCACTGTTTTCTCTTATTTCCTTATTTAAAAATACTAAAAACACCTTGAAAAATCCCCAGAAATCACAAAAACAGTAAAAAGTCTTAAAAATATCAAAAACATTTTATTTCTGAATTTTTGGATATTTTTGTGCATTTTTATTAAATACTTTGTCTTGTCCTTTATTACCTTGTCTTTAAATTCCAATATTGAAAAAAAATTAAAAAAATATAAAATATAAAATTATAAAAATTAGAAAATTAAAAATTAAAATACAAAATTAAAAATTAAAAAATAAAAAAAATAAAATTAAAAACCCACAAAAAAAAGAGAAATTAGATTGGCTAAGTTGTGTATCAGACCTAGGATAGGATTTTTATCTATGCTCTACATCCTTGCTTCCTGAGTTCGACCCCTACTTGCTTGCCATTGTACATCTTTAGTAGGGTATAATAAATTTTAATCCTTGCTATTCATTCTTTGATTGATTGTGTGGGTTAATTGTTGAAGAACGAGGAGGCTAGAGTAGTCACATCAGCGACAGTGAGTCTGACTTGTCGGATCACTATTTAGCGGCTCTCGCTTTTCTCGCTTTTCAAATGGCGCCGTTGCCGGGGTGCATCGGCTTGTAGAGTACCTTTTGGGTCTTTTATTTACTTAGCCATTTTTGATTATTTGTCTCTTGTGCATCATTTATTTGGAACTGTCTGACATCTCTTTTGTTTTCTTGCGAGGGACCGCTGACCGAGGAGGATCGCCTAGGGGATACTGTGCAACCTTGGGAGGAGGAGCCAACTATTCTACCCTAGCCGGCAGGAGAGAGCAGGAGAACTAGAGAGAGAGAGAGATAGTTGCTTTTCTTTTTGTGAGAGAGAGTTATTTGTCTAATTTGTAATAATACAGGACTTGGACACTTGAACACTTCGGGCCTAATTTCCGGGTGTTTATTCACCCGGGGGCTCACCGCGGCTTTCTCGTGTTTTATCGACTGTCATTTTCCGGTTTTGTTTTCTTTTTCATTTCTTTTGTGGATTGAGCTCTTAGATTTAGGTCCTGCTTGATTCGATTAGACTAGGTCCAAACACCCTAATAACTCTTGCATGCTCCTATAGTTCGTATTTGGACTTAGATTAATTAAGTAGTTGATCATTGGCTCTCGATCCGTGCGCCGCGAGCTCACTCCACACAAGCGCTTTCTCCTAACTCAAATGTGTTGAGCAGAGGAGGAGTGAGCCTAGATCGGACACTAGGATTGGGAGTTAGCGGTTAACTCGTGGTTCTTCACGCTAGCAGTTGCCTATCTTAGGACGATTTCCGCATTGCATACCGGCATATAGATTAGGTTTTTAAATTTCTGCCTTGCATCCCGCATGGAGAGAGCTGGGATTCACTGTAAGTCTTCTTACTTTGCATCCATCATTTAGGCACAAAGGTGAGATTTCCATCTTGGTGCCGACTTGCATTGGCTTTTCCCGACTCTTTTCTCCCTCTGATTTTGGATAAATTAGGATAAAGAAAATACAAAATCGTTAGGCGCTTGTTTGAATCTACTCAAAAGAAGCGATAACACAAAAAAATTAAAAAAGGGACTGCTAAGAAAACTTTGACCTAAATAAAATTGGTAATTGGACTCATTGATTGGGGAGAGTAACACCCTCACTTGTTTTCAGGTTGCATGGGAAGGTCTCCTTCCAAGTGAGGTGAGCGCTTCGTAAGGATTAGAGCCAAAAACCCAACTTGTGGTTGCCTTGTGTATCGCCTGGATTTCCGAAGTATTGGCGCTACTATCGTACGTAGTCGAGTAGGGCTTGGTCGCCATTGGTGACTCACTATTGTGTGATCATCGACCTTGTCCGAAGTACCGAGCATAGGCCACGCCTTCACGGGGGTGTCTGTCTCACCGGCTGCGTCCGAGTAGGATCTTGCACGCTCACGGGTGATTCCGTTGCGAGCGAGGTCCGAAGTATCGGTTTCGCCTATCGGCTTCCTCTCTCTATTTCTTTGGCTGAGTAGGGATCCAGGAAGGGTTACAAGGACCTTAAAAAGCGCAAGTTACAGGATACACAGGAGGAGGACAAGTACGGGAATACTTTTCCGGCAGTACTCTCGCTCCTATAGGCGTAGCGCTCTAAGGACTTGTTGAAAGATAAATTCCTGAAATAAAGATAAAAATTACAAAGATAAAAGCCGAACCTTCACGGCTTCACGCGTTGAGTTGGTGAACTCCCTTGTCTTGGGTTTGATTGCTAGTCACATTTAGGTCAAGATCAAAAATATCGCGCCGTTGCGCAATTTTGTTCCCCCTTCAGTTGACCCTCGCTCATTGTGAGCCTTCTACTGTTTTACATTCCATTTGTTTCTTGTTGACCCCCGTATCTTTCATCCACATCGATCTTCCTCTTGATCTTCGAGATGGCGATGAATGGACAGTTTAGTCGAGGCTCTATCGGCACCCATATCAGTTCCATTCGCTTGCCCTCTCCAATAATTCAGGGCGATTCCCGAGAACCCAGTTCAAACCCTATGAACTGATCTCCAGACTCCCTGTCTTCTTCAATAAACCGGGATCACTCTCGTCCCGAACTTTGTCCGTTTTGGATGGCAATTGATTTTACTCCTTACACATCGCCATCCTTAACAAAGTTCTGTGTTGACCTTGACATAGACCGCATCTCTCTATCTGGTGCTACAATTCAGACTGATCGGGGCATTCTACCATGTGTAGAGTTAGAGCCCGAGCCAGCCAACCAAGTAGAATTAGAGATGGCAGGAGGAAGAGGGAAAGGACCACAGGCTCCACCTGAACCTGAGGTCAATACAGGGGAAGGACAATATACCACGCAGGGCGAAGTTAACAGTCAGTTATTGGCTTCCATTCAAGCCATTCAGCAGCAGTTGACTAATCAGGCCCTGGCACAGACAGCCTTCCAGGACATGCTGAACGATCTGAGGAGGAGGGCCGATGCGAGAGACGGCCGATGGGAGGATGATCCGAACTACGATCCCAATTTCCATGAAGTCGGAGATGAGTTTTCAGTGGGACCCGAATATGAAGCAGCAGAAGAAGATTCACCGCAACCCAAGCCCACACTCAAGGAGACATACAACCCAGGAGCAGGGCGCATCACTGAGTGGATTCAAATTCCATGTATGCATGCCCACTTTGAGCTGAAGCCGCAATTTCTGTCACTGCTGCCCACTTTTCATGGGAACACCACTGAAGAACCATATATTTTTCTCAAGAAGTTTGGCCGCATCTATTCCACTGCTCACTACCCCGGAGTCCCCCTGGATGTGGTCAAGATGACCGCGTTCCCTTTCAGCCTTCAAGACAAGGCCCTTTACTGGGTCGACCATCTCGGGAAGGTCGTCACCACCTGGGAGGAATTGAAATCTGCCTTTCTCCATAAATTCTATCCTCTTGGGAGATTAAATCAGATGCGCGCCCGGATCTCCAGTTTCTGCCAGCAGCCCCACGAGACGATCCATGAAGCGTGGGAGAGATTCAAAGATCTCCAGGAAAAGTGTCCCCACCATGAAATACCAAAGACCAGTCTCATACAACACTTCTTTGGGGGGCTATCATTCGAGAGCCAAAAGCTCGTGGATGCATCTTGCGGCGGTTCACATTTTAACAAGGACGAGGACGTAGTATGGAACGTCTTCGAAGAAATGGCTGAGGGAGAAGCAGCCCAATCCTCGTCTAGAATTTACATGAAGCCACCAACCGCCATCAGCAAGCCAGTTAACATGGCTTCTCACACTGAGGACAAAGATGAGAGCTCCAACTTGAGCATCATTGGGAGCCACTTGTCCAAAGTGGATATCATCGAGAAGAGGTCGCAGGACCTCGAAAAATTGGCGGTCATAGAAAAGAGGACCCAAGGTCTGGAGAAGCTCGACCAGATCTATCAGCAGCTGGAGCAGCTCGTCCGAGCATTGAATGCAAACATGTGCAATGCTGTGTCTACCTCTGCAGAGCCGAATGCTGAGAAGAAAGAGCCTACAATGCAGCAAAACCCTCAGCCGACTCCACCGCAGCCCCAGCCAGTCCAGCACGTGTACTACGTGCAGGTTCCGGAGCAGCCACCGCAGCCTCAGACGCAGATGGTTGTATACCAACCAGAGCACCAGCCCACATACTCCGAGCAGTTCTCTCCACCCCCGCCACTGATCCAGGAGGTCAATGGCGTCTGGAACAATGAAGCGCAGCTGACCCGTCCTCAGGGACACTCTCAGGGTCAGAACATGGGCAACTGGCCCTATCATCACCAGCAGCAGGGTGGGAGACCATTCTAGCAGCCTTACCAGTACCAGCCTCCCTCACACGGGAACACTTGGAGGCAGAATTACCAACATGGTCCTCAGCAGTCCGGATATTGTGGACAGGGATATCACCAGCAATCGGCTGCGCAATACAATCAGCACAACTCGCAGTACCCCCCCAACCCCCCTCCTCAACAATTTTGACAAGGATATCAGTCGCAATCTCAGCAGCCATACCAGCATTCTAGACCCCAGCAGGGGGAATCCTCTGAGATTGTACCAGTCAATCCAGCCCTGGCTTGTTTGGAGCAATTGATGAAGAACATGGCTGAGATGAACCAGAAGATCGACGACCTGATGGCAGCCAAAACTGTCATACCAGCCCAGGTCGAAGCTAACCCTAACAATTTCCGACGCAAGAAGCAGGTAGCCGGCAGTGTCCAACCCGAATCAGGTGAAATTAATTGTTTTTTATCTAACGTTATTACTCTCAGGAGCGGTAGGACACTTCGGCCATCGGCGACGGCGAAGGGAAAGCACATTGCATCTAACGGGGAATCGTCAGTCCAGCCAACATCAGGGACAGCCAGTATTTTGGGAGCAGCACCAGCATCCAGAAAACCACAAAAAAATGAGGAAAATCGAAAAACACAAAAAGATAGCAGCAACCTCGGTGGAGATCAGCCAGCATTGGAGACGCCTGCACCCGCATCACAGCCAGCTCCTGACAGGAGGAGCACCGCACCTGCAGCGAGTCCAACGCCAGCACCTGAAGCCGAGCCTGTCATTTTTGGTCCGCAAATTGTAGATGAATCCATTCCTTTTTGTCATCTACCTGTAAACAACAATACGGACACTATTTTGAATGATATTGGCGAAGAGTTTGTAAATATTCCTTTTCCTGAAGCAATGAAAAAACACAAAAAAAATGAAAAATTTGAAAAGTGCTTTGTCTGACCCTGCTATCATAGAAATCATTCAGAATTTGGTGCTGAATATGCCATTGATGAAAGCTCTTGAGTACATGCCCGTCGTAAAGAAAGGATTGAAAGAGGCATGCACGACCAAGCGCAGGCCGAATCCCCACAATTCTAGAAGCAAAGGTGGCAAGTCCGAAAAACACATTCTCACAATGGCCACAGTTAATGCCATCAGCAACCTCCCGGATAAAAAGCCAGATATGGGAGCACCTCTTGTACGTTGCCAGATGTTTAATCAGGAATTCGAGCGAACACTTCTCGACAGTGGATCATCTGTCAATTTGATGCCAGCCTCACTACTCACGGAGTTCAGGTTAGGACCGCTCAAGCCTACAAAGATGATTCTGCAGTTTGCAGACAAGTCAGTCAAGCGGCCTAGGGGCCTGTTGGAGGACGTGATCGTCACGGTTCAGGAAAAGTCATTCCCGGCCGATTTTGTGGTCTTAGATATGGACGTCCCCGCTCCATTGCTCCTTACCCCGATCATACTCGGAAGACCATTTCTGCGGACATCAAATGCAGTGGTGAATAATGGGACGGGAGAAATCACTTTTGGAGCTAGGAATGAAACTATCAGAGTAGAGACCCTGCCTGAGAGAACACCAGCTGAACAAACATCTGCGTCATGCGCAAGGGTGATCGAACATGATGAAGACTGCGATTTTCTAGCAGAAATTCAAGATACCAACCTATTTTTGGATGACAAGGAGATCCATGGATTCCTCTATCCTGAGGAAGAAGTGGAGACCGCAGTCGAATTTCCTTGTATCAATCAAGATGAGGAATGTGCTGATGTGCTACAAGATACTGTCGTGGGGGTGATGTGCCTTCAGAACCAAGAGCCGAGGTTTGAAGCATTGTCTGATGAATATGACATCATTGAGGAATTCTGTCAGGATCTGAGAGATGAAACAGAGCAGGTTATGGTGGACACTGAACAGTTGAAAGAATCACCACCTGCATTGATAGATGAGGTCACCACTGAAGCAGCTCAGACCCCGCCAGAGCTAAAACCCTTGCCCTCCAATATGAAGTATGCCTTCCTTGCGGGAGAACCGAACATGTACCCGGTCATCATCAATGCACATCTGACCGAAGATCAGGAATCTCGTCTGATGGAGGTTCTTGAACGCAACCGCAAGGCGATAGGCTGGCGAACCTCCGATCTCCATGGGATTAATCCGTCACTCTGTTCGCATCGCATCTTTCTGGAAGAAGACTTCAGACCCTCTCGTGAACTGCAAAGAAGATTAAACCCGAATCTGCGGGAGGTGGTTATGAAAGAAATCCAGAAATGGTGTGATGCGGGATTCATTTATCCCATCTCCGACAGCAAATGGGTGAGCCCCCTGCATGTTGTGCCCAAGAAATTGGGGATCACCATTGTGAAAAATTACAAAGGAGAGGAGATCGCAACCAGAGTACCGACTTCTTGGCGAGTGTGCGTAGACTACAGAAGACTCAATCTCGCTACCACGAAGGATCATTTTCCGCTACCCTTCATCGACCAGATCTCGGAGAAATTGGCCGCGAAGGAATATTTTTGTTTCTTGGATGGATACTCTGGGTATAATCAAGTTGCTATTGCTCCTGAAGATCAAGAGAAGACCACGTTCACCTGTCCTTTTGGCACATATGCCTTCAGACGGATGTCGTTCGGGCTTTGCAACGCCCCAGCCACATTTCAGAGGTGTATGCTTGCAGTTTTTGCCGATATGGTGGGCAACTTTCTTGAGGTATTTATGGACGATTTTTAGGTCTATGGGGATTCATTTGATCAATGTCTGGATTATCTAGACCGAGTCTTACGGAGGTGCTGCGAAGTCAATCTTGTGCTCTCCTGGGAGAAGAGCAATTTCATGGTGACCGAAGGAATTGTGTTGGGTCACGTTGTTTCTAAACGTGGCATGGAGGTTGACCCAGCCAAGGTGGATGTAATTTCAAAACTCGAACCGCCTACAAATATCAAGCAAGTCCGGTCGTTCTTGGGCCATGTCGGATTTTACCGACGATTTATCAAAGATTTCAGCAAGCTGGCCAGACCGTTGACTGAGTTGCTCGGCAAGGACAATGAATTCATTGTGGACGACCGTGTGCTCCTTGCTTTTAATCAGTTGAAAGAGCTCATCACGCAGGCCCCTGTCCTACAGCCACCGATTTGGACTTAGCCTTTCGAGATTATGACCGACGCGTCAGATTATGCCATCGGCGCTATACTGGGACAGAGGAAGGACAATGTACCATTTGCGATTCACTACGCTAGCCGAACGCTCGATGAAGCCCAGAGAAACTACACTGTCACTGAAAAGGAGCTGCTAGCGGTAGTATTTGCCTTGGAGAAGTTCAGATCTTACCTCCTTGGGTCCAAAGTAATCATTTACACTGATCATTCGGCCATTCGGTATTTACAGCAGAAGAAGGACGCCAAACCACGTCTCATCCGGTGGATCCTTCTCCTTCAGGAGTTTGACCTGGAAATCAGAGATAAACCTGGAGTGAAGAATGTAGTGGCCGATCATCTGTCAAGACTTCTTGAACCAGAGTCTCCTGAGCTGAACCTGCAGCCTATCACAGAGACCTTTCCAGACGAGACAATTCTGTCTGTCGCCTCACTTCCTTGGTACGCGGACATCGTGAATTATCTGGTGACCAAGAAGATCCCACAGGACTGGCCTAAGTTGAAAATAGATAGATTTTTGTCTAAAATCCATTTCTACCAGTGGGAAGACCCGTATCTGTTTCGTGAGGGAGCAGATTGCATCTGGAGAAGGTGCATTCCTCAGGAGGAAGTTCCAAGTGTCCTCGCTTTATGTCATGATCAAGATTATGGAGGACATCATTCAGGCAAACGGACGGCAGCAAAAGTTCTTCAAAGTGGCCTCTGGTGGCCTTCATTATTCAAAGATGCAGATGAGTATGTCAAATGTTGCACTGACTGTCAGAAGATGGGTGGAACCATAGGAATGAGAGATACGATGCCTCTGAAGTACATTCAGATCTCAGACGTCTTCGACGCATGGGGCATCGACTTTATGGGTCTGTTTCCTAACAGTCAGGGTTATGAGTACATTCTGCTTGCTGTCGATTATGTAAGTCGATGGGTGGAGGCTATTCCCGTCCGAGCCGCCGACAGTAGGACTGTATGTCGATTCTTGAGAGATCACATCATAGCACGGTTCGGGATTCCCAAAATTCTCATATCTGATGGGGGTAGTCATTTCATAAATAGAGAGGTGAAGAAGCTGACCCAAGAATTCTGCATCGAGCATCGTGTTGCTTCACC
Source organism: Ottelia alismoides (assembly GCA_037367405.1). Lineage (NCBI taxonomy): Eukaryota > Viridiplantae > Streptophyta > Magnoliopsida > Alismatales > Hydrocharitaceae > Ottelia > Ottelia alismoides. The sequence continues at coordinate 476,011 of JAZKJV010003146.1, read as the reverse complement.
CTACCACCCGCAGTCCAATGGCTTAGCTGAATGTTCAAATAGGGAGATCAAGACAATCTACAGAAACTTGTGTGTCCGGATCGCAAGAACTGGTCTCAGCTGCTTGATTCCGTTCTTTGGGCTTACAGAACGACGTACAAGTCACCCTTGGGAATGTCTCCCTACCGCCTGTTGTATGGCAAGCCATGTCATTTGCCCGTAGAACTTATTCACAAATCTTTATGGGCTATTAATATCTGTAATTTGGACTCCGAGCAAGCAGGAAAGAACAGAAAACTAGATCTGAACAGATTACTGGAATTCAGAGATTATGCATATGACAACAGCATGATGTACAAGGAGAAGGTCAAGACATGGCATGACAAGCACATCCGCCATAAGTCCTTTGATCCAGGTCAGAAGGTATGGTTGTTCGATGCGAAATTAAAGATCTTTCCAGGCAAATTGAAGAGCAAATGGACTGGGCCGTTTTTGGTTAGGCAGGTGCGTGACAACGGAAGTGTATTGATATCCAATCTGTCAGCTGACGCACAGCCTTTTGTAGTCAATGGACAGCTTCTGAAGCCATACCTTGAACATGACACATTCATGGCCGTCGTTGACTCAATTCAAGTAATCTATGAGGATGAGCTGCATATCTCGAAAGAAGCAGAGGAAGGCAAAGCACATCAAAACACTTTTGAATGATTTCCCTTTTCATCTTTTCTTCTTTTCTTCTTTTCAATTTCTTTTCTCTTATTCTACCGAATTGATGTCATCCCTTTCATCACTGCTACACTTAGGATGTACTCTATCCTAAGTATAGGGGGGATGTGCATCCCGAGTTGTTCATACCCGATCTCATCTCTTTTTCTTCTTTTCTTCTTTTCTTCTTTTCCTCTTCTATCTTCTTCATCTACCGAAAAGTGTCGCCCCTTGTAGACAGTCTTCTATACTTAGGACGTACTTTGTCCTAAGTATAGGGGGGTGCGCACCCCGAGTTTCTTCATTTATCTCGATCCTCTCCATTGTCTCCTCTTCTTGTCTATACTTAGGGATATCTTACCCTAAGTCTAGGGGGAGACAACCCGAGTACGATCTGTTCATTCCCACCCTTGACCCTCCCTGCTTTGTGTACAGTCTGCTATACTTAGGATTATTTGATCCTAAGTATAGGGGGGACGGTCAACTTCTCATTCGTTTGTTCATCCATTCCTTTATTTATTTATTCTTTAGACTTATCTATACTTAGTACGAGTTATGTCTTCTCTTTTCTCTCCGATCTATGAGGACATAGCTCAAGCTAAGTATAGGGGGTCGTATATACTACGTATATACTTTAGCCATAACTCATACTTTCGTATTTTCCTAATAATATGGCTAATCATTCATTAAAATTCATTGAAAATTCTTAATAAAAAGATGTGGTTATTCCTCAGATTCTTTTTGTATTTACTGATTAATAAATCAGGTGAAAATATTTTTTGTAAAATGTTTGGAAAATAATTTGAAAATCTTTGTGAACATCTATTGAAAACTATTTTGAAAATATTTTTTTACATGTTTTCAACCTGTGTAAAAATGTGTGGTTTGTAAAATTTATTTTCTTTGTGTGAAATAAAATGTTTGAAAAATGATTTGCAAATGGTTTGAGAAATGGTTGCAAAAATATTTGAAAAACCTATATATACTTTTTGAAAACCCTTTGCAAAATGATTTTCAAATGTGTGTACATGTTTGCAAAAATGTTTGTAAAAATTATTTTGGACTATAGTTTTCAAAAATTGTTTGAAAACTCTGTGTCAAATAAGTTTGAGGAATACATACATCACACCAAAATCCACTACCTATATATTTATAAAATTGACCACTTACCCTGTAAATTCTTAAAATCCACTTCTTGTATATATAAGAAGCACTCCCGTGTACATATTTTTCACCTAGTTTTTAGCCAAAACTTTTTCTTTTCAAAAATTCCCAAAAACATTTGCAAAATTAAAATCCAAAAAACATTTGAAAAATCTTTCTGAAAAATACAAAAAAATGCATCTGCATATGCATCATCATCATCTTTTCAAAAATCCATAAAAAGTTCAAAATCCTTGAAAATTGCATCACAAAAATATTGTCTGCATCGCATTTGCATAGCATTCGCATTTTTCGGATTGAGTTTGATAGTTGAACGAGTCTAAGTAAAATCCGGAGATTGGAGCTTGATTAGACCTTAAAATCTACCTAATAACAGGAACCTTGTAGGAACTGGGTTTGAGGTACTTCAGGTCTAGTCGACCTAATTATTTGAGGATCACGGGATTTGGTTCAATGGATTCTTGACTACCTAAGTAGAGTATTTCGGAGCACACGCACGACTCTTGTTGATAATGACCTAACTTGGACACCTGCACCTTTCACATGGCTCAACTCAGTTGGAATGGTGAGGGGACTGGATTTGCCGGTATGAGACGCACACAAGTGGAAACATCTGTCCTCCTCTAGGGAGGGAAGTGCATCCCAACCCGTCCAGTGATTAGGAAGTCTAAAGACAGGAGGGTGTGGGTTGCAATAAAGCTTCAAAAGAGGGATAGTCTACTGGCTCAAGAGGAAAAACTCCTTATGTAAATGCTGCTGTGAATAGTATTTCAAAAAAAAAGTTCAGGCATGTATAAAAATAAAAAGCCTACAAGTATGTACAAAGAAAATAAGCAAGCTTGAGTTCCAAAGTCATATCATGTGAGCCTGCAGCAGGATGACTTGACTACACTGGTCTCGCATCCAAGGATAGGTTGCTACACTGGCTACCGTCCATTCTTCTCTTCACCCCCTCCTCTTGAGCTGGTTGCCACTTGAACTTAGAAGGGAATACCCCACTCCTCGAGGATGGAGTCATTGGATTGGGGAATCATTGGGTTGTTGTACTGGAGAAGTCAGTTTCTTTGCCATTCTAGTTGGGGAGAGCCACCATCACTTACACTGTACAAGTCAGATTCATAGTCGTAAGGGTTTGCGTATGAATTGAGATATTTCTGACCTGGCTATTGAGGAGACTTGGGCAGAGTTTTGGGATTCTCGAAGACTGTTGGATTTCAAATTCGGTTCTCAATAAGGTTCCGCCCGCACTAAAATTCCAAAGGTCCGACTTAAGCTCCAAACTTTGTTTTTGTGAAGACAAGTTTGACAATTAAATTTAGTCCATCTTTCTTTTTCTTTTCTTTATTTTCTTTTTCTGCACTTATTGCATAAGTGTTTGCTAAGGACTAGCAAAGGCAAGTATAGGGGGATGATGAATCTACGTTTCATCATCTTTATTCTATCATTTTGGCCTTAAAAACCCTAGTAGATGCGTGTAAATAGCATTAATTTATGCATTTTAGCATTCATGTATATGTGTGTAAATATTGTATAAAATGCGGTTTTTAGTGCCAAAATTATAGAATAAAGAAAAGAAAAGAAAAAGAATAAAATATTGTAAATATTTTATGACCCGAACCCCCGAGACCTAGGCATCTTGATGAATAGGTCGACAAGGAATAAAGTAGGGGGAGATAAGGTCAGAAATACAGATAAAATACCTATACATTTTATTCATTCTTTATTCATTTTGGGACATATTTTTGGTTCCACTTTTTATACATCAAATAAAGAAACTTTGTACATGAAAGTTGTAGATAATAAAATAAAAAAAAATACAAAATTGATTTCACAGAAAAATAATGTACAGATAAAAAGTTATGGTCTGAATAAAATTCCAGAATGCCAACTTCCCAGACCCATATCTCACAAATGAAAACTCCAAATGCAGGATACTCACTTTAGTTGTATATAGAAGAAAATAAGCTAATTAATGGTGGTGGTTTCGCATTTGGCGGAGCTACGGTTTGAAAGTTGAGTTTTGGACCCTTCTTGTACAGTGTACCGATTAAAATATTCAATTTATTATTTATTCATTATTTTTATAATTTTATATTTTTATAATGTTGTAATTAATACTTATAATAATTATGTACATTGAAATAAGAATAAAAACCTAAATAAAAACAAAAATAAAATACTTAAAAATAAAATACATTGATACATTACCTATATATAAACCTATACAAAACATACTTGTATTTTATTAAATATACAAAACATATCAGAAAAATAAAATAAAAATATATTTATGTATATAAAAGTATTTTTATAATTTTATAAAATAAGAAATAAAAATAATAAAATTAAAATACTCAAAATAAAAATAAAAGAATACAATATATAGATAATATACCTATATAGGGGTATAAAAGCAACTTGTAAAAATACCTCTCCTAAAAATAAATAAAAATCACTATAAAATAATTTATAAAATTAGAAACATTTTTTATTTAATAACCTAACCCTAATAAAATCATTTATTATTTTTAATGGATTTTACAAATCTTTTTTGCCAAGAATTTTCTGGTTGGTCCACGTGGACCAACCAGAAGAGTTCTTTGGTTGACCTCGGTCAACTCTCTGACCGAGGTCTGCAGCTTGTCAGAGCTGCATTTTTGGCTCGTTTCGCCCAATTATCTAGACCGCTCCTTACACTATCTCGAGCAACTCTATTCTATGATTTTGTTCCTCGATCTTCTACCATACACGCCCAAGGATTTTTTCGGGCATCACGTCGCTGTGATGCCAGTTTCGTCCTCTTCTTTCACGCCATTCGACCATGATTCAAAACGGACCCCCCGACTTCCCTTGGATTTTTGATCACTCTTCCACCTCCAAAACCCTAACCTAGACCCTTGGCTAGACTCGTGGTGACAGCAGGAGCTTGGAGGGCGTCTAAACGAGGCGAAGCGGTGTCGAATCGAGTTAGATCCCCTCGCCGGAGTCCTCACCGGAGGACACCTTGTGCGCACACTGGTGAGGTCTTTCTACCCCTTTTTCTTCCCTGTTCCTTGAAGCTTTAGTGTTAGAAAGCCACAGTAGTCTTTCCCCTTTCAAGATCTTTGACCAGTAATTGTCCTAACATTCCGATTCAATCGCGGCTGGCATCGAGTCTCGTCGGCCGTCTTCGCCTGTCCAAAGATCCTTCCCCTGTACGAAATACTCCGCGAAGTTGGGGCACTTTGCCCCCAACTTCTTCATCCATTTGTTTTGCAGGTTCCCGAACCATAAGGACTCCCATCTGGGGGTCATTTTTGACGCACGACGGACCTCCTGGAGCTCGACCTCCTCTTCACCGTCGTGGTGGAGCTCCGGCGGTTCAACCGCCTTTTTGAAGCTGCCACCCGCTCAGGGAAGCTCCCAGGAGGCGAGGGACGCATTTGGATGGGACTCTTCTGGCAGGGACATCGAGATTTTGCTTCATCAACCTCGCCACAGCCGGGTTCTTCGGCCGTTCTTCCTCTGTGTCCCTGAGCCGTCCGATCTTGCACATCTTCCAGTTGCAGCAGCTGCCGTCGGATCGCGTGCCCCTCCAGCCGTTAGATCGTGGGCCAGGATCTAATCCTGGCCGTTATAATCGAAGGGGTATCAGGCCACGGATCGCTGCCACGTGTCAAGCAAATATCATCAGCCGTCCGTGCCCGCCTAAGTTGGGTATTTTGCGCCATAAACCCAACCTGCTTTTGTATTTATTAATTAGACCCATAACTTTCCTCTGCCGTTAGTTAATTTTGTAATATTTATAGCTTTTAGCCCCCGCTATTTTGAGAATTGCATCCGTGCCCCCGCCAGGTGCGGGTGTGACGCACGTGCTCCCAGGGATTTTTGCGGGGATAACCTCGGGCTTTTTGTTTTTACTTTTCAGCCCAGTAAATATTTTCTGCAGTTTAAAATTATCTGGACATTTTACAATCAAGCCCTGGTATTCTGTGATATTGCATTTGTACCCCCGCCTGGGGCGCGTGTAATGCACGTGCGTCTGGGCGATTTTGCAGGGGCACCCTTGCTTCTTTTGATATTGGCATTTAGTCCGTGAATTATTTTAATCAGTTATAATTTTTGTGAGACAATTGTAGTTAGGCCCCTGGATATTTCGCATATTGCATATATACCCCTTCCAGCCCTTTAATTTGTGTGTGCTTTGTCTATTTATTTGAAGCATCATTCCATTTCCAAAAATTCTCAAATTTTGGACTTAAGCTCCTGTGCACTTATGCTTCCACGCCATCAATTTAGTTTTTGATTTTATTTTATTTTTATAGTTACTAAAAATCAAAAACATGCTTTTTATTCGCTGTTTAGCTTAGAAAATCCATAAAAAATATAAAAACTCTCCAAAAAATTCCAAAAAAATATATTTTGTTTCTCTCAGTATGCTTTATTTTCAATCCAAAATTCACTAAAACTCTCAAAAGAAAAACCTTAAAAATTTAAAAACACTCTAAAACTTCAAAAAAATCTATAAAATCAAGGAAAACTCCAAAAAATACAAACTCAGTTGTTGTTTCTTCTAGATTTCATTCTCTTTATTTGAAATTAGTGTGAAAGATTTTGGTTGCTGTTTGATAATTTTAATTTCCATTTTACTCACAGCCAGCACATATTTCACTGTTTTCTCTTATTTCCTTATTTAAAAATACTAAAAACACCTTGAAAAATCCCCAAAAATCACAAAAACAGTAAAAAGCCTTAAAACTATCAAAAACATTTTATTTCTAAATTTTTGGATATTTTTGTGCATTTTTATTAAATACTTTGTCTTGTCCTTTATTACCTTATCTTTAAATTCCAATATTGAAAAAAAATAAAAAAATATAAAATATAAAATTATAAAAATTAGAAAATTAAAAATCAAAATACAAAATTAAAAATTAAAAATTAAAAAAATTAAAATTAAAAACCCACAAAAAAAGAGAAATTAGATTGGCTAAGTTGTGTATCAGACCTAGGATTGGATTTTTATCTATGCTCTACATCCTTGCTTCCTGAGTTCGACCCCTACTTGCTTGCCATTGTACATATTTAGTAGGGTATAATAAATTTTAATCCTTGCTAATCATTCTTTGATTGATTGTGTGGGTTAATTGTTGAAGAACGAGGAGGCTAGAGTAGTCGCATCAGCGACAGTGAGTCTGACTTGTCGGATCACTATTTAGCGGCTCTCGCTTTTCTCGCTTTTCATCCAGGTATATACATGTAGTAGAGACTACATTATATATACTTAATAAGATTCCATGCAAGTAAGCTGGAATTGAGCACTATAGAGTGCTACTTCATTAGGAAAATAAAGGACGGTATTGGATACCTACTTTATGACCTTGAGATTCTTAAAAGATTTTATCTCTAAGAATATGATTCTTAAAGGATGAGACTGTTGAGAATCAAAATGAAAATGAAGTGTAGGAACTCATTTAATCTTGAGAAGATAATGAGGCTCCTGAAATTGGAAACTAAAAGGACAATTAAAGATGAAACACTAATACCTCTTCAAATGAGTTTGAGGATGGATTCCATGTGTCAGAGAAATCTGACTATGATCGAACTTCATGTGATGAAGCTTATGAAGATCATAGCATGGATAGATGGATGTTAGAAATAAAAGTCTAATGTAGACTTCATATAAAAGTGTTGTATATGGACCCTCGAGGATCCACCTATATGGGTAAGACCTATAAAGGTGTAAATGGATCTTCAAGAGAAAGGAAACCTGATGAGAAGGTAGAGAACTTCAAAGCATGGTTCATAGCCATGAGCTACACACCGGAAGAGAAGACATTGCTTACAATAAGACTTGCTCCTCGGTGACCATGCTTAAAACCATCAGAATATTGCTAACCTTAGCTACACAACTTGACTGTTGCATCTTCAAGATGTAAGTCAAGATTGTATTCCTCTATGAATACCTCTTTGAGGATATTCACATGAAGTAGCACCAGGGCTTCATGGTTAAGGAAAGCAAGATGTGCAAACTAAAGAAATCCATCTATGGACTCAAATAAGCTTCTTGAAGTTGGAACATAGTATTTGATGAAATTATAAATGTTATGATTTCAGATAGAATCTTGATGAACCATATGAAGCTTAGTGGGAGTGCCTTTATGTTCATCGTGCTAGATGTAGATAATATCCTAATCATTTGGAATGATATAAGGATGATAATAAGTGTTTTATAGACTGGCTATTCCATATCTTGAAAGATGATTTCAAAATATACCTCTTAGATCTTAGTTCTGAAGTTATTCAGGAGCAAAGAGAAGAGGGTGTTGGGACTATCACATTAGTAGTACATCTTGGAAAATTCCAAGAAAGGCTTCCGTCCCTTAAGATATGGTACTGACCTATCTAAAGGGATAGCACCTCAAAGAGTTGAGGAAGTGAATGCTAGAACTACTTGCCCTTGGGCATCAGTTCTGAGAAGCCGGGTGTGTACTTGATGTGTACAAAAGCCAGATGGCTGCCAAGCAGTGGGAATAGTAAACTGTTACTAATCCTACTATGGAAATAAAACACTTGGCTGCAGTAATAATAAAATCTTCATGGATAACAAGATTTTTGAGATAGTGATCTCAAAGTCTTATCTTCAAAAGCTTAAGACTTTATAGATAGAGATCTAGAAAGTCTTAACTGTGGATACCTTAAGAGATAGTGATCTCTAGGTATAAGGGTATTCTGATAAGGATTATGGAAATACTGGTTATATTAAACTTTAGTGTCAAGGATACTATAACTGACAAGATCGAGTATTGGTTGCATAAGATGCAACACTCGCATTAGATGCGAGCACTGTTACTGGGGATATGCAAGTGTCGTAAAAGGACTTGGCATAGTCTCGCAGGAACAGAGTGACTGATTAGCTTACCTAGCTATTTTCTATATAGCCTATGATTGTCACATGAGTGTGGGTTTAAATGATTAGCCCATTAATGGCTCTTTAAGCTAGTGGGAGATTGTTGGACATGCGAGCCCACGGCGAGCCATTATGCAAAAAATATTATTGCAAATATCATTCCCTGATCTGAAATGAAGAATAAATAATTTGCATAATAGGTCCCTTAGTACAATTAGGGTTATGTACCATGGCTATCTTAATAATCATACAGTTGTTGATTCAACTATTGAATCATAGAGGCTGGTGCTTGGATGAATATCTAAAGGGTTAGATTGAGGACTCATCAAGCACTGTCAAATGATTGTTAAGAAGATGATCTCCAGCCTGAGTAGGAGATGGCAATCCTTATCTCTAAAGAATGATATCTGACCGACCTCTTGATGCAGGTCCTCTGCATAGGAATAGAGATTCGGAGGTGTCAGATCAGTTAGGTCAAAGAGTTGACTTAATGAGATCGAGATAACCAAAGTCATATATCGTATGCTGTCATTATATAGGCACGCATCCTCTGATCGGAGACAGATGTGTTACTATATGTCTAAGTATGTACATTTGGCAGACAAATAGGTTGAGGACCTAACCAAGGTTTATACACCTGCGCGTTGGTGTGCATATAAGGGCATATGAGTAATACGATCTCTCAAAGGGATCATACGGGTTCAGTTATTGAACCAGAAGACATGAGCTCACTCATGAAATATTGGGAAGAATCAAATTCCATGCGCATGGTCGTCTCGCTTTGGAAGCTTGACTGAATTTGTAGGTTTGATATATACTTTTGGAAAGTATGTGATCAAGACCTAGGTATGATATATGCTTTTGGAAAGTATATGATCGATGCCGACTCCCAATGATCGAATGAGAAACTTACTGATAAAACCATGAAGTAGACAGTATAAAGTTGATCCAATACTTCAGGTTTAGTCTGAGTCTTCCAGTATGCAGGATGTACAGGTATTGGGAATACCTGAGGGTGATGTGATCATAAACGATTGTATAACCATGACGCTTCCATTCCTAGGGAGTGATGAAACGGGTCTGGATTTTAGTGACTCCTCTCAGTAGAGAAGTAACCTAATCTTAGTCCAAATATTGGACATTGATCTGAATGTGATTCAGATCCATTGAGAATATTAGATTTACGGTCTTGATTTAATCAAGCATCTATGGGAGGCCCGAGATCTGGATTTGAGATGTGATCTCAATATCCAAGTCACTATACGTGGAACAATACAATCGCCCTGTCCTTATCTCCAAGTATCTGCGGAGAAAGCGCATTATCCTTGAAGGAGTTCATGGATAATTCTATTGTTGATATATGTATCCAAGCATTGAGAAAATGGATAATTAAATGTGATTTAATTATCATGAATAATATGAATTTGATTCATATTATAAAGAGAGTTATCTAAGATAATTGAATATGATTTAATTATCAAAGATGTGAATAATGTGAATGTGATTCATATTATTTGAACACATGAGAAAAAGAGATCCAAGACGAATAAATATGATTTAATTATCATGGATGGGAATAATGTGGATAGCAATATCTAATTATTCATAATATATTATAAATGTGATTTTTAATGTATTAGAGAGAGCTAATTATAATTTATATTTGTTGATTAATTATTAATGTGTATTGGATACACATTGCCTAATTAATTGATAATATAAATTATATGTTGTTTTGGGTTGTGAATGTGATTCACAATTTTCCAATGTCAAGATTGTAATATTCTCAAATATAATTGTGAATTATTTTTTATGAATAAAATCCCAGCAAAAAGTTGTTGGAAATAAATAATGGAGAATATCAAGGAGGCATGCAATCTCATGGATTTCCATGAGATTGTCCTCCATATGGAAAGGGTGGGTGGCACCCAATTCCTAATTGGAATGGGTGGCCGTCCACATGGAATGTACATGGAGATGTAATCTCCATGTATATTCTCTCCTTATTTATTGGTTTAATTTAGGATTGATTTGTATTTGATTTTGTCAAATATATTTTTAATCTAAATTAAATTACAAGTTGTTGGCTTTTACCAACAACAATCTTGACCATTGGATTGACATAAATCAATCTCATCCATTGATTTTATATGTCCCATGGATTGAGATCAAAGGATCCCAAAATCCTATAAATAGAGAGGCATACCATGCTCTCTCTTGACACAGAATGCTTGAGAAGCACATCTCTCTCTCTCTACACGTCTACTCTCTCTCCCTCTCTCATGGCCGCCCACCATGGATGCCCTAGAGAGGTCCTCTATCGCCGCAGCGTCGTCGTTATGCTGCCCGATCGTTTGCTCGTGGATCTCCATCTCCTTCGGTGCGCCTCACTCGTAAAGAAGACGTCGGATCTCATGTGTCGAGATCAGGAGATCCACCGCTTGGATCATCAATATGGGATTGCGAGAAGCATGCGGTTCATCCCTGCGCTCGCAAGCGTCTCCTCCGTCGGATCGGACTTGAGACAGGAGGTCTCTTCGTTTAGAGACTCGATCGCAACCACGCTTCAAGAGGTAATCCTATTAGTTGTTTGTGGTTTAGAACGAAACGATCCGAGAAGTGTTCTTGGATCATGTGGTTTCGTCGTATGAAAATTTTTTAAATTCCACTGCATCGAGCGACTAGTGCGACTAGTCGCTCCTCGTCGTATTCGATACGATGCTCACGCTTCCGTGATGCGCTTGAGGATCTAACCATATCCTTCAGTTTCATAAGCTAGGATTTCAATTCATCCTCTTTTTTTCCAAGCTTTGTTCTTGATTCATCTTTATTTCCAATTCGTTTTCTATTGTGGTTCGAGGAGAAAATTCTGTGTAGGCACCCTACTTAGGTGCGGGCGGCTATGCACGTCAGTGAACCCTGTGATTTGTCACACATTCACTCATCTAAGACGCGTGGTGTCTACCGATTCTCCATCGCTTATGTTTCTATTCTTTCATGCTTTTATAGTTATTTTGATGGAGAAATCTGTGTAATACCCTACTTAGGTGCGGGTAGATATGCACGTCAGTGGACACTGTGAGTCGTCACACATTCACTCACCTAAGATGTGCGGTGTCTACCGATTCTTCATCTCTTGTTGTTTGAGTATATTCTTTCAGTTTTACTGTTGTTTTCCTCACGACTGATTTTATAGAGGAAACTCTTTTCATTTTTATTTTGAAATATGTCCCGATATAAGGGGAAACTCTGCCTAAATTTTTTGAGAAATATGTCCCGGTATAAAGGGAAACTCCATCAAAATTTTCCGAGAAATATATCCCTATATAAGGGGAAACTCTGCCGAAATATTCCTAGAAATATCACCCCGTATAAGGGGAAGCTCTGTTGAAATTTCAAGAGAAAATATGTTCTTGGGGTTCTTCGTGTTCTTCGTGTTCTTCGCGTTCTTCGTGTTCTTCATTCGTTCTTCGCGTTCTTGACACGTTCTTAGCGTTTTTGATACGAAAATGAAATTCGATCTTTTCGGGAGCCTTAAAACATCCTTTCTAAAAACAAAACATGATAAAGTCTTGCATACATGAGAGAGAGCTCAATTAGGTAACGAAATCCTTCCTTTTGATGTTGGGTTTTCAAACGAGATTATTGAAATTCTTGATTTTATATTCTGTGCTATAAAGAATCCTAATTTTGGCTATTTATGAAAAAAGTCTGAACAATTGCTTTGTGATTCCCACAAAAATAAGGTTTAAGCATCAAATCGATGTGGTGGCTTTGAAAGTTAGGTTTGGGAGTTAAATAGGCATAAATACGAGTATATATGCATAAGAATATTGTATATGTGAGTCTATACTAAGTATTGGTGATTATGCAAATCGAAGACTTAATGAAAGAATTACATCATGGGAATTGATGTGGTTTGAGTTGGATCCTGAAAAGGATCGTGTGTCACGTTAAGGATGACTGGGAGTAGAACTACAGGTCGAGCATGCAACCTGTAGGTTTGTCAGAAGGAACCCGTATTGGTGTTTCCCTACCTAGGTGGTACACGGTTGACCTGTTATGATAAGTGCGCATGAAATGAATGTTTTACAACATGTGGTACCGGGAGCCAATATCTTCAGGTTGAACGACGGAAGATGTGGTCGTGTCATGTCGAGGCACGTGTGGTTCAATAGCGGCTGGGTCATGATAATATGTATTTAAAGCCGCTAGGTTATATGACTAAATGTTAGCCTGAGGTTTTAAGCAACCGAATCCTCGAGGACGGTGTACTCATTTTTTTCCAAGCTGAGGGTTTGAGATCCTGTTTAATAAAAGAAAATAAAATTGTTAGGGTAGTATTGGAGGATTGGTTGAGGCGGCGTGCGGCGGTATAAGCTTACCAAGTTCAACACAATCTCCAATCCCGAAGTGTCCATAGCTTCGGAGTCCAAGAATGGTGGGTTTCCCCTGGACTAATCCCTAATGTGGAATAGAAAGGAATAGGACTTAAATTAATGAAAAGGAGTATAACTTTTAATGATAACAAGTTTTGCAAAATTACACAATTTGTTTTCTTTTCTCTTCTTCGTTACTTAGCATTCGTTGATTTTTATCCTATGATTTATGGAAAACACAACAGGTGTCGGTGAGCCATCGCAAGGACCTTAGTAAACATCCAGCCTGCTACGTAGCTCTTCTCTATAAGGTGGTTAGTAATCTTTTGTTTATTTTTCCTTTCAAGTTGATGTACATGTAAATGGTTGTAGTGGGACAATGTACCATCTGAACTTTATTTTGTGAATGGAAAAGTGTTGAAATACTTTCTTCTGAATATACTTTATTTGCAGTCAGTTTCTGAATGTTAGTTGGGATTGCAGAATAAATTATTGCTGAGTAACCAGATCCGGTTATGGGAGGATCTGACGGCTCTAGAATTGGGGTCGTGACACTCCCTTCTTCATGACTTCATCTTTGATTTGATACTCCTCACGAGCATCACTTCCTCATTCCATCTTCGATTCCCCCTCATTTTCACTTATATCTCCCTGTCCTTTTCATCTCTGGTGAGATCGCACTGGGGCTCCATCTCTCTTCTCCATTGTTGCCGAGAGCTTTCGCTCACCATCTCACTTCTCATATTGGACTGAGGCCATTTTCTCGAGTCGGGCTTATCATATGAAGGATCGCCAAGTTGATCAAGACCTTCAGGAGAGTTCTGCATGCATAAACAGAGTCACGTTTCATCTGAAGATGATTACCATCGGATATAAAAAATAAACGTCATCACCTAAAGTAGATCATCTCCCGCAAGGAGTCAAACCTCGTCAACAACAGAAATTACCTTGGTTGATTTGCAACAACTATTGTTGTTAGAGATCCTAGTCGTCAACCAGGACAGCAACACCTGCATGGACCCGAGCATCATACATCATTTGCGATCGTCTGTTCGACGATCGTCTCTTACAAAGAGCTTGGTATCAGAACTCCATTGTCGTGCAAAGCATCTCTTCCAGGAGTTTGGGACCGGTGACCGTCGTGAGAAAGCCATCGCCATCTGTAGAAGAATAAAGTGAGCTTCGAAATCGCCGCAATCCAACTTGATTTGGGGTTAACTTCAGTTTTCAGATCTCCAACGATCCAATACGCCTCCACACGCAATACGTCTGCTCGCATCACCCCCACCGCTTAAGGCACCTCACATGCCTCGCACATGAGCCAAACGGATATTTGACCAAATTGTGCTCATACCCCCGACATTCTGCATTTTCTAAATAGTTCATCGCCAAGTTACCTCGCGTGATGGATCACGTGTTTTCTGGAGCATTTTCGTAAATGCCCTGGATCTATTTGATTTCACGAGCTGGTCCCGCTTCAGCAGCTGCATGTGTCACATCACGTGATCTCTGGGCAAATTTTATATGTGCCCTGCTACTTTCATTATTTTACATCCATACCCTTGTAAACAGTATACTTATCTTAAACATAATAACTACATATTAAATCAAATAAAAAACATAAAAAAACATGCATAAATACCCTATACTATACTATATACATTATTAAATCATATTTTGCAAGATAAAATTATTTTCTATTATTAATAAATCATTAAAATCCCATAAAAATATAACAAACTCATAAAATACATAAAAAAATAAAAACACCTTCAAAAATCCTATAAAAATTATCTTTAGCATATTTTTCCATACTTTACATAGAAAACCAAAAAAATAAAAATTAAATAATAAAACCAATAAAAATACAAATCTAAAAATTTTGAAAAAATCGTGCCTAAATCAATAAAAATCATACAAAAGCGCACAATATATCAATTTACGGATATTTTAACCTAATTTCCAATAAAAATATTTTCATTCTGTTTACTATAATAAAAATCGAAAATACACCACTATTTTCAATAACAAATAGTTTTCTCACCTTAAAAATAATACAAAATCCATAAAAATCCTAAAAATCTCTTAAAAATTCATAAAAAAAAAAGAAAATTAAATTAAGGTAATAAAAAATAAAAACCAAATAAAAATTACAAAACATTTTCTAAATTTAAATAAAGATTACAAAATACATAAAATCTTAAAAACAATATAAAACTAATAAAATCAAACAAAAATCTAGAAAAATCCTTAAAAAGAAATAAAAAATTAGAAAACTCATAAAACCTATGTTTTCTATAGTTTAACCCTAGTTTCCAACAGTTTACCTTCATGAGTTCAACACTCCCGTACTTAATCCTTATACATCTAAGTTTAGGAGTATAAATAATAAAAATAAATTTTCTACTAGAATTCACCCGACCGGCACGATGATACTATTCTTATTTTAGAATAGGAGGTTGAGCGGTTTTTCAGTTGATCATATAGATATTTAATATAGACGGTGAAATATAGAAAGCGGTGCTAATCATGCGGGAGTATGAAAAGGAATGAAACTATATCATGTTGGAACTAATAACAAGTAAAAATAGATCATGAAAGGAAAGAAAATAGCATGATGTATAGAAGACAAAAAATATAACATGAACTAAAAAAGTAGCATGCTATGTACAATAAAATAGCATGTTATATAGAAGAAGAAATTTTGCATGTTATATAAAATAAGAAAGTAAATTTTATATGGGAGAACAAAAAATTAATATGTTATAATATGAATTGTAGTATGTGAAAGCATAGCACGAATGGAAGAAAATAGCTTGATTTATGAAAGAATAAAAATTATATCATGAATGAAAAATAGCATGCTATACAGATTAAAACAGCATGCCATACAGAAGAATAGAAAAATGTCATGCTATATACGATAAAATATTATCATATATAGAAGAACAAAAAAAACTTGTTATATAAAAAATAGCATGTCATATGGAAGAACAAAAAATAGCATTCTACATGATAGAATAAACAATAACATGGTAGAACAGGAATTATGGAATGTGGAAATATAGCATGAGCAGAAGAAAGTAGCATTGTATATCAAAGAACAAAAAACTATAGCACGAATTGAAATCATAGCTTGTTTTATACTGTATAATAGCATAATATATTAAAGAATAAAAACTAGATGTTATATAGAAGTATAAAAATAGCATGCTATAGCATGAATTATAGTAGGTTGAAGTACACAAGTTACATGTTATATGGTAGAACAAAAAAATATTGCATATTTTATGGAAGGAGAACAGAATAGCTGAAAAAGTTTAACATAGAAGATAAATATAGCATGAAGGGAAAATGATGAATTAAATTGGTATGATATATGGAAGAAGCAAAAATAGCATGAAGAAGATAAGAGCATGAGACTGATAAAATTGTTGACAAGTTCATCATTAAATGAAGACAAATAACAATTGTACAAAAGAATTATAAGATATCATGCATGATGTGATGAATCTCCCTCTAGTGTTTAAGATAAAAATAATAGGATTGTAGAAAAAATCATGTCGAAAATGGTAGGAATGTGTATAAACATATAATGTGGAGTGAAGTAAATAAAGATTGGAGCATTAACAGCACAAGACCTGCTATAAGCTTAAAATAAACAAGAGGATTAGTAAATTGCAAGTAACTGATTCGAAACAAAACATGTTATAACTCAAATAGATCCAGAACATAGTAGGTCCATGACAATGCAGAGCAAATAACATGAGATGCTCACTCTTTTCCAAGTTTCATGTACTAGGCACAATTGATAGAGGAATAAAGCAGCAAGGTAAATACCGTGGCTATATAATGCATGTGTATACATACATACATACATACATATATATAGAGAGAGAGACACACATATATATATGTATGTATGTGTGTGTATACTTGATTATATGGGATAAACGGGGCTGCAACGCCCTATTTTCCGGCGATTTTTTTTGTTTTTTTTCAAAAATACGGCCATGTATTTTCATTTATATCCCTCTATATGTCATTCAATTTCGTCGTAGACAGAGACTCATATACCCTCCATCTATAACATGTTGATTACAACAATTATAAGACCGTTAAAATTATATATTCTAAATGGAAAGCATATAACTCTGTTTCTGACGAAACTGGAAAGGCATACTAGAGAGATATAGTGTTGAAAATACATGGCAGTATTTAAAAAAATAAAAAAAACACTGAAAAATGGGGCGAGGAGCCAACGGACGGTCCCATTTTTCCTATCTATATTTATATTTATTTAGTTTAATCTACAAATTTGTATACACTATATATGAAAGTTTAAATGAAATAAACAATATACGTGAGAGACTTAACAAGTAGGTAAACAACACATCATTAATGAAAGTTTCCAAAATATACACAATATATTAAATTAAACTAAATATACATCATATGTTGGTATTCAATGTTATTTTGTTGGACAGTTGATGATACGTTCTTTGCATTTTGGCCTAAACCATAAGAAATGAATGTAAATAACACTTAATATCATCTTTTTGTACAAATCTCCTCATAAATAAGAATATATTTATTTCAAGTGTATATGCTTGTAAAAGACCCCCGCCCTGCACCATCCCCGACGCCCCCGACCCCCGCCCTGCACCACCCCCGACGCCGCCCACCCCCGCCATGCACCACCCACACCCCCTGCCGACCCACCCCTGCCCTGCACCAGCGCCCGGGCCCGTCCCCCACTCCGCCCACCACCCCACCCACGCCCCCGACCCCCTCCCACCCACGCCCCCGCCCCCTGCCGACTCCGCCCTGCACCAGACCACTGCGCCCGGCCCCGCCCACCACCCCAGCCCGCGCCACCCCAGACCTGCAGCCCACCTCCCCCGTCCCGCACCAGCGGCCGCCGCCCCCGACCTTGCCTCCCCAGCCCCCTCAACAAGTCCACCCCCACCCCCAACCAGTCCACCCCTGCGTCCCCAGCGTCCCCTGACGTCCTGCATACCTTCTCCGACCTTACTGTCTTCGAAGATGTCTCGTCCACCCAAGGGGACAGTCTCTGCTATAGGAGGAACTATTCATCCTTCACCTTGTGCTCGCGCGTCCCCTGCTCATCATGGATTATCACGGTCTTGCTCCACAGAGATTTCTTCTCATCGTCTTGATGGAGGGAATTGTCCCTTTTGGAACTTCCATTGTTGTCCCGATGGAAGGGAAGGGAGCAAAGGGATTACGCGTTTAATCTCTCATATTAAGAGGGTGCATCTTTCCAGTGATGATCGGATGTCTACTCTGCAGGACGCAATCACAGTTGATCCTGATCTTGAGGGTCCTGGATCAGTGGTTGTGCGGAAGGTGCATGAAGATACAATCTTTGTGCCGTGCTTGCCATCATGACGATGGTCTTGTTCGTGCCACAGATGGTGCAGGGACGGTCTAAGGACACATTATCGGTATCCTGAAACCCACCCTTCACATAGCGCCTGCTGTACCTGCTGCTAATGATGGTGTGATTATAGATGCTGCGCTCCTTGATTATATTTTCAAGCACTCGATCACCACTGTTAAGAGCATTCCTCCAAGCTGTCGGCTTGCCTTCTCTCATGCTTTGAAAGCAGCTCTGCATCAAGTTATAGCTGGGCCAGGATCCTTACAAGCTTGGGTGAGATTGCTGCTTCTCCCTCGGTGCACCCTTCAGGTTTTCAGACCCGTGAACAGGAGGGATAAAAGATCTGGTAATAGAAGGTTCTTGCAACAACAATTTATTTTGAGCTCACTCACTAAGTGGGGCAGTACAGATGGCTTCACCAATTGGGTGGATGATTTTATAAAGGGGGATGTTTCAGGGGTTTCAGTTGTTAATCAGAATAAATCTTTGGAGGAGGATAAACGTCAAAGGTCTAGCATAAGACAATGTCTTCGCAAAGTGGCAGATGGACATTTTACTGCAGCCATAAAGGTTTTGTGCTCTTCTGGAATGGCGCCTTTTAATGAAGACACCTTGAAGGCCTTAGAGGCTAAACATCCCTATAAGCCGCCTCCTGTCACACCAGACATCTTGATTACAGAGTCTCCTCTTACTGTTGATGCAGATGTTATTTTGCGAGCCATCAAATCCTTTCCTAAAGGGACATCTTGTGGGAGAGATGGTCTGAGGGCTCAACATATTTTACATGCCCTTTGTGGGGAAGGATCACCGGTTGCCAAGGATCTCTTGCATGCTATTTCCTTGGTAGTTAATTTGTGGCTTAGTGGGAGATGCCCCTTGTGTCTGGCTGAGTTTATAGCCTCTGCACCTCTCACTCCACTGCTCAAACCGGACAACAACATTCGTCCTATTGCGGTAGGTACTATATGGAGGCGCCTTGTATCTAAAGTTGGTATGGCAGGGGTTAGCAAGGAGACATCTAAATATCTTAACGACTTTCAATTTGGAGTAGGTGTATCTGGCGGAGCGGAAGCCATCTTACATAGCACCAATCATCTTTTGAGCAAGCTTCACAGAGACGGATCTCTTTCTATGCTTACGGTGGATTTCTCTAATGCTTTCAACTTAATAGATAGATCTTTGATGCTTGGGGAAGTTAGGAGGAGATGCCCCTCTATTTCTCCATGGGTGGAATTTATCTATGCTCAAGCCGCCAGATTATATATTGGAGACAATCATTTGCGGTCATCAACAGGAGTGCAGCAAGGTGACCCTTTAGGCCCCCTTCTTTTTTCTCTGGCATTGCACCCACTTATTCATGAGATCAGAGACAACTGTAAACTCCTGCTTCATGCTTGGTATCTGGACGATGGGACAATTGTTGGGGACACTGTAGAAGTGGCCAAGGCACTTGACATTATTCAATGCAGGGGTCCAGAGATGGGGCTTTTTCTAAATATAAAAAAAACAGAGCTGTTTTGGCCTTCATGTGATGGTTAGAAGATCCGTGAAGGTTTGTTTCCCATAGGTATTGGGAGGCCGCGGCTAGGTGTGAAATTACTTGGAGGAGCTGTGAGTAGAGATAAAGATTTTATTGAAGAGTTGGCTATGACGAGGGCTACCAAGGCTGTTGACCTAATGCATTTACTTCCTCAGCTGGATGATCCACGGAGTGAGCTACTTCTATTACGTTCTTGTATGGGTACTGCCAAGCTTATGTTTGGCTTACGGACATGTCAACTAACATACATGAAATGGGCCGCTGTATGGTTTGACAAAGGGTTACTTGGAGCTATTGAGGATATTGTGGCGTGTGGAGGTCCTTTCTTTGGTGACCTTCAATGGAGAGTGGCGTCGCTACCCATCCGGCTCGGCGGTTTAGGTCTTTACTCAGCTATTGAGGCTTCTTCATATGCTTTGTGGCCTCCAGAGCTCAATCATGGATGCTCTAAGACCACATGCTACGAGACAGCGGGATACATGTTATGGATTCTGATTTCCTTAATGCTTTGGAAGGTCTACGTGTCGCACTCCCATCTATTGATCTTACACATTTTTCTAGTAAGGATACCGTCCCCCATAAAGCCCAGAATGCTTTGACGAATTCTTTTTTTAGCAAAATCGTAAAAGATATGGAAGCTGAGTTTGACATGTCTACTAGGCAAAAAGCAATTTTCCATTGTTTACAAGCTGAACATGCCCAAGATTTCCTACTTGCCATTCCTATTGAGGGGCTTGGATTCCATATGTCACCCATTGAATATCGTAGTATTCTCAAGTACCGCCTCATGATTCCCCTTTTCCCACCAGATGAGGCTTGTCCAGTATGCCACAAATTTTGCTTAGATGCTTTTGGGGATCATGCCGTTCATTGCCGCGAGCTTCCAGGTTTTAAATATAGACATGATCTTGTCAGAGATGTTCTATTTGATATACTCAGACATGCAGGTGTTGCTTCAAAAAAAAGAAGCACCGGTGAATTTTTTAACTGATCCACAAGAGGGGAGATCGACACTTAGACCGACAGATGTTTTGATATTTGGGTGGGTTGGAGGTAAGCATGCATGTGTTGATTTGACTGGAGTGTCTCCATTGGTGGGTCTGATAAAGAGTGATTTCGTTGCAGGATGCGCTGCACAAAAAGCTGCCTTAGCTAAAGTGGCTAAGCATGAGAAGGCCTACAACGACAATCAACGCGTATTCATCCCCTTTGGTTTTGATACATTTGGGTTCTTGGCAACTGAAGCAGTGGAGCTCCTTAAGAGGATTCAAAAAATCATGCATAGCAATGTTATGGTTCCCAAGTCTATGAATGTTGTATTTTGAAGAATTGGTTTTGCCATTCAAAAGGGATTGGCGGCGCAGCTTGTTGCCCGTCTCCCATCAATTTCTATGTAACTTTGTCTGACATGATAAACATAAGGAATATATTATCCATATGATCGTAAAGATGACTGATAAATAAAAAAGAAAAATAAAAGAACAAGGAGTAGAGTTGTAAGCTATATTTATTATCTTAACTTGGAAACCAAGTCAAACTGATTTGGTCAACAAATAACTAAGTAGGAACAATAAAAATTCAAAAGAATCCTAATCATGTACAAAATACTTGTATATATTGTACAAAAACTTCACACTAATATTTAAGTTTGATTTCAAACTCTTTTTTATTAATTCTTTTTACACTGTGTATATAATAATATGTAAAAAATTATAAAATATTCTAAAAATAGCCATCCCAATAATCAGGGTGAAATCTCTAACCCTAATTGTATAAATGTAAAATTCTCAAGATCGATTTTTTTATAATGAACTTCCAATGACCCAGACTCATTTTTAAACCTTATTTCACATTAACACTATTTTATAAAAGTATTCCAAAATTAGAAAAGTTAAAGGTATGAGATTTGAGATTTGGAGACCTTTGTACACGGTACTAGATATAAGTACAAACATCAAAATTTTTTATACTTTTCATGTTAGCTTATTTTGACCTATTTTGCAACTTCATAAATAAAATGTATAGAAAAATACAAAATTAAACAAAAATTCAAGCATCTATGTATATGAATAAAATTCAAACTCTAATATATATCTCTTACCCATATCCCATGTATATCAACTCCAATTTAATGTTACTCAACTTTAAAGTTGTTCAAATGAAATATTTTAGATCTTAAAATATGTTAAGAGTGATTAGGATTCATATATTGAATAAAGATTTTGGCACCCTACTATAAGTAGAACTACATATTCAACTTAAATAAATTATATGAGGCCCATTTTAATTACTTTATTTGCTTATAATTTTGTATATATCTCTTGATATTATATTTTTCATATAAACATTTCAAAATTAAAAGACACAAAAATTTAAGAGTTGTATATAGGTCAATTATACATGTGTAAATGCTCGTACAAATTATATATCATGTATATAATAAATCAAAAAATATTTAATTGTCTAAGCTATTTCATAACTACGATAGATTATAATACATACATATTATTGAGAATAAAGCAAAAAAATAAAGTTTAAAAACTCAGTATGTTCAACGAAGGCGGCCTCTACCACTCTTAATTATGAAAAAGTATGTGTCAATTGCAACAACCGATAAAGAGTGAGGTATCAAAATAACCAAACGAATAATCATATGAAATTAATGAATCGTGCAGTCGATTGTTTACTTTGCTTGGGCAAGTTCCAAGGTTGAACTAAGGAAGGTAATATGAGTGTCTAGAATTAATTTTTGAAGACTCGTGGTAGATTTTTTAATGAGAAGATTTTTTAGGATTTTGTATTTTTGCAATTTTTATTAAAGTTTAAATAAAAGATGTAATTAATGTCAGTAAATATTATGAATGACTTTTTTTAGAATTTTTTATGCAAGGAAGTAAACACAATGAGACGAAATAAATCAACGTAACTTTATAGGAACTTTTTATGATAATGAATGAATGCAAAACTCAAATGGTGTGAGAAAATGATCAAGCCAATCAGTCTCTTCTCAATTTAATATCCAAGTCCCATGAATTTCAGGAGATAACTGATCAATAAATATCAAATTAATTGCCAAGAGATACCCCAATTTTCCCAATTTAATTAGCAAGAAAAATTAGAGAATATATGTCGGAAAGATTAATGAATAACTTCATACAATTTATTGGTCCAAAATATCTCAAAATATCTAATTCAATGTCTTGAATGATTCAGAATTAAAATATCTTCAAAATGACTTGAAGAATACAATAACCAGATAAGGAATGCTCAAGTTATTCACTAAACAGTGCAAGGATATACTTGTCACTAAAATAAATAAAACTTATTGCCAAATAAACCTTGAGAGGACACTTTGATAATTTCTTGGAGCTAGCCGGTATAGTGTGTAATTTGACAAGAGCAAGGATATATGCATGAATCTTAGAAGTGTGAAAGGGTACGGGTGCAAATTCTACAACTCACATGTGCTAAGAGCTTTACTGGGTCTCTGTGTAGTTCATAGGAGTCACAGGGGTGCCACTACAAATTTTCTACACGTGGAGGGCAAGTTAGGATGCCACGTGAATTCCCGACAACATGAGGGTTAATCTCATAAAATCTCCAAACACGTACAGTATGGCACATGGCCAAGCCTTATGAACGGTGGGGTCTCTTCTTGTGATGCGGACAGTCGATATGAAGAGGGTTCTTAATCGGTTATATGAGGGGACTTCTTCTTTCGCATCGAAATGATGGTGTCGATGCTCGAGTGGGGTCTATAGCGCGAGGGGGTCCTCCTTCCTGTCGTGGGGCTGAGCAGAGGGGCATCTAAAGCTCCTTCGATCAATGATGGCTCTAATTACCATTATTGTACATGCAAGAAGTTGGATGGCTCAATCTTGTGTATCTTGGTTGTGTCGTTAAGTTCAAAGAGAGGGTAGTGAGATGGGGGTTTCTCCTATAGAGTATGTGGTGGAGAAGGAATAGATGCTCCAACCGCAATTTCGAATGGAGATGAAGGGGTTGCTAATGAATCCTCATTCATCACTCTTTATTCTTTTATTTTAGCTACAAAACCTTTGCAAAATACCATGTAGATACCTGTAAATAGAATAATTTAGCAAAAATGCATGCATTGTGTAAATATTAATAATTAGCATATTTTTGTGCAAAAATAAAAGAATAAAGAGACAAATAAAAAGAAGGAGATATTTAGAATAAATATCGAGTGACCCGAACCCAAGGGAGGGCCAAGCAGTGGCCTGACCGCAAAAGAACCCAGTAGAGAGAGAGATAGGGCCATTCCCAATAAAATGCTCCTTCATGTATATATTTTATTTTATTTTATAAAACAAAAAAATTAAAAATGGGTTTTTAATATTTTGTATATACTTATAAAAAAAATAAAAATGGAAAAAATAAAATAAAAATAAAAAAAATAAAATTCTCTCTCATAAGTGTATATTTACCATATATATAAAATAAAAAGAAGTATTTATTTCCCCTTGTAAATAATGAATAAAAATCCAATAAAAATTATTTTATGTTCCATATTTTATGATGTAAATAAATAAATTATAAAATGGGAATAAATGTACCTAAATAAAATTCAAAAATACATAGGTATACATACCTGTATATAATAATAGTATAATGTAAATACATAATTTATTTTTCAAAAAAATAAATAAAAATCACTAAAAAATTCTTTGAAAATAAATAAACATTTTTCATGTTGAAAATATTTTCAAATAAAATCATTTTCTATTTTAAAATGAATTTACAAATAATTAATAAAAATAATCTGATTGGTCCACGGGGGATTGTTGACCCCCGATCAACTCTCCCTCGCAGACCTCTTCTTCGTGGACCCAGTCACCAACCCGATTTCGCCGACTTTTCCCGGATCGGTCCGCCACCCATTCCCTCGAACCCCGGGCTTCGATTGACCAGCATACATCCGAGATTCATGCTCGGCGTCTTTCCTAGGGATCCGAGCTCCAAGATTCGCTGCCCGACTCCATCTTTGCCGGACCCCTGTCACTATTTAGCTCAGCTCTGTCGTGCATTTCACTCTATCTTTGTCCAGCCCCTCGCCGCCGATGAGCGCCTCTTCATCGCATGAGTGACAGCTGCGTGAGGAAGAGTTGCAGGGAGGACGTGAGCGCCGGGAGCCACTGATCCGACGATTTTCACCACTGAGCTCCGCTGCAAGGTGAGCCCGCGCTTCTGGACCGTTGATCCATCGAGGCGACGACCCCCGGAGGTCCCTGGCCTCCAGCACAGACATCCTCCTCCACCAGGTAGCTTAGATATCTCGTAGGTTAGGTTAGATTTCGATTTTTTAGATTTTCGCTTATTTAGCTCCGCCGCTGTCGCCCACCGTCTCCGATCATCCATCTGCCACTCTGATCACTCCATCACCTTCACCAGACCCCTCTCCACCTTCTCCACCCTTTCATTCCCCCTGACTCGCCCCAGAGCAGGACCACCGCTCTTCTCCACCGTCGTCTCACCGGAGAGCGCCGCCCCACCTCCTACGTCCACCCATTACACCCCTCACCGGGTCGAGGCACTTTGCCCTCGACCCAGGATTTGTTCTGTGCAGGTTTGCAGGTCAAAGGACCCCATCTGGGGTCCAGCTGATTCAGGCACAGGAGCTCCAAGCCTTCATCGTCGTCGGAGCATCTCCGACGTCTACGGCCCCATATGAGCACATCAGAAGCTGCGGAGAGACTAGGACGTTATTTTCCCTCTCATAGCAGCTCCGGAGGAGCCCTCCATCGCATGTATCGGGTCGGCGAAACTCACCAACGACCTGTTCTTGGAGGATCTCCACGCACAGGAGCTCCAAGCCTTCATCATCGCCGGAGCATCTCCGACGTCTCCGACCCCATCTGAGCACATCAGAAGCTGCGGGCAGCCTAGGGCGTTATTTCCCCTCTCAGAGCAGCTCCGGAGGAGCCCTCCACCATGCGTATCACGTCGGCGAAACTCACCGGTGACCTATTCTTGGAGGATCTCCAGGCACCATCAGATCGAACCCTTTGCGCCAGATTTGATCCCACCTGTCCATTCGAGGGATACGTCTGACCGTTGATCCATTTGAGGATCACATCCACGCCGTCGATCAAGCGAAGGGACGTCATCAGCTCTCAGCAATCAGATCTTCTACGTGGCGTCGCTTTGGCCGTGGATATTAATAAGGGGTAAATTTCATATAGGCCCCTGTTCTTTTTATATTTCAGTTTAGTCCTCTAAATATTTTATTTAGTTGTTTTTAGTTTGGGTAATTTGCATATAGGACCTTAATTTTTTTGGATATTGCTATTTATTCCCTGTGTGTATTGAACACATGCCTCGACACGTGAGTTAGTGGAACTTTTGCATATTTTATCCTGTCGTTGTAGGGTGTTACTGTTTGGTATTTTATAAATAGGAATTACAAAAATACCCTATGTGCATGAGTCACGTGCTGAGCTCGTGTATTTTGGACTTTTTGCATTATTGGCCCTCTTGTTTTCATAGTTGTTATCCATTTGGCCCTGGAATTAACTTTCTTTGCACTTAGGTCCCTGTATGTTGTGGCTTTTGTTTTTATTAAATAAAATATCAAATTGAATCCAAATTCAGTGAAATTTGGATACGTGTTTCCTGCCACTGTGTAACAATTTCACTCAATTTTTGGGACATTTTTGTTACTTTTTATTATTTCTAAAAAATCAAAAACCTTCATTTTTACCACTGTTTGAAATAGAAAATCAACTAAAAATAGAAAAATTCTTCTAAAAATTCTAAAAAAATTAGGAATTGTTTGTTTTGTGGTTTTTGAGTTTATATCCAATTTTTGTGTCATTTGGATTTATAAAACCCATAAAAAATAAAAAACCTAAAAATATTATAAAAAAATCTTAAAAATTATCTAAAAATAAAAAAATGCAATTTCAATTTCCTTAGTTTACTTTTTATTTTTACTTTTCATAAAAATTACCATCAGATTTTTATAGGCTAATTATTTATTTTAATTAGCCTTTCAAATCTGACTGCACACTTTATCATTGTTTTTGTACTTTTTTATTTTTATAAAATCAACTAAAAAGCATAAAATTCTCAGAAAATTATCAAAAATATCTAAAAATATAAAAAACACAAAAATAGTTTTCGTTGATTTGTCTAGCTTTATTTGTGATGTTTGATAAATAGTTGTTTGTGTGTTTTTCATTTGTGTTTATATTTTCTTTCTTATTAAAAATAAAAAAATTAAAAATATTTAAAAATCCACCAAAAACATTTCTTTTTGTTTTATTTCATCTCAGACTACTTCATAGGTCGACTCGGCCAATTCGTGCTCCTTGTGTCCGACCTTGGTCGCTATACCAGATTAAATAAATAGCGATGACCGCTTTTGATTTTATTGCTTTATTCTCTTATTTTGGTGGTCTCCGATATTTTTCTTGTTGAGCTGAGCTGCGAGATCCAGGTCGCAACGACCCTTGAGTGTTTTTATACCTTCACCCGGGTCTTGGTCACATTTTTCAGCTCATTAGAATGGTGTCGTTGCCGGGGAGCACGGCTTAGTAGTCGTTTTGTTTCCGTTTTTGTTCGATTTTGTTTTTCGCGGCTTTTTCCGTGGCTTTTCTTTCGTCCGCGACTTTTCGCAGCTTTTTGATTTTCTTTGTTTTCTTTTTATTTTATTTTATTTTGTTTTGTTTTGTTTTTGTTTTGTGTGTTTATTTCCTTTTTGCATATATTTTGTTTTATTTTACCTTGCTTATTTTCATAATAATTATTTCTGACAATTCTATTTAACTTCTTGTGAGGGCCCAGGACCGAGGCGGCTTTCTTTGGAAAGTCGAAGCAACCGCGGAAGTTGGAGGCGGCTCCCTTCTGTACGGAGCCGTAGGAGAGAGCGAGAGGTTGAGCGGGAGAGGCGAGGATTTAGGGTAGTTTTTAGTTTAGTTTATTTTGAATATTGTAATAATACAGGTACCAGGACTCTCAGAGATTTGTGATTGCGGGGTCTGTTTCGACGAGCACCGGTTTACTCAGGGGACCCCACCATGGTTTTGGTTTTCTCGTTTTTCTTTTCTTTGATTTCACGTGGATTTCTGTGCTTGAGTCCCTAGATCTAGCTTTTTATTTCGTTGAGACAGGTAGCATTAGGTCCACAACCGTAATAAGAATATCTGTTCCTATAGATCACGCTTCGACTTAGGCAAATAAACCAGTGCTTCACGATAATAGGAGCTTTTGTTTAGGACGGTTCTCGCATTGCATCCATATAGCTTAGTTTACATTTATGCGCGGATCATAATTGCATGTAGACTGCTGGAGTCAGGTACGCCTTCTATCTCGTGCATGCGTCATTGATTTTGTCGTGCATTGGCTTTTCCGTTTTCCTCCCCCAGTTTTTCTGGACTTAGGAATAAAAAGGATATCAGAAAATTTGTTAGACGTTGTTTGCCTGAAAAATACCTAAAAAGAAAAATAATAAAATCGGGACTGCTAAACACACTTGACCCTAAAAGACACCTCACTTAAAAATCTGTCTTGGGGAGAGTAACCCCCTCCTTGTTTGGTTTGGATGAGCGAGAGAGTGACCCGCATCGTAGGCTAGATCCATATCCGATTTCTTGACAGACTACCGGCCTTTTATTTAGGACAATCAGTTAAGAGTATTGGATTCCTATCAGCTCACGTAATCTCTCTGAAATACTGACTTGATCGCCTAAATAAAATTGACAAGATAATTGACCGATCCTTTACGAGCTTCAACTTGGTGTTGAGTAGGTGAATCGGGTGTTTGCTTTCTCATCTTGTGTATTTCCAGATCCCTTCCACTTTCTTCCTATCTATCGTCTCCTCCACTTCTCCTCCAGTCATTTTCCCCCTCCCACCCTCCCTTCACTTCCTCTTCTTTATCCCTGGATGATGGATCCCCCTCACTTCTTGCCGACTCTTGCGGCGTCTTCATCTTCTAACCATCACTCCAGTCCACCTTCAAGGGAGTTCGGATCCCCGACCAACCTCCCGTTCCCTCCCTCCCATCCCTTTCATTCTTCCGGGCATGTTGCACTACATGTCCGCAGAGATCAGATTGAGCAGATGCGAGAACCAGATGATGCCATTGCTGAGTTGAGAGTGCACTTCGCAGGCAATCAGAGAGAGCAGACGCGGGTATCAGATGCCTCCTATGCCAGCATGATGGATGAGCAGATAGGACAGGGAGCTTAATCAGCTTCTACATTAGGTCCATTCATTCTTGATTTGGAGCTTATTCAGAGACTGCTGACATTTTTAGGGGAGGTGCACAAGGAGCCTTATCTTCACCTGTTCGAGTTCAAGGAGTTTTGCAGGGCGCAGATTTATTCAGATATCACTGCAGAGGAGATGATGTTGAAGACCTTCCCATTTACACTTAAGGATAGAGCCATGAGATGGCACAGACGATAGGGAAGGAGATTCGCTACGTGGGGAGACTTACGGTTTGAGTTTCTATAGAGATACTTTCCCCAGCGTAGAGCAGATATGATGTGGTCTATTATCATAGAGTTTTCAGTAGACCCCCAGGAGCCACTGCAGGAGGCATGGCCGAGGTTTCTTGACCTCTTGAGGAGATTTCCTGACCACGGACTTCCATTGACATACCTTATTGAGATCTCCATGCGGGGGATGACCACGGATCAGATAGCACTGGTGATTACCTCATGTGACGGTTCACACCGCAGTCCCGACATTGACTTACTAGATACCATCTCGAGGTTACTTTCACAGAGACCATCTTCACGAGATGTTGTAGTCGGGACAACACATGAGGATGTCGCAGTACCAATAGGGTGTGTCGCACTACATGAGGATACAGTTTATACACACCAGCCCGAGGACTTGGATTTTGCAGCACCACAGAGTACAGAGGACATGACTGCAACAGTTGAGGTTCTGACCCAGAGTCTACTCGAGTTCCCATTGGTTTTCCAGCTAGAGTTCGAGTCAGCCCCAGAGTTTTCAGTTGACGATTCTTGGATATCAGATCTTCTGATACTCCAAGATACGGAGGAGCTCCCGCTACTACAGCCATCGATCCAGCCATTTCAGAGCTCAGTCCCGGATGATTCAGCTTGCATAGACACTTCTCGGAGTCAGACAGATACCATGACTCAGCCCAGCAGCCACAGCTCGATATGGGACACCACTTTGAGAGGCCAGACATAGACAGTCCCGTATTCGAGCCGGTTGTCCTCCATTTTGATGAGACAGATATATTTTCTTAGGACCAGATGACAGCCAGCATTGCTGCAGAGCGAGGATCAGTTGCAGTCACATTACTGATAAAGATGAAAATCACGGTTTCGCGGCTTTTTCAGAGAAGAAAGAACACGGTCGATGTAGCAAAAAGCCACGAAACAAGGCGATCTTCAACTTATCAAACAAATTCGATTTTCCTTCGGAAAACCTACACTAATTTTTTTACCAGCCAAGTGTTCCTGGGTCGAACTCAAGGAGGCATAATAGAATCCTTTGATTCTTTCGGTTTTATCTTTGTAATTCTATTTTTTATCTCTTCTAAAAGTTATCAAGTCAAGACATCTCTTTTTTATTGATTTTTATTTTTATTTTTTTATTTGATTTTTATCTTTTCAAATTTGTATTTAATTCTCAAAAAGGGAGATTTTTCAAAAATATTTATTTATTGTATAATAGGTAGATATTATATAGGTGGTAAAATATAATCGAGTGAATCGGGTCGAGCAGCGAGCTCGAACAACACAAGAATTCAAAACAAAACGAGGCGAGATTCGACAAAATCAAAACACGATGAAAACATGTCAAAATCTCACGAAAACTTAATACGAGATAAATGGGGTAGTTGCGTAACTACCCTAAAAAATCGTCGAGAAAGAAGGTCACACGAGGTCAAAACAGCCCCTACAGCCCAGGGGCATAAGCGTAAGAAGAAGTACTTAAAAATGTTTTCAAAAAGGTCCTCAGGGACTGTTCTGTAAGAAAACTATACAAATGTTTACATTTAGGTCCCTGTGGAGGGATCTAAATGCAAATAAAAGAAACTTGGGGGGCGGACTGAAGTATCTGGAAGCTCCTGGGTTTAGTAAGCAATTTTCACACCGGTTCAGAATCAGCGGCTGAGATTAGAACCCGCAGGGCACGATCGGACGGATGCACTGCTGCCACATGTCACTATTCTGCACCTCCTCTGTTCTTGAGCTTGTTACGAAGCTTGGCGATGGTTGTTCTTCTCCGCTTTTTCCCGATCAACCGACGAAGGATTTGGCACGCCGGCGGGGATAGAGGGGTGGCTCCTCCACCCCTCGAGCTCGCCCGCAGTAGGATGGTGGCGGAGGCTGCTCTGAGCGGCGGAGATGGCACGATGAAGACGGCGGTCCGGTGTTCTTGGAGTTTGTTACAGTCTGATGAGGCGCTTTGGAGATGGATTATCTTGACGATCGAAGCTCCCAGATGTGGAGAAATGGCTTCCGACGAAGATGAACCTGCAAACGACAAGATAGTATGCTCGATTCACGATGAATCGGCCAATGGATGAAGATCACAAGCTCAAAACATAGAGAGAAATCAGGTTTCCAGAAGATATACACAATGCGTGAAGATGGCGATGAGTTTGAAGTGCGATTCGATTGTGATTCAAAACGATTTGGACGTGGTAATCGATTGGGCGTCTAACCTATATGGTTAAGCTAACTAAAGACGCGATTAGCCACGCTAATCGTGGCACGAAGATCGAGGCGAAAAAACTAAGAAAATGGAGGAAGAGGTCTGGGGATTCAAGGTGTAGTACCTGGAACAGCTGCTCGATGGGCGACCCTTGACCGGAGCTTAGACGCGCACTGGCGGCGATGCAAGGCTATCGAAAGCCTTGGAACCTCCTCCGACGTACCCTCCTCCACGCGGGCTCCTCCCAGGTGCTGTCACCACCACAGGTCGGCCGGAACGAGGCTCAGAAGTTGGGGGTCGGGCTTCTGGATCTGGGGGTCTCAGATAGCTGGAGAGTTGGTTGGCGATGGCGGACTTTGAAGGCCTTATATAGATGGTTGGCATGGGCTCCAAGTTTAAATCAATGGCGGGCGTTAAAGAGGGCAGTTAGGAGAAGGGGATCAACAAATTGGATCGGCCAGAAGGTTCTCGAGTCGTGCGGGAAAATTCATGGAAGTCGACAGGTTGGTGCAGCCGTTGGCTGAACAGAATCTTGAAGAAGATGAACCAGGTGCTGACAAGTGTCAGCACCTGGTTGGCCCAGAGGTGGAAATTCTTTGTAAAATAGATAATAGTTAATAAATAAAGTTATTTTAATTAGGTATAAATACAAAAGATGTAAATAAATTAATTATCTATTTTATAGAATAAATACTTTGTATAAATAATAAATATTTTTCAAGATATAAATATTATATTAATAAATATGTGTTTATAAACAGGTTTTGGATTTTTAATTTAATAAATAAATATTTAAAAATTAATTTTATATTTTCTTAATTATTAGAATATTAAACAAGGTTTATACGAATTTTTATAGATTTTAATAAGTTAATTTACATATTTTAATAAATAGAGGTATAAGTTCTCTAGTTCATTTATACCTATATTTTAGGTTTTTTTATTTTATTAAAATAATAAATAAGGTCCAAAAATTATGAAATAATTTAGGGTGAAAATACAAGATTGTGAAATAATTTAAAAATTATAAAATTAAGAAAAGTGTAAATAATGTGTGTTACATAAAATAAATAGCCCAGAAACCCTGTTGTCTTTTGGTCCCAAAATCGACTTTTTGCAAACGGACTCCGAATTCGATGAAACCCCCTTTAGTAATTATAGAATATTATTTTATGACTTTAAAGGTGAGTAGAGTGAAATTGGAGTTTGTATGAGGAAGTTATGATGTTTGGAAGTTGAGATTTTGACATTTTACAAGCTGAGTTTTCTTGGCATATATACATGGTAATATTTTTAGCTTATTTTTATATTTTTATATACATTTTTAGAAATAATTAGGAGAAGAGTTTGGTGAAAAATATGTTCATATGGATTAATTAAAAATCTTTGAAGTTTTGTATTTATTTTATAAATAATGAGAGGTATATATGAGTGTGTTAATTTATTTTTTTAGGTTTTCTTTCCTTATCTCCCCCTACTTTTTAGTTTGTCGACCAATCCATGCTGTCTTGGTCTCGGGGGTTGGGTTATAAATATATCTTACAGCTATATTTATATTTTAAGTCATATTGTATATATATACATATATTCAATCTGCATTTTCTCTATTTTCTTGTTCTTTATTTATTTACATGATTTTAGTGGTTAAAAATGAGTATTTATACATGAATGATGATTTGTTAAAAGATGAGAATTAATGGATATTTACATGCATTTATTTACATGCATTTGTTAAGGGTTTTAAGACAAAATACGACAGAAAAGTGAATGAATCATGGATTCATCAACCCCCTATACATAAACTTTGCTAGTCCCTTAGCAAACACTTATTTTGAAAAAGTAAGTGAAAAGAAAGAAAGTTAGAATGAATTTGTTTTCCTAAACCAATTCATGAGAACAGACAAAGGACAGAGCTCGATCGGGCCTGAAACAAGCACTTTGTCAGAACCTTAACTAGGATTAGGATTTTGTCCTCAACAGTCCTCAAGTTCCATAATCCTTACTCAAGATCACTTCATCGGCTAGTTCAGACTCACTTATTCATATCGCAAACTCTATCATCCTTGAAGTCAACTTGTACAGTGTGTGAATTGATTTAGCTCTTCCTGCTTAGAGAACCGAAGAAACCGTCCACCCCGGCTATACACTTCTATGGCTTCCTCATCCCGTTACTTTTTCCTCGGGGAGGGAGGTATTCCCTTCTTAGTTCAGTTCTGCTATGTCCACCGTCGAATATAGGGAGAAGTTAGAAGAATGAGAAAAGAAGTGGAGTGCGACCAGTGTAGACGTATCTCCTTGTGAAGCCCAACCGGTGTAGCTGAGCCTCCACTAAGATGTGCAGGCATTTTTGGTGGAAGCTTGGACCATTGTGGTCTTATTTGGTGGCTTCTGCATTGCTTTGACTTTGTAATTTGCTTGCACTGCATTCATCTTTTGTGCCTCGACGGATATAGCATCTTTTTAGTCCGTCCCTTTTTTGAGGTCTTAGAAAAATTGTCAGCAGATCCTTCCCTCATCCAAAGCAACTATCGCAACCCCAATCTCTCCCATCTTTAGACGTCAATGCCGCAAAGATAAGGATAGAAACGCACTACCAAGGTGTGCTACCCTTCGGAACTCCATGCGAGTCGAGCTAAGTGCAGAGTGCATGTGTTCAAGATTGGTTCACTGGTGTAGAGTTGTACGGATGACTCCAAATGGTCTACTTAAGCACAGATGACTTGATTTCCCGAATATGGTCTCACGGAACCCAAAGATTTTAAGTCACAAGACCTGAAGAGTCTAAATTCCAGATCCTAGTCAGGCTCCTTACAACTAGAGTTAAAGGACGTAATCAAGCTCCATCCTTTAGACTAGACTCAGTCCTTAGTTCCAGAAATCAAACTTATTCTGAAAAATGCGAATGCAAATGCAACCATGTTTTTGTGAAGTGTATTTTCTGAATTTTACTCATTTTTATGGATTTTAAGGCTTTTGTAATTTTTACAAATTTTAAGACTTTGTATTTTTTATGGATTTTATGATTTTTATAAACAAGATTTTATTCATGAATTTTACAAGATATATTTTATTCGAGTTAAGTGTCTGATGTATTTTACAAATTTTATCTACAAAGTATTTTACAAAGATTGAATGTTTTTACACATGTTTTAATAAATAGGATTTTAAATAGGTATATACAAATTTTAAGTACAAATTTTAAAGACATATTTTAATTACAAGTTTTAAATACAATTTTTAAGCATATTTTACTTATTTACAAGGATTTTATAAATAATATATAAATATAAGTGGATTTTAAATTAACTTGTACCCACTTTTTATGGATTTTATAGATATAGAAAATACATAAAAGTACGAGTTATGGACGAAAGTATATATACCATATATACGCACCCCCCTATACTTAGCTTGTGCTATGTCCACATAGCGTCAAAAGAGAAAAAGGAGGACATAACTCGTGCTAAGTAAAAGTGGGTGAAAAAGGATATCGAGTACAAGTCAGTCAACCCCCCTATACTTACGATCAGGTCATCGTAAGTATCACGGGAGAGCAAAAACGGGATGACTGAATGAAAAGAATAAATAACGAAAGTTCAAAAGGAGAAGAATATGAATTCATCGGAATCACTCGGTCCCCCCTATACTTAGGATAAGGCATCCTAAGTATAGAAAAGAGTGTAGCCAAAAATTGGAGACCAGTGATTTGTGAAAAAGAAAGGCTATACAAAAGAATCAGTACAAAAAATAAAACATAAATCAACGAACAATCGGTCCCCCCTATACTTAGGATCTGGTATCCTAAGCATAGAAGACGAGCAAAAATGGGGACGACTGTGGTCTTATGAAGAATATACAAGTGTTGTAGATCTCCAGAAACAAATGGCTCAAAAGAATTTGTATAGGAAGAAGTGAAAAAATGATCATGATTCCTGTACAAAATAGATCACTTCAGTGCGGGCCAGATGATCAGTAGTTTCGATGAAGTGCTTCAGCATCTGCCCGTTAACCACAAACGGCTCTGCACCAGGTGACACATCTGATATTGCTATACTGCCATTGTCATGCATCGTTCTGACTATGTACGGTCCTTCCCACTTGCTTTTCAATTTACCGGGAAAAATTCTCAATCTCGCATTGAACAACCAGACTTTCTGCCTAGGGACAAAGCTTTTGTGCCGAATATGTCTGTCATGCCATTTCTTCACTTTGTCCTTATAGATGAGTGTGTTCTCGTATGCTTGATTTCGAATTTCTACCAGCTCATCCAGATCTATCTTTCTCTTGGCTCCTGCTTTCTATACATCCATCAATATCTCTCGAATTGCCCATTCAGATTTATGCATGATCTCTACGGGCAAGTGGCACGGCTTTCCATAAACCAGTCTGAATGGTGAAGTACCTAAGGGAGTCTTATATGCAGTACGATATGCCCAAAGAACCTGATCTAGAAGCAGTGACCAGTTCTTCCTATCCGGTCGTACTAGTTTCTGAAGAATTGATTTTACCTCCCTGTTTGAGACTTCAGCCATGCCGTTCGTCTGTGGGTGGTAAGGAGAAGCTACTCTGTGATCGATGTTGTATTGTTTCACTAGCTTTTTCACCTCCTTATTAATGAAATGGCTACCCCCATCAGAGATTAGAATACGAGGGATTCCAAACCGCAAAATAATGTGTTCCCTTAGGAACTTGCAAACGATCTTACTATCTACGGTTCGTGCGGGTATAGCCTCCACCCATCTACTAACATAGTCTACAGCGAGAAGAATGTACTCAAAGCCGTTGTTGGAAGGGAACGGTCCCATGAAATCTATACCCCATGCGTCAAAGATCTCGCAGATAATGACGGGTCGCATCGGCATTACATCTCTGGCACTGACTGTCCCTACAGCTCTCTGACAATCTGGACAACTCTTCACGAATGTGCAGGAATCTCTAGTAAGAGTCGGCCACCATAATCCGCTCTGTAGTACCCTCTACGCTGTCCTCTTCCCTGAATGATGTCCTCCTGACTCTAAAGAATGACACAAAGTGAGGACACTATTATATTCCTCCTGAGGAATACATCGCCTGTAAACGTAATCCAGTCCTTCACAAAAAAGAATCGGATCCTCCAATGGTAGTATCGTGCCTCAGAAACTAGTTTCTCAACTCTGTTCTTTGGCCAACCCTTAGGACTTTTCTGTGTGACCAGAAAGTTCACTATATCTGCATACCGCGGAAGTTCGGTAATCGCAAAGATGCTTCGTCAGGAAATCTCTCTGGGATCTCTGGCGTGTACTCATCTGAAGGCTAATCTGTCTGTAATCGGGAGAGGTGATCAGCTACCACATTCTTTACTCCAGGTTTATCTTTGATATCCAAGTCGAATTCCTGAAGTAATAGAATCCATCTAAGAAGGCGTGCCTTGGCATCCTTATTTTCCATTAAAAATCTGATAGCTGAGTGATCTGTGTATACTGTGATCTTAGAGCCCAGCAGATATGATCGAAACTTGTCTAATGCAAACACTACTGCCAACATCTCCTTTTCTGTCACTGTGTAATTTCTCTGAGCATCATCTAAGGTTCTGCTGGCATAGTGAATGGCAACGAGAAGTCCATTCCTCCTCTGTCCTAATACAACCCCAACCGCAAAATCTGAAGCATCTGTCATGATCTCGAAGGGTAGAGACCAATCAAGCGACTGTAGGATAGGAGCACTGATTATCTTTTCTTTCAAAGTGAGGAAGGCATTAAGACATTTATCATTTAACACAAACTCGATGTCTTTGCCTAGCAATTCAGTTAACGGTCAGGCAATCTTGGAGAAGTCTTGGATAAACCGTCGGTAAAAGTCGACATGCCCCAGAAATGACCGTAACTGTTTGATGTTGGATGGTGGCTCGAGTTTCTTGATGACATCCACCTTGGCAGGGTCAACCTCCATGCCTCGCTGGGAGATGACGTGCCCCAACACGATCCCGTGAGTAACTATAAAATGGCTCTTTTCCCAGGATAGAACGAGATCTACCTCACAACACTTTTTCAGAACCTGGTCTAGGTGCGCTAAACAATCGTCAAAGGACTCACCATAGACCGAGAAATCATCCATAAAAACCTCTAGAAAATCACCGACCATGTCCGCAAAAATAGCAAGCATGCACCTCTGGAAAGTCGCAGGAGCGTTGCACAATCCAAAGGGCATCCGTCTAAAGGCATACGTGTCGAACGGACATGTGAAAGTGGTTTTCTCCTGGTCTTCAGGAGAAACTGATACCTGGTTGTATCCGGAGTAACCGTCAAGGAAACAGAAGTACCCCTTCCCTGCCAACCGTTCTATGACCTGGTCTATGAAAGGCAAAGGGAAGTGGTCCTTCTTCGTCGCGGTGTTCAGCTTTCTGTAGTCAACACATACTGTCCACGATGTGGTTACTCTCTTTGGAATCTCCTCTCCACTCTCGTTTTTCACCATCTGAATTCCTGACTTCTTCGGGACAACATGTAATGGGCTAACCCATTCGGAGTTAGAGATGGGATAGATGAACCCTATGTCACATCATTTCGTAATCTCTTTCTTGACAACTTCTCGTAACACCGGATTCAGCCTACGTTGAAACTCTCTGGAGGGTTTGCTGTCATGATCGAGATAGATAGGATGCGAACACAAAACAGGATTAATCCCGCGGAGATCGGATACAGTCCACCCAATAGCCTTGCGGTTTCTTTCTAGAATCTCCATCAGACGAGATTCTTGATCATCGGTCAAAGATGAGCTGATAATGACTGGAAACCGTTGATGTGGACCCGCAAGGAAAGCATATTTCATGTTTGGTGGCAAAGTTTTAAGCTCTGGTAAGGTAGTATCTGTATCTGCCGAAACATCATCTGTATTTGTATGGGGATCTATATCGGTTGGTGATGTGTCTGCGATTGGATTCTCCACCATCTCAATGTGCTCTAGAGTCGGACTACAGAAGATGTTCAAGACATCATCCGACTCCTCAGAATGATCAGAAGAGAATAAGTCAGCTAAATGAAACTCTGAATCATCAGAGATGGAGGAATTGTGTAGAGTTTCTGAGTCTGAAAGATCTGCATTAATTTCGTCAGAAATCTGATCCCTTTGCTTCTCATCATCCAGACTAAAGTATAAGGTTCCGTCGGAAGAATCACCCCCTGAGGTCTCGGACCCGTCCTCTGTCAAACATTCTTGGGTCTCTACCTGATATCTTTCGAGGACATCAAGACGGACCTCATCCATGTAATCACATGAGGATAAAGAACTTAAAAAATCTGAAGATGCATCACTGAAAGTGTTCGATTCTCTCGCCATCTCTATATGTACCTTTTCGCCCTCAACGCGAAAAGATACCTTCCATGTATCGTAATCGAAGAGAGCCTTTGCGGTCTCTAGAAAAGGCCTCCCGAGAATGATCGGGTAAGGTGTAACTTTGCAGGGCAATTCATGTCTAGGACCGTAAAGTCCACTGGGAACTGCAGACCCTGCACAGTTACGATAACGTTCCTAAGTATACCCTTAGGTCTATTTACGGATCTATCAGCAAACTGAAGGATCGCGCGGGATTTGTAAAGAGGACCTAACTCGAGCTTATCGAGTAAGGAAGCGGGTATCAGATTGATCGAGGAACCGTTATCTAATAGAGTGTGGTCGAACTCGGCTTTTGCGATCTCGCATCTGACATAATGTGCACCTGATTCTTTCTTCTTCTTCGGTAACTTATTCTGTATCGCACAGGATGTGGCCTTAGTCAAAACATGTTTCTCTGTTCGGGATCTCTTTTTCCTACGCGTGGTGCATCTGTTTTTCAATTGATTTTTGAGCGTAGGAAACTGATCTAAGGCATCATGAAGCGGGATCTTCAGAAAGATATGATCTTTGAGTAGTTTTTCGATCTCTGGAGATGCAACATTATTTTTGGTCTTTTTCTTTCCTTTTCCAAACAAAGCATCGGGAAAAGGAATAAAGTCAGAAGTCAGAAAATCAGGATTTTTGTTCAATGAGGAATCAGCTTGTACATCGAGATTCTCAGAATTATTTACAAAACTCTCTAAGACAGGGGAAGAAAGATTTTTGTCAGGGCTCTCTGCATGATCTGGCATGATGTCATCGTCTGAGTCGCCAGTATTCATATCTGTGGTGTTGGCATCGCTCCCGTCTCTTTATTCTGCATAATGGTCCTCATCATCTTGCGGTTTCTCCTCCTCGGCTTCAGGATCATGGCTCTGCTCGTGCTCCTCTAGTGCCCTCTCCTCTTCTCCAGCAGGTGCTTGTGGTGATCTACCGCTCCTGAGACGAATGAAGTTAAATAAAAATTCAGGAAATGAGATCTTACCTGTAGTGTCTACCTGCTCTGGATGCCTCCTCTTGTTGTTCGGGTTCATCTGAGGCTGGGCTGGGAGAGTGGTCTTCAGCACGGTTAACTCATCCAGACGACGGTTAACCTGCTCCATCTCAGTCTTGTGTGCGATCTGGAGCGTACTCAGCATGTCCATGATCTGGTTGAGCGCCTGGGCCTGTGAAGATATCTCTGGTTCAGTGTGGTGACCCTAGCTTGCTCCTCTCTCCTGCCTTGGCGTGTAATGCTGAGAGGTCGAAGGCTAGGAGTATCGCTGGGGTGTGGAGGAAGACTGTTGCGGCTGCTGATAAGGATAATTCGGTGAGTAGGGAGCACGGTGCTGATATGAATGTTGTGGTCTCTGATGGTAGACATTCGGATGAGACTACTACGGCGTCAAAGTCTGACGGTGCTGAAAGTTCGGACGTCCATGTTGTGGATGACCGTACGGCTGTTGCGGCTGCTGATTTGGTATACTCGGCTGATGTATCGGAGTATACCAAATCCCGTTGATCTCGAAAGTAGATTGCGGCTCCACCTCCATCTCTGCAGTGCTGATGATCTGGCCGGGATTGGCATGAGATTGATCCTCGTGCCAATCGATCTGTGGAATCTCGGACTCGCTCTGGATGTAGTGGATCTGACGGGTGGGTGGAGCGGGTGCGATCCTCCGTGGTGGTTGCGCATTCAAAGAAGTCTGGCTCTGTTGGTACTGTATCTGAAGATCAACGACCTTCTTTGAGAGATCACTCAGCTGCTGAGGTAGAGATGAGAGTTTCTCCAACTCTCGCAGCGACTGTAGGTCTTGGACCTGCTTGTGAATCACGTCCACCAACGTCAATTTCTCACTAATAAATCCCATGTTGGTGTTGGATTCTGAATCCGAGATGTTCGCCACCTTGTGATGATTGCGGTGATGTGGTGGCTGTGGGGCTTTCTGAAATGCCTGAGTAGAGTCTATGACTCTCGAGTTCTCGGCCATCCCTTCGAAGATGGCCCAGACTGACTCGGCATCCTTGTTCAAGTAACTGCCGCCACATGCGGTACTCACAAGCCCCTGAATTTCTGGTTGGAGTCCTCCGAAGTAGTTTTGCATGAGCACCTTCATCGGGATCTCATGATGCGGGCATCTCTCCGTCAGGTCTTTGAATCGATCCCATGCCTCATGGAATGATTCGTGCGGCAATTGCGTAAAGTTGGAGATCTGGCTCCTCATCATGTTTGTCCTTCCCAGAGGAAAATATTTGCGTAGGAAGGTGGACTTCAGGTCATCCCATGTAGAGATTTCTCTCCCCAGATGACTCAGCCAATAAAGGGCCTTATCGGTTAAGGCAAAGGGAAAGGCCTTGAGGCGTACGGCTTCCTGCGTGACTCCTGGATAACAAGCCGTTCCGCAAATCATCTCAAACTGCTGTAAAAATGTGAATGGCTCCTCTGCGGCATTCCCATAGTACTTGGGAAGCAAAGAGATGAAGGATGGTCTGAGTTCGTATGGCCCTTGATTTGGCGGTAGCCGAATCCAATGG
Organism: Ottelia alismoides; assembly: GCA_037367405.1. Taxonomy (NCBI): domain Eukaryota; kingdom Viridiplantae; phylum Streptophyta; class Magnoliopsida; order Alismatales; family Hydrocharitaceae; genus Ottelia; species Ottelia alismoides. The sequence goes on along the minus strand of JAZKJV010003146.1, from coordinate 434,420 downwards.
TGAAGCGTTCTGGCGCCCGGGTTATACTCGTCCCGTAAAGTTGCGGGAACCGCAGGCGGTAACTGGTTCCCAGCCTCTGCTCTCAGCGCGGCTAATTCAGCCCGCAGTTCATTCTGAACTCTGAATTGCTCTCGAATCTGCAAGTTCATCTGCTGAAGTGTATCAAGAATGCCCGTTGTAACATCTGTGCCTGGCCTTCCTTCGTGCTGCTCCCCAACTTGTGGCCTCTCGTCTGCTGCTGGTCCTTTGCCGCGAGCCATCTGATCGTCTGTGAAATGAAAACTCTCGTAAGAACTCAGCAAAAAGTATGCGGGAGATCTAGATGATGTATTGAGGCGAGGGTATCCCTCAATAATCTGGCCAGGAGGCGAGGGAGTCTGGGTCTGACTCGCCTCGAGATCTGATGAGACCAGCTCGGGAAGAGGGTCATCCTGAGCTTGTGAAGATATACGCTCGACGGTGGACGGTTGAAAGCTCACAGAGTCTGAGCCGAAAAGCCGTCGAGACGTCATCTTCGATGTCAAGCGAAATTGTCGGGAGAGCACGTTTACGATTCAAGTGAGAGAGAGAGAAATGCGAAAGCCGCGGAAACTCACGTCCCGCAAGCAAACACAAAGCAAACCCCATGTTCACCAACTCAACCCAATGAAGACCGTAAGAGTTCGGTCTTTTTATCTTTTCGGTTTTAGGATTGTGATTAGCAAACAAGTTTTTCGGTTACTCGAGCTGAGCAAGCCAATAGGTGCCCGATGGTTTCTCCGAAACACTGGCCCGAATCCTTATACGAGACCACTCGCACTCAGCCAGTATGGGAGTATGTACGGACCGTTTCCGGCTACCCGTGTTACTTGAGGACGGAGCCTTGCGCAGTGTCCTCTAAACCTCCCACTCTGCTATGTAAACCCGGACCGTTTCCGGCTACCCGAGCTTACCCACTGAGGAACAGTGATCAGGTGTATGGACCCAGTAGTATTTCGCGAGAAATACGGGGTTTGGGCTCTATCCTTATGGGTCAGCTCTCTAGCTCACGCACTCCGAGAAGTGTGCGGGGATTACTCTCCCAAATCAATTGAGTCGGTTTACGGATTTTAGATCAGATAGGATTAGCAGTCCCGATTTTAGTTTTGCGGTTTTGTAAATTTTTTTTTGGTTTTTCAAGCAACGTCTACTGAATTTTTTTTCTTTTATCCTAAAAAGCAAGCACCTAGGTTGCAAGTCCTAAGACTAGCTACGCGGGCGCAATCAGAGTAAAAAAAATCCTAAACAAGCATCTAGAAAACCGTGGAAAGCCTATAAGCGATAAAAACCGCGGTGGGTGCTCTGATCTTCGGATACATGGTATCCAGCGAATCAAGCCTCGAAAAAAAATGGGGGGTTGTTTATTATCTATTACAGCTTCTCTCCCTTTCTCTCTCTTTTACAGAAAAAATTCTAACTACTCTGCCCTCTGCAGCCGACTCGTGAAGAAGGAGCCGGCCTCTGCTCTTTCAACTGACTCAGCTTCCGAAGAAGCCGGTTGATCTTGCAGGCCCTGCAAAGAAAGTCAGCAAAGAAAACCGATCGAGAAAGTCGAGAAAGCCGTTAGAAAAACCGAGAGAAAAACTAAGAAAACAAAAGCGAAGAAAAAGCCGTACGAAAAACCGTACGAAAAACGAAACAAAAAGAAGAGAAGAAAAAAACAAAATCACAAAGAAAAAAGAAAAAATCAAACAGTTCTAACGCCTCCCCAGCAACGGCGCCATTTTGATAAAGATGAAAATCGCGGTTTCGCGGCTTTTTCAGATAAGAAAGAACACGGTCGATGTAGCAAAAAGCCGTGAAACAAGGCGATCTTCAACTTATCAAACAAATTCGATTTTCCTTCGGAAAACCTACACTAAATGTTTTACCAGGCAAGTGTTCATGGGTCGAACTCAAGGAGGCAAAATAAAATCCTTTGATTCTTTCGGTTTTATCTTTGTAATTCTATTTGTTATCTCTTCTCAAAGTCATCAAGTCAAGACACCTCTTTTTATTGATTTTTTTATTTTTTTTATTTGATTTTAATCTTTTCAAAATTTTATTTAATTCTCAAAAAGGGAGATTTTTCAAAAATATTTATTTATTGTATAATAAGTGGATATTATATAGGTGGTAAAATATAATCGAGTGAATCGGGTCGAGCAGCGAGCTCGAACAACACAAGAATTCAAAACAAAACGAGGCGAGATTTGACAAAATCAAAACACGATGAAAACACGTCAAAATCTCACGAAAACTTAATACGAGGTAAATGGGGTAGTTGCGTAACTACCCTAAAAATATCGTCGAGAAAGAAGGTCACAATAGGTCAAAACAGCCCCTACAACCCAGGGGCATAAGCGCAAGAAGAAGTACTTAAAAGTGTTTTCAAAAAGGTCCTCAGGGACTGTTCTGTAAGAAAACTATACAAATGTTTACATTTAGGTCCCTGCGGAGGGATCTAAATGTAAATAAAAGAAACTTGGGGAGCGGATTGAAGTATCTGGAAGCTCCTGGGTTTAGTAAGCAATTTTCACACCGGTTCAGAATCAGTGGCTGAGATTAGAACCCGCGGGGAACGATCGGACGGATGCACTGCTGCCACGTGTCGCGATTCTGCACCTCCTCTGTTCATGAGCTTGTTACGAAACTTGGCGACGGATGTTTTCTCCGCTTTTTCCCGATCAATCGACGAAGGATTTGACACGCCGGTGGGGCCAGAGGGGTGGCTCCTCCACCCCTCCAGCTCGCCTGCGGTAGGATGGTGGCGGAGGCTGCTCCGAGCGGCGGTGATGGCACGATGAAGATGGTGGTCCGGTGTTCTTGAAGTTTGTTACAGTCTGATGAGGCGCTTTGGAGATGGATTATCTTGACGATCGAAGCCTCCCAGATGTGGAGAAATGGCTTGCGACGAAGATGAACCTGTAAACGACAAAATAGTATGCTCGATTCACGATGAATTGGCCAATGGATGAAGATCACAAGCTCAAAACATAGAGAGAAATCAGGTTTCCAGAAGATATACACAATGCGTGAAGATGGCGATGAGTTTGAAGTGTGATTCGATTGTGATTCAAAATGATTTGGATGTGGTAATCGATTGGGCGTCTAACCTAGATGGTTAAGCTAACTAAAGACGCGATTAGCCACGCTAATCGTGGCACGAAGATCGAGGCGAAAAAGCTAAGAAAATGGAGGAAGAGGTCTGGGGATTCAAGGTGTAGTACCTGGAACAGCTGCTCGACGGGCGACCCTTGACCGGAGCTTGGACGCGCACTGGCGGCGATGCAAGGCTGTCGAAAGCCTTGGAACCTCCTCCGACGTACCCTCCTCCACGCGGGCTCCTCCCAGGTGCTGTCACCACCGCAGGTCGGCCGGAACGAGGCTCAGAAGTTGGGGGGTCGGGCTTGTGGATCTGGGGGTCTCAGATAGCTGGAGAGTTGGTTGGCGACGGCGGACTTTGAAGGCCTTATATAGATGGTTGGTGTGGGCTCCAAGTTTAAATCAATGGCGGACGTTAAAGAGGGTAGTTAGGAGAAGGGGATCAACAGATTGGATCGGCCAGAAGGTTCTCGAGTCGCGCGGGAAAATTATGGAAGTCGACAGGTTGGTGCAGGTATTGGCTGAACAGAATCTTGAAGAAGATGAACCAGGTGCTGACAAGTGTCAGCACCTGGTTGGCCCAGAGATGGAAATTCTTTGTAAAATAGATAATAATTAATAAGTAAAGTTATTTTAATTAGGTATAAATACAAAAGATGTAAATAAATTAATTATCTATTTTATAGAATAAATACTTTGTATAAATAATAAATATTTTTCAAGATATAAATATTATATTAATAAATATGTGTTTATAAATAGGTTTTGGATTTTTAATTTAATAAATAAATACTTAAAAATTAATTTTATATTTTCTTAATTATTAGAAAATTAAATAAGGTTTATACAAATTTTTATAGATTTTAATAAGTTAATTTACATATTTTAATAAATAGAGGTATAAGTTCTCTAGTTCATTTATACCTATATTTTAGGTTTTTTTATTTTATTAAAATAATAAATAAGGTCCAAAATTATGAAATAATTTAGGGTGAAAATACAAGATCATGAAATAATTTAAAAATTATAAAATTAAGAAAACTATAAATAATGTGTGTTACATAAAATAAATAGCCCAAAAACCCCGTTGTCTTTTGGTCCCAAAACCGACTTTTTGCAAACGGACTCCGAATTTGATGAAACCACCTTTATTGATTAGAGAATATTATTTTATGAACTTTAAAGGTGAGTAGAGTGAAATTGGAGTTCGTATGAGGAAGTTATGATGTTCGGAAGTTGAGATTTTGACATTTTACAGGCTGAGTTTCTTGGCATATATACAGGATAATATTTTTAACTTATTTTTATATTTTTATATACATTTTTAGAAATAATTAGGATAAGAGTTTGGTGGAAAATATGTTCATATGGATTAATTAAAAATCTTTGAAGTTTTGTATTTATTTTATAAATAATGAGAGGTATATATGAGTGTGTTAATTTATTTTTTTAGGTTTTCTTTCCTTATCTCCCCCTACATTTTAGTTTGTCGACCAATCCATGCTGACTTGGTCTCGGGGGTTGGGTTATAAATATATCTTACAGCTATATTTATATTTTAAGTCATATTGTATGTATATATATACATATATTCAATCTGTCTTTTCTTTCTTTTATTGTTCTTTATTTATTTACATGATTTTAGTAGTTAAAAATGAGTATTTATACATGAATGATGATTTGTTAAAAGATGATAATTAATGGATATCTGCATGTATTTGTTAAGGGTTTTAAGACAAAATGCGACAGAAAAGTTAATGAATCATGGATTCATCAATTACCAACCTCTGCGATGATGACCAGTACCTTCTCCTGCTTCCAGATTGCCGAGAACCAGACTTCAGATGATGATGCAGCCTGGTGCACAGAGTGGGAGCTTGACAGCAGTGCAGATGCCCTGATAGATCATGATCCTCTATTTCTCACCTATGATCTCGCATTCCTCCCCGAGGGTTATATACGGGAGAATGCCACACATGATGAGTACTCGGTTTCACCCTCTGAGAGTGTATCCGATCTGGTGGATCACGAAACCGAGTCTTCTGATCAATCTGATTCTGAGTCTTCTCGACTCGACGACCCTCGCGAGGATGAGCCGATCCTTGAGATATCGATGATATGCCCGATTTGTCTTCATTATATGCATCGGATATTAGTTTTCTTAGAGAGTCTCCTGATTTTCACTTTCCATACCTCTTTGAGACACTGATTGACATGGAGGATTCTATGACTGATCCATCCTTCTCCACATTTGATATCGTTGGCTCTACACTTCCACTCCAGAGTGATCCTGAGTCGATGATTTCTTTTGTGCTATCGGATCCCGAATCTTTACTTCTATATCCTTGGCCGGTAGCAGACACCCGCCTAATTGCATACCTGGATGTCTTTCTTTACGTTGTTGATTTCGTCGTTGTTTTCATACCGAGACTGCGACGACAGTACGGCATTCGCCTTACAGATGCCGTCCTGAAACTTGACACAACGTTATCCTAGCCTTTGCGCCCAACTAGGGGCGTAAAATCTAGCACTTGTTGAGAGGCACATCAACATTGTACCCTTTTGTATATACGTGTTTCTTCTTGGTTTGATCGTTCTTTCTTCCGTTTTTGTTTTCACCCCAGGTCTCGCTTAGGATTATCTTTGCTATACTTAGGATATACCTCATCCTAAATATAGGGGGTGGAAACACCGAGTTGTTCTTTTCGTTCCTTTTCATTACTCATGTTGTTGCCTATACTTAAGGATTCTTCACCTTAAGTATAGGGGGAGTGATGCCCTCCATCTTGTATAAATTTTTTTTCTTTCTTCGTTCCATTTCTACTTCTGTTTTGCTGCCTATACTTAGGGATAGTTTACCCTAAGTATAGGGGAGGTAGAGCCTGTACATTCTCACTCGGATTTCCCTTCGTGTACATCATGCTATACTTAGGATTACTTGATCCTAAGTATAGGGGGAAACCCCGAGATCTCTTGCATTTCTATTCTTTCATTCGTCTTTGTATATAGCCTTCCTTTTCACTTCCCTATACTAAGCACGAGTTATGTCTTCTTCATCGCTCTTGACTCTGAGGACATCGTTCGAGCTAAGTATAGGGGGGTGTGTATATATTTCATATATACTTTAGCTATAACTCGTACTTTGTGTGAGTGTGTTAATAAATAAAAATGTCAAAAATCCAAAAATCCACAAAAATTAAAAAAATCCTTGTATTGCATATACATAGCTAGTTGTACAAATTATTTTTGTAAAAATGTTTGTAAAAATCTTTTGTGTAAATAGCTTGTAAATATTTTGATATCAAAATTATGTATATAGTACAAAATTTTTGTAAAATGTTTTGAAAGTCAAAAGTTTGCAAAAACCTTGTGTAAATTTGTGTAAATATTTTACAAAACTTGCATTCATGCATACATCCATGTTTTCAAAACATTTTTCAAAAATTTTGCACATGTGTAAATATTTTGTGAATTGCATCTTTGTAAAATACTTGTATAGTTTTTCCTAGATCATAGTTGATATTTAAACTACCATGGAATTAAATTGAAAAATGGAGCTTGGTTAAGATCATAATACACCTAATTCTAAGAGGAACCTTATAGGGCTTAGGGTTGAGACTTTTCAGGTCCATGGTGACTTAATTCTTTGAGTCCACTAGGCTATGGTCATATGTCATCTCGATGAGCCTAAGTAGAGCACTTAACAACACACACGTGACTCATATAGACAATGGCTTTACTTGGACCCGCACTTTACACCGAGCTCTCTACGGATGAGGTGGTGAGGAGGCAGTCTTCCTTGACTTGGGGTAGCATATGAGGGTAGTACTTCTAGGTGGAACCTCTCTTCTTCTTATAGTGAAGGAAGTGCATCTCAACATGGTCTGGTTGCCATGAGGTCTAACGACAGGAGTTGTGGGTTGCAATAATGCTTCAAAAGAGGGATAGTCTACTGGATCAAGAGGAAAAACTCCTTATGTATATATGTTGCACTTTGTAGATATGTTGTACATATGCACATCAAAAAAATGCAAAAAGAAAAGAACTCTAAAAAAGTGGTGGGTCTGATAGAAAATGATAATCCCACCGGAGTGTATATAGTGCAATAAGCAAAGCTTGATATCCATGTTCCATCTGATGAAGCTTGCAGCAGGGAGACTTAGCTACACTGGTTGAGCTCCCAGGGATACATGGCTACACTGGCCAAAGTCCATTCTCTTCTTCTCCCTCTTCTTGAGCCGGTTGAACTTGAACTTAGAAGGGAATACCCCGCTCCTCGAGGAAAAAGTGGCCAGACTGGGGTCATAGAGTTACCTTGTTGGGGAGGGTTGTCATTTTGCTACTTCTGAGGTGGAGAGTTATACCTCACTTACACTGTACAAGGAAAGATTCATGGTCTTCAGGGTTTGTGTATGTAGACTTGTTCTGATCTGGATTATTGAGGAGTCTTGACTATAGATTAGTGGAACTTAGAGGTGGTTAAGTTTTAAACCTAAGTCCAAATAAGGTTCCGACACATTAATAATCCAAAGATCTGATCGAGCTCCATACTCCAATTTAATGATTGCAAGTTTAATAATTAGCATTGATTCATTCATTTCCCCCCTCTTTTTCTTTTTCTTTTCTTTTTCACTTCTTTTTCAAATAAGTGTTTGCTAAGGAACTAGCAAAGTTAAGTATGGGGGTGATGAATCCTCATTCATCACTCTTTATTCTTTTATTTTAGCTACAAAACCTTTGCAAAACACCATGTAGATACCTGTAAATAGAATAATTTAGCAAAAATGCATGCATTGTGTAAATATTAATAATTAGATGTTTTTGTGCAAAAATAAAAGAATAAAAAGACAAAGAAAAAGAAGGAGATATTTAGAATAAATATTGAGTGACCCGAACCCAAGGGAGGGCCAAGCAGTGGCCTGACTGCAAAAGAACCCAAGTAGAGAGAGATAGGGTCATTCCCAATAAAATGCTCCTTCATATACATATTTTATTTTATTTTATAAAACAAAAAAAATAAAAATGGGTTTTTACTATTTTTTATATACTTATAAAAATAAAATAAAAATGGGAAACATAAAAGAAAAATATAAATAAATAAAATTCTCTCTCATTAGTGTATATATACCATGTATATAAAATAAAAAGAAGTATTTATTTCCCCTTGTAAATAATGAATAAAAATCCAATAAAAATAATTTTATGTTCCATATTTTATGGTGTAAATAAATAAATTATAAAATGGGAATAAATATACATAAATAAAATAATAAAAATAAAATTCAAAAATACATAGGTATACATACCTGTATATAATAATAGTATAATGTAAATACATAATTTATTTTTCAAAAAAATAAATAAAAATCACTAAAAAAATTATTTGAAAATAAATAAACATTTTTCATGTTGAAAATATTTTAAAAATAAAATCATTTTCTCTTTTAAAATGAATTTACAAATAATTACCCGGTTAACTCTCCCCCGCGGACCTCTTCTTCGCGGATCCAGTCACCGACCCGATTTCACCGACTTTTACCGGATCGGCCCGCCATCCATTCCCTCGAACCCCAGGCTCCGATTGACCAGCATACATCCGAGATTCACGCCCGGCATCTTTCCTAGGGATCTGAGCTCCAAGATTCGCAGCCCGACTCCATCTTTGTCGGACCCCTGTCACTATTTAGCTCAGCTCCGCCGCGCATTTCACTCTATCTTTGGCCAGTCCCCTCGCCGCCGATGAGCTCCTCTTCATTGCCTGAGTGATAGCTGCGTGAGGAAGAGTTGCAGGGAGGACGCGAGCATCGGGAGCCATTGCTCCAGTGATTTTCACAGCCGAGCTCCGCCGCAAGGTGAGCCCAAGCCTCTGGACCGTTGATCCATCAAGGCGACGACCCCCGGAGGTCCCTGACCTCCAGCACAGACATCCTCCTCCACCAGGTAGTTTAGATATCTCGTAGGTTAGGTTAGATTTCAATTTTCTAGATTTTCTCTTATTTAGCTCCGCCATTGTCGCCCACCGTCTCTGATCATCCATCTGCCACTCTGATCACTCCATCACCTTCACCATACCCCTCTCCACCTTATCCACCCTTTCATTCCCTCTGACTCGCCCCGGAGAAGGACCACCGCTCTCCTCCGTCGTCGTCTCGCCGGAGAGCGTCGCCCCACCTCCTGGGTCGAGGCACTTCGCCCTCGACCCCGGATTTGTTCTGTACAGGTTTGCAGGTCAAAGGACCCCATCTGGGGGTCCAGCTGGTTCAGGCACAGGAGCTCCAAGCCTTTATCATCGTCGGAGCATCTCCGATGTCTCTAGTCCCATCTGAGCACATCAGAAGCTGCAGACAACCTAGGGCATCATTTCCCCTCTCAGAGCAGCTCCGGAGGAGCCCTCCACCGCGCGTATCGGGCCGGCGAAATTCGACGGCGCCTTGTTCTTGGAGGATCTCCAGGCACCTTCAGATCGAACCCTTTGCGCCAGATTTGATCCCACCCGTCCATTCGAGGGATACGTCTGACCGTTGATCCATCTGAGGATCACATCCACGTCGTCGATCAAGCGAAGGGACGTCATCAGCTCTCAGCCATCAGATCTTCCACGTGGTGTCACTTTGGCCGTGGATATTAATAATGGGTAAATTTCCTGTAGGCCCTTGTTCTTTTTATATTTCAATTTAGTCCCGTAAATATTTTATTTAGTTGTTTTTAGTTTTGGTAATTTGCATATAGGACCTTAGCGTTTTTGGATATTGCTATTTAGTCCCTGTGTGTATTGAACACGTGCCTTGACACGTGAGTTAGTGGAACTTTTGCATATTTTATCCTGTCATTGTGGGGTGTTACTGTTTGGTATTTTATAAATAGGAATTACAAAAATACCCCTCAGTGCCTGAGTCACGTGCTGAGCTCGTGTATTTTGGACTTTTTGCATTATTGGCTATCTGGTTTTCATGGTTGTTATCCATTTGGCCCTGGAATTAACTTTCTTTGCACTTAGGTCCATGTATGTTGTGGATTTTGTTTTTATTAAATAAAATGTCAAATTTAATCCAAATTCAGTGAAATTTGGATACATTGCTCCTACCACTGTGTAATAATTTCACTCAATTTTTGGGATAATTTTGTTAATTTTTATTATTTCTAAAAAATCAAAAACCTTCATTTTTTCCACTATTTGAAATAGAAAATCAACTAAAAATAGAAAAATTCATCTAAAAATTCTAAAAAAATCAGGAATTGTTTGTTTTGTAGTTTTGAGTTTCTGTCCAATTTTCATGTCATTTGGATTTATAAAATCCATAAAAATTAAAAAACCCTAAAAATATTATAAAAATTCTTTAAAATTATCTAAAAATAAAAATAATGCAATTTCAGTTTTCTTAGTTTATTTTTATTTTTACTTTTCATAAAAATTACCATCAGATTTTTATAGGCTAATTATTTATTTTTAATTAACCTTTCAAATCTGACTGCACATTGTGTCACTGTTCCTTTTTTATTTTTATAAAATCAACTAAAAAGCATAAAATTCTCAGAAAATCACCAAAAATACCTAAAAATATAAAAAACACAAAAATAATTTTCTTTGATTTGTCTAGCTTTATTTGTGATGTTTGATAAATAGTTGTTTGTATGTTTTTCCTTTGTGTTTATATTTTCTTTCTTATTAAAACTAAAAATATTTAAAAATATTTAAAAATCCACCAAAAACATTTCTTATTTTATTTCATCTCAGACTACTTCGTAGGTTGTCATGGCCAATTCGTGCTCCTTGTGTCCGACCCTGGTCGTTATACCAGTTTAAATAAATAGCGAGGACTGCTTTTGATTTTATTGCTTTATTCTCTTATGTTGGTGGTCTCTGATATTTTTCTTGTTGAGCTGAGCCGCGAGATCCGGGTCGCAACGACCCTTGAGTGTTTTTATACCCTCACCCGGGTCTTGGTTACATTTTCTGCTCATCAGTTGCATGAGAATCAGAACAGGAATATGATGAGGAGGAGAGATGTGTGTGTTCATCAAAGAGGATTTGATAACATATGAAGACGGTGCAGGGTATGTAGTAGAGGTTGAAATTGACAGAGGAAACAAGAGAGAAGGAAAAAAGAAAAGATAAGAAGAAATAAGTGGGTCGAAGGAAAAAATTGGGTGTTCGTCAGTGATTGGAGAAGCAAGGAAACTCATCTCTGGTGGTCACTACAATCCTTGATGAAAGGAGGATCTTTGCTGCATAGACTTGGTCTGTAGCAGCATGGAGTTGGTACTCCGTTGGCCTGCCTTAGGGGTCTTCGCTAGAGGAGATGATGTGATGTCACCACACCGCTCTCAATCTCCCACCTATGGGCCTTTTTTTTAAAAAATATTAAAATATTCAGAATAAATTAAATAGGCATGAGCTTTTGTTTTTTAAAAAAACAACCATCTATCAGCATCTAGGTGTTGATTTGGGTGTATTTGCCAAATTGGAACCTCCCTTGAATACTCCAAATTTTCTATTTAAATTATTTTAAATACCTTATATTATATTATAACATATATATTTTTATTAAGGTATATAAAAATATTTCCTATTTATTAGGCTCATTTTAAGCTCTTGTATTTTTTGTTTATTTTATTTTGTATATTTTAAACTTTAAAAATTCATAAAAAAAGCTCAAAAAATTCATAAACAAAAAATATTCAAAACACAAAACATTTAATTCTGTGCATTTTGAATTCATTTACTATCTTTTTAAAATATAAAAAGATCCATTTATCTCTCACATATATTATGATATATTTAATATAAACATTAACTAAAAATTTTTGCAAAATGAAAAACTCATAAAAAATTTAATCTAGTTCAGTCAATACTATAATATACATTTGTCAATTTAAAAAATTCTCAAACCTTCTGAGAAATAACATAGTCTTTCTTTCTAAAATGAGTACTTATTGTTGTGGATAGAAGTGTATTTTTTCTAAAATGGGGACTAAAATTTCGTACGACTTCTCACAAATATCTCTATATCTTAAGTTTTAAAAATCAATAGAAACCAAATATGAAGACATTCACCATAACAGATTAACAATCTCAACATTCAATATCATAACGCATATCCATTTAAAAGAAATGCATATATTCTATTAAAATCGTATATCAATTACAATTTTTAAAGAAATAATGTAAAATAGTTTACATTGATCTATGGTATCAATTTCCTTATAATTCCTTTTAGGCCTCCTCTTCCTTCACCTCCTTTGGCATTGTCGCATGTCTTCTTACGAATATCTACATGATTTTTTTGCCTTCTTCTTGATATTCGGTTCTGGATGAGTTAGTACATGACCAGGACGATGCGATGTAGCTGAGGACTTCCTCGGAGGTTCAGCTAGTTGAGTACCTTGACTTGTATGTGTAGTCTCTATGATTCTTACTTCTACAGATGGTTTGCGAGGCGTATCGGCATGTTGCCACGGTTGTAGCATGGGAATTCTAAGTAGTTGTCTCTCCATTTCTGTTGTCTCAGTTTTGCAAACCATCACAAATATCTTTGCTTAAAGTTCTTATGAACTGTATTGAGTTGGTTGTGTGAGGTGAGAGGACCCAGAGTCAAATTGACTTGAAGGACTAGCATATAATGGTCCCGCAAATTGTGATTGGCTCCAAGCTGAAGTATATCCTATAAGAATAAAACAATTACATTCTATTAATCAAAAGATTAAAAAATAAATTCTAAATTAACTAATTGAGATAATGAAATATTTAATTTAATGCAATATGAAGTCGTAAAAGGTAGTTTCTCTTGTGACAACCCCTGTCCGCAAAATCCCTCATAATGCACACATATAAGATTTGTATTATATTCCATATTATCAAAAAATAAAAACTAAATTGAATTAGTTTAATAAGAAAATGTAATGCATACCAAAAGTCTCAAACATTGGTTGTTGTTGTTGAGATCCTTATCCAGTGAATCTCATATAATGCATACCAAAAAGATTTAGATTATATTTAATACTTTAAATTGAAAAAAACTAAAATGAACCTTTCTGATAATCAGAGAAACAAATTATTGCCACCTGAAGTCTCAAATATTGATTGTTGTCGTTGACATCTGTGTCCGATGAAATCTGCGTAAATAAATTTGAAAGATTTTAATGGGCCTTTTTTAATAAATATTAAAATATTATAATTAATTAAATAGGCATGAGACTTTGATATTTAAAAAAACCCACCACCTATCAGCTCCTGAGGTGTCGATTTGGTGTGCCACGCCCAAATTGGCACTGAGGTGCCGATTTAGGGTGTAGTGTACAAATCAGCACCTGAGGTGCCGATTTGGCACAGACCCTTGGCTCAGTCCCCACCTAGCCTCTCTCCCCCCTCCCCTCCCCTTTTCCCCTTGAATACTCCAAAATTTATATTTAAATTATTTTAAATAGCTTATATGATATTATAACATATATTTTTATTAACGTATTTAAATATATTTCCTATTTATTAGGTTCATTTTAAGCTCTTGTATTTTTTTATTTATTTTATTTTTTAGATTTTAAACTTTAAAAATTCATAAAAAGCTCAAAAATTTTATAGACACAAAAATATTTAAAACACAAAAATATTTAATTTTGTGTACTTTGAGTTCATCTACTATCTTTTTAAAATACAAAAAGATCCACTTATCTCTCACATGTATTATGATATATCAACTAAAAACATTTGTAAAATGAAAAACTCATAAAAAAATTAATCTAGTTCAGGAAATAATCTATATATGTGTGCGTATGTTAATATAAAAAATTCTCAAACCTTCTGAGAAATAACATAGTATTTATTTCTAAAATGAGTACTTATTGTTGTGGATAGAAGTGTATTTTTTTTCTAAAATGAGGACTAAAATTTTGTACGACGTCTCATAAATATCTTTATATCTTAAGTTTTAAAAAATCAATAGAAAACAAATATGAAGACATTCACCATGACAGATTAGTAATCTCAACATTCAATATCATAGCGCATATCCATTTAAAAGAAATGCATATATTCTAAAAAATCGTATAACAATTATAATTTTTCAAGAAATAATGTAAAATAGTTTACATTGATCTATGGTATCAATTTCCTTAGAATTCCTTTTAGGCCTCCTCCTTCTTTTCCTTCACCTCCTTTGGAATTTTCCCATGTCTTCTTATGAATATCTTCATGAGTGTTTTTGATCTTCTTCTTGATATTCAGTTCTGAATGAGTTAGCACATGACAAGGAGGACGTGATGTAGCTGAGGACTTACTCGGAGGTTCGGCTAGTTGAATAACTTGATATGTTTGTGTAGGCTATATAATCCTCACTCCTACCAATGCTCTACGAGGCGGATCTGCAGGTTGTTGCGGTTGTAGCATGGGAATTGCAAGTAATTGTCTCTCCATTTCAGTTAATAATTAAATTTATTGTGTAATTTAATTTAATAAATTAATTTTAATTTTTAAAAGTACGGAACTATTTTTATTTTTCCAAATCAATTTAATCTATTATGTAATTTAATTATGAATTTAAAATTAATCCAAAGATAAGTAATTTTTTTATTTTTCAAATCATAAATTTAATATACTAGGTAATTTAATTAATGAAATTAAATTTTTTTTAAAGATAAATAACTATATTTTAATTTTCAAATATTTACAATACATTCATTTACAAAGATGAACAATTAATTAAATTTTAATTTAGTTTATGAAATTAATATTTCCTTATAATATATAACTATTTTAATTTTCCATTATTAATTAAAAATATATATTTGAATAATTAATTAGAATATATTTATACGGATATTATGAGATGATTAGTTAAATTAATATGCATAAGAGAGTAATTTTTAAATGATCAGAATGTTTAAAGACATAAAATTTAATAAATATTCAAATGGCAGCGAAAATTATTTAACTAAAATGATACATCTCATAGATAACTAGAGTTGAATTTATATGTACAAAATGAAAGTTACCTGGAATGAAGAATGTCTTAAAAGTGAGCGAATAGATCCAAAAAGATAATAACCAGAAATCCACCAAAAATATTTCCTCTATAGAGCAAAAACCTGCAAAAAAATGTTACGAATGAAAGTGTTCGATTCACTTTTACTTGACTAAGAGTAGTGCATTATCTGAGAGAAATTATGAAGAAAATCAAGAAATTAAGATGGGGGGGGAAGGGAGGAGAATGAAGAGGATGAAGGAGAATGAGTGAGGAAGAAATGGGTGTATTGGGGTGTATTTATAGGGAGATTGGGAGAACCGTTGGCAACAGCTCGCTCCCCAAATCGGCACCTCAAGTGCTAATAGATGGTGTTTTTTTAAATAATAAAAAGTCATGCATGTTTAATTAATTAGAATTATTTTAATAATTATTTAAAAAAATATCCCTCCCCTCTCATCATTAATAGATGTATGATAAAAATGGTCATGAGGGAGTTAGGTCGTTTAAGGAGGTAGGGACATGAATAGATACAGTGATGGGTTGTTTGAGGTGGTCGATCTAGAGGGGATAGAATTGGTTGGGGAAGGTTGTTTCAGGCGATCTATAGATGGGTTACAGTTCTGAGAGATAAGGGGATTGGGTTGCGAGGCTCGAACATTGGGGATAATAGGCAGTGATCAAAGATAGAAGGAGGTAGTCGAAGGTTGGGGTTTCATGAAGAATGGGGATGGTGGTTTATAGGCGTGAGGAGGCATGAGGAGTTGGGTTTAGGATTGGATCTCCGTCGATGTATGGAGGAGATGGGTCTCCATATAGTTGGGTAGTGGAGATAAGAGAAAGGGGGGAGATAGAAGTGGTTACAGCAATTGGATTTCAGTAAGGAAGATAGGGAGAAAGATTGTGATCGGAGAAGACGAGGTGGAGCATAGGGGGTTAGCCATTGGGGAAGATAGTGTGAGGTAGAAGGAGTGGGGTTTGACCTAGGGCTGACATGGAGTTGAGGTGGACCAATGGCATGAGAACGCATAACGTGCTAACTATTGTAGACCAATGCATAAAATAAAAGAAAATAGATTAAAAATGGGAAATGACCTCAAATGCAAAAATGTCCAAAATGAAAAATGTTGATCTCTAAATACATTCTACATGTTCATGAAGGACTCAAATGTAAAGGGATTCAACAATGCAAGATATGAATTTTTTGATGACATTATATATAATATTAATTTTTTGCTTTATATTTTTTATTTGATTTTCCGTAAGGAATAAATGCATGAAAAAAATCAAATATGATGTAAAATAATGAAATGGATCAAATATAATTTTTAGATTTTCTGAGTGAATCAGAAAATGTGAGATATATACAGATGAGGTAATCAATGTGCTCAAGTCAGAATTTATCTTTTTCTTTACTTTCTAACATTTTTAGATTTTATTTTAATGTAACGAGTTAGGAAATGAGATGAAATAATGAAATAAGAAAGAAATAAATCAAAAGGATTCAAATATGTATATGAAATAATAAGTCAAAAATCGGTGAATATGTATAAATTACATTTCAATCCCAAAACTCAAGTTTCACATATGAACTCTGATTCTTTTGAATTTGATCTTGATTTGTAGATAGTTGGGTTCTCATTAATTCAAAAGTGGGTATAATAAAAATGGACGTTGTATATGAGAGATATCAAAATTTACAAATTTTCTATCTCAAATTAGGGTTTGGATTTATTTCACATATATACAAGTTAATATTTTTCTGGATTTTTTCATTGATTAATATTAGTGATATGTACACATTGGAGTGGTTTTCTGTCAATTGAAGTTAGTGTGAATTAATTAAAAATGGGTAAATTTAGGTGAGCATTTACAAGTGAACATGGATGTATAATGAAATGCTAGTTTATGCAAATTATTTACAAGTGCATGAGTGTTAATTATGAGTTATAAACACATGAATGCATCTAATTACTCAGGGCAAAGCTCTATTTTCATCTAACTAGAGTGATGAATCACATATTCATAATCCTCTATCCTTAAACCTTGCTCGTCCCCGAGCAACTAAAGAATGAAGTAGTAAAATGAGATTGGGTTCCATACCAAGATCATGAACAAAAGGTGAAAATGGATCTCGGTCTGACTTTTGGATTAATAGTTTAATAGAACTTATATGAGAATTAGACTTTAAAATCAACAATCTTTAAGTTCTTCAAGTCATTGTACAAGTTCAGCTCAGAAGTCATCTTAGATCCACCCCCTCCCAAAGCATACTCCTTGAACATTGAACAAATGTCTCTTGTTTGTAAAGGGTGTTACTCTTTCCATTCAAAATGTTGAACAATCATGCAATATCCTCCTCCAATAATTCACCCTCTGGAAGTTAGGTGTTTCCTTCTAAGTTCAAGTATTGTTAGTGATATCACAAATGAGAAAGTGGGAAGAAATTGAAGCCTAGCTAGTGTAGCTAAGTCTCTTATTTGAAGATTAGACAGTATAGTTAAGTCTTCGCTATGCAGCTAATGGACCATTGTGGTCAAGAAGTTGAGATTTTAATATTTTTGCTCTGCAATTATTTTTGGGCTCTTTTTTTCGTTGAATTTTTACCCATTTATTCAGGGTACATTTTTGGGGGTATAATAGTAAACAATCATATGATGTGGTTGTATTGGCCCCCACCTCAATTGAACGGCTAAGTACTAGCAGACTATTCCTCATCTGAAGCTTTATTTCAATTGTACTCCAATCTTTAGATGTCCACACTAATAGAGAAAAACCCACACAGTCTTCCAACATCCCATTTGAGTTGAGATAAGTGTGCAATGCTAGAGCACAGATTAATTCTCCATTCGAGAGTCGTACTCAGAATGAGACAATTAGTTTACATACTAAGAGTCAAAGTCTGAACACTGTCACGTGGAATCCAAAGATTTAAGTCTAGGACCTGAAGCTTTTATAATCCTACATCTCGATGAAGTTCCTCTGAAAACTAGGTGGATTAAGGTCTAGTCAAGTACATTCTCGATTTCTGCACAAAACTTGGTTCAAAACCCAATGGCCTTTCATTAGTGCACATGTATGGTATGCTGAATGAAGTGCATATGCATGAGATGTAATTTTTAATTAAATTTTCATTTTTATGCTTTTTATTTTTATATTTTTTGAAGATTTTTTTTAAAAATTTCAAATTTTACAAGGATTATACATATTTACAAGTATTTTACATATTGTACATATTTTGTCAAATTTACAAGTTTTACAAGAGTCACCCCATATCATTGTATTAAAATAATATTACAAACAGAAAATACTATAAAATATAGTACAATGCAATATAGAGTATGCACATTAATGCAACTCACCTCCCCTATGCTTAGTGTATGCTAAGTATAAAGGGGTGCCAAAGAAGAAACGAGTGGGATAGAAGCCCCCCCATACTTAGGCTCTGGTCGGGTGGTCAAGGGCAAGAAAAGGAATTACGAGTATACAATTAGAAAGCATCGGTCCCCCCTATACTTAGGCCTTTGCGTAAGTATAGAAGAAGTACAAGGGAATCGATGGGATCTGAGAGTATGCACAGCGAATCAAGGAGGTTTTGACAAACCTTCTTTCAAGAGTGAGGTTGGAGGGAATATGGATATAAATAATGTGAAGAAGAAGATTCTCAGCCATCATCAGAGTCATCATCAGAATAAAAATATTGTTCGGCAGATGTTCTCCAACTAGTTATTTTCTTCACAGGCTCACTCAAGATGAGCTCACTCACATGGGTTTCTGACTCTTCCGCGGATGATGAATATTCTAGTAAATAGGTGTCTGACTAGTCATATCTAATTACTCTAGTTAATATATCGAAACTTGGAGAGGACATCTCAGAAAGATCCATGGCTATAGTTAATACTTAGTCAGTTTGCTAGAAACTGAAGCAAGGAGAGGGAAGATCATAGCACTTCTCCCCTCTGCTAGCAACCAGACTAGAGGATGCAACTTCTCCTTGGTGTTATAGTCCATAGGGTCCTTGGTGAGTTTGTTCAATCGGCTTTTGCGATGACGGCTCAGATATTGGATCACAATAATGATCAAGTAAGTTCGAAATGATTGCGCTCGGATTTGGTGAAATGGTTGTGCGTAAGTTAGGATCTTTCACCTTGATGGCAACATGAGTGGTGGTGGGGCAAATTATGGGTGAAGTTACTTTAGTCACTACGGTGACAAATGAGATCTCCAGAAGGTAATATGGACAATTTTGATTTGTAATCATGTATTCCTCTTTTTTGGTGATGACATTTTTGGTCGGCTCGACAATCGGCTTCTTTGGTGTCTCTCCTAGGGTCATGTTTTGAGTGATGGTTCATTGGGAGAGGTCTAATCGTGTGAAGTGGAAGTGTTTGTTCTCTCCTCTTGGTCTCAACTGCTAGTAGCTTGTTCGGTTATCTCGGGGTGGGGTGTGTCCTCAAGAATTTGATCACTTTGGTTCATGTTCAGAAATTTTATGTCTTGAGTCTCAGGATTTATAATTACTCTAGCAGATGCTAGGAATGGTTATCGAAGACTCAGTCAACTCTCCTTGGTGCTCAATATCCAAAAAATAAATTCCACTCTATGTTTGACACCTGGAAGTTAATGATAACAGAAACAATTGCTCTTGGTATTTTAGTGCATCTACTAGGTAGTTGAACGATCACTCTAGTCTTTTGAGCAAGTCGAGTTTGAGTTGGTCAAACATGGGCTTTGGGAGGATGTTTAGGGTAGAGTCATCACCTATCTGAACATGAGTAAATTCAGTATCCTCAATTCATAATTAACCCTAGTCAATCGCTTAACTCTGCATCTTTTAGTCTTCAGAGTCATCACCAATGAATTGGCCATAGTACATAAATGAAATTCAATTGTTTATCGCTTCTTACATGTTTTCTTGGTTCATAATTAGCTCTTCACAAACGTTCAAGATAGGGCACATACTCTATGGCCTTGATCAATGGAAGCTCCAAGATCAGCCTTTTGCAAAATGCTTCCATTTCAATTTATCCATTCTTTTTATTTTTCTGATTTTTCTATTTTTTGGTGTTTTTGGTAGAGTCAGTGAAGTATCACTGGATTGGTCACTAGTCTTGATGGTATGTGGTTTCTGACTTTGAGTGTCTTGCATGTGAGTTGTCTCGAGTCTGCCTTGTGGTTTCCTCATTCCTTCTTAGTTATCAATCATTTCTTTAACTAGCTAGATGACATTATTAAGTCAAACAGTCAAGGGATCATCTCTCTAGTTAATCTGAATGGTGTCATCCTATCATCTCAACTTTGAGAATAATATCCGTTCTTATTATGATGGGACATCGACATGCGACTTTAAGTCGGGTAAAAGTGTTTTCTTGTGGTCATGGTCTTGGTATGGTCATGAGTTCAGTTTCCCTGATTATGAATCTCAAGTGAATGGTCAAAGGAAATGTGATCACACTCGGGAAGAGAGTCATCCCGAGTAATGGATGGTTCAAATAATGAATTGACTATTGTAAGCGGGAACCATGTTTCTCTTTCTAGTTTGATTACACTCCTTTCTATCCTCGAATTCGCTGGCTCTATTCTGTCCACATAGTATTCATTTGATTTTATGTTGTTGAGCGGTTCATATCTTGAGGTCTCAACCAAAGAAGAAGTGGTGTCATGGCGTGGAATGTGTGAGGTGGACATGAAAGATGAAGGGAATGATGGTTGAGGAAGAACCATATCGAAGAGAGGGTTCTTATGGAATGAAAATGATGAAGAAGATGGTAGGGATATGATTGCGCTCGATCCCTTGAGTCTGAGTATGAATAACAATATTCTGATATCTTTGCAAATGAAGATAAATAATGGCCATGAATCATGAGCGGTTATTTATAAGTGCACTATCCTTGAATGCAAACAATACAATAAGCAATACGAACCCTCAGTTCACCAACTTCATACAGTAAAGGCCGTAAAGATCTAGACAATTATCTTTTAAATTTTATATTGGTGATAATACAATCCTTGAATCCATTACACAAGTGTATCACCCTAACACCCTGATGTGGTTATATTATTCCTCAATCAAAGGGGTGATATGTCCATTCTACTGGGATGTATCATACACCTAAAGGAGGTAATAGACTGTCACACCCAAAATGTCTACTATGGTCGGATGTGAGTGCTTGCAGCTCCCAAACCCACAAGAGACTCAGGATGCATGTCCAGGATTTTGGGCTCTAATCTTAAGGCTATGTACTCACCCACTTATATAGTCTAGAGGTAGGTACCTGCATACAAGGATGGGGTTGCTCTCCTAGATAATGAAATTTAAATTTTATTTCGATTTATTTAATCACCTTGTTTCAATTTGGTTATCACTTGAACTTGAGTGGAGATCAGAACACGTCTACATAGGATTTCCAACTCTTTTAAATCCTAAATGAGTGAAAACCAAGAGAGAATTTGGAAAAGCCATGCAGCGGGAAACACGATGATGAATGCAGAGTTTACAAATACTTACAGTGCTTCATCGTAATCTCCAGGGGATGCAAGACAGACCTAAGCAGATATTTGTGATGCATGCATGGGAAACACGCTTAGAACAAGAATTTCTATTAACGAGTGTAAGAACATGTTAATTTGGTTAGATGAAATCTGATCTAGTGTGTCTTTTAAGAGCAGTGACATCCTTGTCCTACGATCACATCCTAGTCCTACGAGCATAAAAAATCATAGTAGCTCTAATAGCCATATTGTAGTCCTGGAACTACGTCAACACATAAAATGGGCACAATAAGCCAAATGCCCAATGTCTGGGTATACATGCGAGAACTCAAATGGGAACCGCTAGAAATAAATAATTATTACAAATAATTTACAAAAATAACTGGATGAGAAAACTCTCTCTCTCTCTTTCCGAAATAAAAATTTCTTCTTTGGACCTCCTCAGTGAACTCGGCCCACAAAATCTATCGCCTCTGGTCTCCTCGAGTTGCATCAGCTCTCGAGAAAGCTTCTCCAAGTCCAGTTGGTTCTTCGCAGAGAAAAATAAAGAGACTTATATTAGAGAGAGATACATAATAACATATACTGAAAATAAATGAAATAAAAAAATATCGAGAAACAAACATAAAAAATCACAAGAAAATTGGCGTTAAGACTACTAGGGTGGAAAACATATGCACTAAGTTATCTAAAAATCGATCGTAATCGTATACCTCCCCGACATGACCTATTTGACGAGTGCACCCTTAATAACTCTTAATTACAAAAAATTATGTGTCGGTTGTAGCATGTCATAAAGAGCGAGTTATTAAAAATAACCACATTAAAAATAATATGAAATTAATGATTCGTACAGTCGATTGTCTATTTACTTGAGCAAGTCCCAAGGTTGAACTCATGGAGGTAATCTGGGTTTAGAACTAAGTTCTAAAATAACTCAAGATTAGGTTTTCAAAAGAGAATTTTTTTAGGGTTTTTGAAATTTGGAATTTTTCATGAAATTTTAGATAAAAGATGCAATTAATATAAGCAAATATGATGAATGATTTTTTTTAGATTTTTTTAAGGAAGTAAAAACAATGGGAGGAAATAAATCAATGTAACTTTTTAGAAACTTTTTATGATAATGAATGAATGTAGAACACAAATGATACGAGAAAATGTTCAAGCCAATCAGTCTCTTCTCAATTTAATATCCAAGCCCCATGAATTTCAGGAGATAATTTACTCATAAATGTCAAATTAATTTCCTAGAGATACCTTAATTGTCCACAATTTAATGAGCGAGAAAAATAAATATCAGAGAATATGTGGCTCAAATATTAATCAATAACTTTCTCCAATTTATTGATGTCCAAATATATCTCAAAATGTTTAATTCAATGTCCCAAATGATTGAGAATTAAAATACCTTCAAAATGACACCAAGAACACAATAATCAGATAAGGAATACTCAAGTTATTCACTAAATAGTGTGCGGGTATTCTTGTAATTAAAATAAGTACAAATTATTACAAAATAAACCTTCAGAGGGGCACTTTGATAATTTCTTACAGTTGGTCAGTATAGTATGCAATTTGACTAGTATATGTGAATCCGAAAAGTGTGAGGGGGTACGGTGCAAATTCTCCAAATCGCATGCACTAAACGTGTGATTAGGTCTCTGTGTAATTCATAGGAGTCGTAGGGGTGCCACTACAAATTTTATGCACATGGAGGGCACGTGAGGATGCCTTGTGGATTCCCGAGAGCATGAGGGGTAATTTGTAAAATCTCCAGACACGTGTGGTATGGCATGTGACTAAGCCTTGCTAAATGATGGTGCATCTTCTTATGATGCGGACGGTTGAGATGAAGAGGGTTCTTGATCAGATACTATCCGCTAAGAGGGGACTTCTTGTTGCGATGTGGATGGCTAAGATGAAGAGGGTTCTTGATCGGATGGTATCTGCAATGAGGGGATTTCTTCTTCCCTGTCGAAATGAGGTGTTGATGCTCGAATAGGGCCTGTAGCACGAGGGGGTCCTCCTTCCTATCGTGGAGTGGAGCAAAGGGACATTTGAAGCTCCTCCGATCGATGATGTCTCTGATCATCATCGTTGTACCTATTAGAAGTTGGATGGCTCAAGCTTGTGTAGCTTGGAAGTGTTTTTAAGTTCAGCGATAGGACAATGAGATGGAGGTAGTTCTTGTAGAATATGTGGTGGAGAAGGAGAAGATGCTTCAGCCAAGATTTTTGTTGGAGATGAAGGGGTTGCATGAGAGTGAGATTAGGAATGTGGTGAGGGGAAGAGATGAGGGTGTTCGTCGGAGGGGATTTGATAACAGATGAAGAAGGTACATGAGATGTAGCAGAGGTTAAGAGTAATAGAGGAACAAGAGAAGGAAAAAGAAAAGAAAAGAAGAAAGAAGTGGGTCGAAGGAAAAAACCTGGGAGTTCGCCAGTGATTGGAGGAGTAAGGAAACTCGACTCTGGTGGTCGCTTCAAACCTCGGGGAAAGGAGAAGCTTTATTGCGTCAACTTTGTTTGCAGCAACATGGAGTTGGTACTTCGCTGATCATGCCTCGGGGGTCTTTACCGGAGGAGTGTTGTCACCATACCACCCTCTAGCTCTCCCCTCTCGTCATTGAATGGATAGCGGATATAACAGTCACGAGGGAGTTGGGGAGCTTGAATAAGGAAGGAGAGATGTGAAAAGATACGATGATGGTTTGTTTGAGGTTGGTCGATCTGGAGGGGATAGAATTGGTTGTGGAAGGTGGTTTCAGGCAACCTATAGATGGGTTATGGTTCTGAGAGGATAAGGGGATTGGGTTATGAGTCTCGGCCGTTGGGGAAGATTGGCTGTGATCAAAGATGGAAGGAGGTGGTCGAAGGTTGAGGTTTTGCAAAGAATGGGGATGGTGGTTTACATGCATGAGGAGTTGGATTTAGGATTGAGATCTTCGACGATGTAGGGAGGAGATGGGTCTCCATGTGGTTGGGTAGTGGAGATAGGAGAAGGAAGAAGTGGTTACGGCTGTTGGATTTCGGTGATGAAGATAAGAAAAGGGATTGTGACCGGAGAAGAAGAGCTGGAGAAGAGGAGGCTTTCGGCCGTTAGGAATATAGGTGGAAGTACGAGGAGACCAAATGACCATTGGATCTTTATTTTATCCAATGGTTAAGGGTTAAACACATGGGGAGCATGTGAGGGAGAGGGGAGTAGGAATGATCCAACGGTCGAGGATGAGGGTGCTAGAGGACAAATACCCTTGGCTGGTGTGAGTAGGGTTTGACATGTGTCTGACATGGAGTTGAGGTGGACCAATAGCATGAGGACACGTGGCATGCTGGATATTTTTTACTAGTTAAAGGGGGTGGGGATAGTGGGATTGGAACGCTGGTCATTGGAATGGGATCCCACTAATTCTGCCACTAGACCATTTAAGTGGCTTCTATCATGTTGACTATCGTTGACCAATGCATAAAATAAAATAAAAATAGATTAAAAATGGCAAATGATCTCAAATGAAAAAATACACAAAATAAAAAATGTTATCTAATTGCATTCTACAGCGTTCATGAAGGACTCAAATGAAAATAAATTCAACATTGCAAGATATGAATTTTTGATGATATTTTTTATATATAAAATACCATTTTTGTTCATTATTTTATTAGATTTCTGTAAAGAATAAATGCATGCAAAAATCAAGTATTTATGTAAAATAATAAAATGGGTAAAAATTTAATTTTTTTGGATTTTTTGAATGAAAAATAATCAGAAAGTGTGGGATATATACAGATGAGGTAGTCAGTGTACTCAAGTCAGAATTTGTCATTTTCTTTGCTTTTCTGACATTTTTATATTTTTATTCTTATTTTTATATAATGAGTCAGAAAATTAGATGAAATCAAGAAATAAAGTAACAAGATTTAAGTATGTACATGAAAAATAAGTCAAAAATCAGTGAATATATGTAAATTACAGTTCGATCCCAAAATCCAAGTTTCACAAATAAACTCCAATTCTTTTGAATTTACTATTGATTTATATATAATTAGTGCTCATTAATTCAAAAGTGAGTAGAGTGAAATTGGACATTGTATGCGAGAGATATCAACGTTTAAGGTTTTTCTGTCTCAAACTAGAGTTTGGATTTATTTCACATATATATAAAGGTTAATATTTTTTGGATTTTTTATTGATTAATATCAGTAATATGTACATGATGATATTGGTTTTATGTCAATTGGAGTTAGTATGAATTAGCTAAAATTGGGTGAAATTAAGTTTGTATTTACAAGTGAACTTGGATGCATAATGAAATACTAATTTATGCAAATTATTTACCAAGTGCATGGCTTCCCCGAAATTTGTTATCTCGCCATAACTTGCCAATTTCCTCCTTTGATCGAAGCCCCAAAATTCAAGTTATTGTAGTGCCTCTGGATGTTTTAGGTTGACAGCATGAGATATGACATTGTCAAGCGTAGATCCAATGTATTATCGATCGTGCTAAAACCCCAACAAGCTTGATTTGAGCTTCCAAAGTGGGTACTATGTGTGGCGGCAATCGGAGCCCTTACAGCTTTGATTCCTAAGTGCTTCCTTTACCCTTTTATTGTTGTCAAGTTCACTTCCTAGGTTTGATTTCAACTTTTGGTTTCATTGATAGGCCTTAGGATTATTAGTCTAATTTTGATTCATGCCAATTTCATTTTGTGTAAACATCATTAGTATTTATTATGTGTCGATCATCAACTTCCCCCTTTCTACTCAAGAATCCGTCGAATCGATGCCATCTCTCATACTTTCAGCCCAATAAAGGGAGAAATCCTTCACTTTTTAGGCGATTTAAGTCTCATTCATCAAAGCTCGCTCCAAGCCTGACAAAATGTGTAGCCGAGTTTATACTACATGATTGTGCCTCTATTCCTAAACCATTTAATTCTTTATGCACTGAGAAAGATTTTGAGCATCAGATTGATCGAATAGAGACTAATTTGATACTATATGATGCTCGATACTTGATATGTGGAGATCAACTTCCAAGTGCACTAGTTCCTCGAATTTATTCTTCGAATCCATTACTACTATTTATGCAATATTTTTATATGGTATCCTTGGATATCAAAGCAGGTCTTCTCCTTGATCCTTCTACTAAGGATGAAGGTCTGAGCATATGCCACTGATATATGTACAGTTGATAAGCATTAATCTGCGAAAAAATTGTAGTTATCACTAAGATAAGCAAGGACATTCCTTGCAAAGAGGATGCCAAGTGCAGGTGTAAGGCTTCATTCAAATAGCAATCGGAATTGGTAAAATATTATGCATAAAATATTAGTACTTAAAACTAGGTTTTTCCTTTATTCTTTGAACCTCATTCATTATTAGTTTCTTTGAAAAAAACATGAACATATACGTGTGTGCGCACACATATACACACCCCGCACGCACACATGCTAATATAATTCCATTAGGAAAAGATGTCACAGAACTACTTATATCAATCGTTAATATGATTCCATTGTGGAAAAGGTGTTTACGTTGCTTAAGAGAAAAAATAATCTAACAATACCGTGTAATAAATTATGCTTGTATTGGAACCTCCTACATGTTTGAATTTCTTCTGTTTAAAGGGTGATGACGGTAATAGGTTGAACCAGTACCGCATCGAATTGCGAAAAACATACGTAAACTTTTGGATATCCATTCATATATATCATACAAATTGAGTACCGACAGTCAAATTCCCATAAGTGATCCGAATGAATTTCCGCAGGCAATCACGAGTATCCAAATAGGCATCTTTAGCTTTATCTGCTTAATTACTAAGCCATCCATCCCAACTCGACAATCCAACTTATCCTCATCAACTCTTCGAGATCCCTTTAACTCGCTTGACATGTCCTCTCATACTCGGTTCATAGTTACTTCATCTTTACCAATGAATACCTCGAGCTCATACTTCGATGCCGCAAACTTTCATGTGTTGTGATTATAACAAACATTAGATATTCCTTCCTCTGAAACCGACACTGTGGACATCTGATTCAATAGATAATCACTTTAATTGGAACGGATCAACAAGTTGACCATGTAGTATGGTTACAATCGACCTACATGCCAATGAGGCGGGCATCCGCACCATGAACAAACCCTGGATATCAAGTGTAAAATTACTTCATTTTCCAAAATAATTGAGAATTTAATAGTATAATTAAGAGGTTGATGGTTGCAAAAACTAATTGACCAGAATTCAAATCTTGTATTCAAGGACTGGAAGTTGATATCGATGTCCTCTGCGAATACTCTTACGAGAAGTGAAACGTGGAAATTATACACAAGATCTCGACATTAGCATACATGATTATTTGTATTCTCGATTGGTTTAATCAACGTGCTTTTTTAAAAGAAAAAAGAAAAAGTAATATTCCACAGAATCCACGAATGCCCATTACCCTTTCAAATAATTCAGATACCAGCAGCTCTCTCTACCCATCTCTGCTTCTCACGCAGATACCAAACCTCGGCATACCAGCCCCCTTTAAGAGGCCCGTCCAACGAGCAAGGCCAGCAGATGGGTTTATTTAACTCAACTTCAGATTCACGGGTGAATATTGAGCTAAACATTAACTATAATAATAGGTAACAGAATGTCCTTGAAGGCCAGACAGACAAACAAGATTTTTACAAGTTACATAAAAAGAAATGGAGCCTGCATTCTCAAATGCAACGTAGGTAGAATATAACAGCAATACATTAACTAAGCTACCCTTGGATACACACCTCGGGGGGGTGGGGGGTCAAGTACAAGATGAAACATATTTGCAGATTAATCATGACTGAGAATTTGTTACATTGTATGATTACCAAAAGAGCTTGCAGGGTACGTTACGCCTACATTGCCTAACTACACAGCAAAAACCATCTTAAATACAAACGGCACTAGAGACCTCTAGGGCTTGAATCCCTGAAATGGAGATGTCTTAGATCAGATGAGATTGGCAATTGCCATTTGCAGTCACCACAGCTGCTGCTGGAGGCTTCGTTGGCTCGGAGCAAGGGCATGTAGAGTGTGATCATCAACTGGACCAATGGCTCGGTAGCCGACCTTAAATTACAATGTGACTATGCCCCCAAGTTAAGTGTAAGATGGCGTAACATATTTCAATTCCTCCCTTCAGTTAGCTAGTCACTGTAATCTGACGAATATGACTCAATCCCTTCCTCATCATCCCTTAGAACATTACCCGCCTCGTCCCCCTCCTCATCCCCCATGTCTTCTTCATCCTCCATGTCATCTTCCATATCTTCATTTTCATAATCATCATCACCCTCTTGGTTGCCGTCAGCCTCCCCTATATCCAAATCATATTCCTCGCTTTCCCCGTCAATCAGTGTCCCAGATTTGCTGCCATAACCTCTATCATATGCTCCATCAATGCGCGCATCATAATCATCTCCATACTGCTGGTCATTATCCTCAGAACCCGAGGATCCAGCGCTGTTCTCATCCACTTCATATGGCAGGCCAGGGGTTTCACCAACCGGCCACTCCATTTCCGAACTTCTCGATGACGATTCACCAGGACTACTTTGTTTCACATTCGAGTGTACATTTTCTCTCAGTGTCCTGCTTGGAAAACCTTGTCTTGGTCTGACGGAACGGCGTCCACGTCTGCGACCACGCCCACGTGCTCGCCCTCTAGTTTGCTTTCGTGATGATCGCTCTGTCATTCTCAACTTCTCTTCCTTCGGCTCATATCTAGATAAACCGCTAGCTGATCTTTGCCCTCTTCCTCCACGACCACGACCACGCCCCCTTCCATAGCTCCCTCTTCCACGTAATTGTATGTGCCCCATCCCAGAGTCAGCCCAACTGTAGGCCTTCTGAAAATCAGCATCTTCTGGAGTATCGGCAGTTACAAAGTCTGAACTGCTTTTGAAAGCACCATAACTAGAACGTAGCTTCTGCAAAGTACGATGTAAAACTGAGAACGGAAGCTTTAGAAATAAAAAATAGCCCAAAATCCTTCGAAAACAAGACAGAAACATTACATGTCACTAACATAATAGATCATCAACTAATCACAAGGCCCATCCTTACCATGGAAATTGTTAAATTTCTCTATTAAATAAAGATGAGAACTTACAAGTGAACCTCCAGCTTCCCGCTCTTTTTGAGCTTCAACCTTTTGATGAAGGGCATAAGAAATAGAGGCTTCAAGATCCATGAGCCTCAAGCCAACAGCTGCAGTTGTTTTCGGTATCCAAGGAAGCACAGGAACTGATCCAGCATGGTTTGCAGTATCATCAATATCATATGACATGCACGAACTCAGCAATTCATTTGTTGTCTCAAATTTTGATGACAACCAGTCTCGTTTTATGGCACCTTCCAACAAAGTCAAAATCTGCAAAAGAAAAATAATTGTCGGTTTCCACCACGTTGAAAAGACTGAACTGAAGATATATAATACAAAGAAAGCTGGTGAGTTTATTTTATTCATGAAAAAACATAAAAGATAATGAATGATGCATTATGTATTTGTCAACTTCATCAACGTAATGATGTAACCGTTCAAAGGTATAAATTTTGTATTCTCAATTCGTGCGTGCTCTCCCTAACCTTTGCCCCGTCTTATATAAAGAAGGCCATGGCTCATTATCAATAAGTTAACCAATCATTCTTTCCACATGACATCAGAATGATGGCCCTAGGCTAGAACTCCATGCCGTTTATCATCCATTCCCTATCAACTCCTAGCCAGTAATAGAATTATCACTGGATTTCCCCATAACATGAAGCAATGAACACCTATCCTCAAAAAAGAGAAGGTTAAATGCATTCTTACAATGATAGATTGAGGACAAAAATGACAAGAGAACATCATGACTACTGTTGAGAAGAGGAACGGATGAGATGTTTATTTCATAGAGCTGGGGTCTCTTATATAAAGAGAAAACCCTAGAGAGGACAAGGGTTACGGAACCCGAAAGGTCACAGGGGGGTTACAGAACTCGAAGGGTCACAGAGGGTTACGGAACCCAAAGGGTCACGGAAGGTTACGGAACCAGAAGGGTTACAAACATAAATGTAAATCTAATAACTCTAACACTCCCCCTCAAGCTGGAGCTGAGAAAGCTACAGCTTGTAACAAAAAGAAAAAGTATGCACCAGATCTTCACACGATGCATCATAAGAACATATGTCCGTTGCTGGTAGAAGACCTCGCTCGAGGACGGGTCTGCGACTTTCAGGTCACCGGAACGTATCTATGTCATGCCTGTAGAGTCGTTGCGATATCAGGTCATCGGAACGTATCTCTGTCGTGCCTGCAGGTCACCAGAACATATCTGTGTCGTGCCTGGAGAAGAATCGCTGTAGAAAAAGTCCAACGCATAGTAGAAGTCGGGTCGTAAAAGAAGAAGTATACGCCCTGACGAAGAAGTCAATGCTCGATGAAGACGGATGATCCGAGTAGTAGTCTAGAGTGTCGGTCTATCAGTCATGGTAGGGCAACAGACGTCCTGAAGAATATGAAGAATCATCTATGACTCCCCCTTTCTCCCATACTTGATAGAATAAAGAGTATGGAACATCAAGTTGAGAGAAACAAAAAGTTGGGAGAAACAAGTCGTGGTGAAGCAGAGGCTGTTGGAGTGGGGGCTCCAGGCGGTGCCGACGACGCTGGAGGTGCGGTTGGAGCTGTTGTACCCTTAGGCAACGCTTTAGGTGCCGTTGGAGGTGGCGGTTGGTGTTGCTAAGACTCGGTCTGCCTTGTGCGAGACCATCGAATCCATGAGTGACGCAGGAGGTCCAGCCCTCTCTCCTTGTCGATGGAGAGAGGGCTGGTGGTGGTGGCGGATTTAGGGTATTAGGCTCCGGTGTAGGATCGTCGCTCTGATACCATGTTGAGAAGAGGAGCGGATGGGATGTTTATTCCATAGAGCTAGGGTCTCTTATATAGAGAGAAAACCCTAGAGAGGACAAGGGTTACGGAACCCGAGACGTCACAGGGGGGTTACAGAACTCGAAGGGTCACAGAGGGTTACGGAACCCAAAGGGTCACGGGAGGTTACGGAACCTGAAGGGTTACAAACACAAATGTAAATCTAATAACTCTAACAACTACCATGACCAATGATTTGACTAACTAGTAGTTAAACTAGAAAGAACATTAACTTCTGAAGTATACTTCAAAGGAAAAAAATCTTCATTAAATGAGTGGGCACCTCTATTGAGTTGAAGTACTCCAAATAGATCATGAGTTAATGAAAGAGGTGGTTAAGTTAGAGTGAAGAACGTAGCGTGAATTGTCATTGATAAAGAAAGCAACTTCAAGAAAGTGGGCCAAACATTGATGAAAGATTATGCTTATGAAATCTAAATCTTTTGGACACTTATTGAAAGCATTTGTAAAACAAGAAGCAACTGGAATGTCGTGGAAATGGCACATGAATAGACGACATTCTACACAACAAATCATGTATCTTCACACCAAGGGGAGAGTGCAATGATGATTTACTCGAACTAGACATTATTAGGTTCATAACTAACATTCTTGCATTCAAAGCATATTTGATAAGGTGACCTTGAAGACTTTTTCAATCGCATACAAGTATTACAACACCAAGGAATGTTAGATGGCTAATGGCGAGGAGATGGAGGGTTTAATAGCGCAGGAGCCTTAAAATTTTTAAGGTTGTAAAAGTCGGCAGTCAGTACTCGATCAGTAGGTCACTGACTAAAGATTAATCAGCAATCAGAAAACTAATCAGACTTAATCAGGTTTTAGTCAGTTTTGGACTTTCTAATTGTTTTAAATATATAAATCAATTATATATATTCTTATATGTTTGCATCGATTTAGACATTTTCAATACTATAATAAATTCATAAAAACATAACAAGAGTATTACACCTATTAAAAAACTAACACATAAAAATGATTAGCATAATATAATAACCAAGTGGTGAATAAATCGCATATAAAAAAGAATCAGTCCTATGTAGTGTTCATAGTAACCAATATCAAAAGCATTAATAATGATGCAAAACTGGAAAAGCATAAACTGTTGATATGCTTTTAATCTTAACCATCCAATTCTGTTGAACACAATTGAATAACAGTATTATGCACCCTCCCTTAGCCCTTCGCGTACCATACGCTACCAGCACGGTGAGCTTGGGAGGCTAGGTGGAGCAGGTGTGCACCCCCCCCCCCCCCGTGCGGGGGTTGCATGGCAACAACCCGTCTGAAAAAAAATGAATTTGGTAATATGATTTCGTTTACAAGATAAACTAAATATACAACATGATAGTATAAACTAAATATACAACATGATAGTATGAGCTAAATACATAACATAAACATGAGATACAAAGTAATAACATAAAAAATAAGAGGCAACATGATAAAATAAGTTACTAACGACTAACCAACAATGAATACTAAGTTACTAACAATGATATAAAATCAGAATAGATGAAAAGATGGGATTAAAAATAATCGACTAGTCAACTCGATTAGTACCAACTATTAGCCTAGTCGACGGCTAACCCCCCCCCCTCCCAATCTCGCTCGACTAATATGGCCAACTAGTCGGTCGACTGTTACAAGTTAGGACTTTATATGGTTATGATAAGTCCATGAGGATACTGAAATCATTCTGGTTGTTTAAAGTTAATGGATGAGCATAAGAAATATGCATCACGTTCCATTTACGAAGCAATGACGAACATAAGAGGTGTCGCAAAAGAGCATGCATATTCTATCAACAGCTTGTGAAGATAACATGAAAGATGGACCAATATTTAGCAAGGTTCAGAAATGTGCTATGCGGTTTTCGTTCGATCATGCGGTCTAAAGTGAGTAAACGAATATGCGGAGTATACAGAGGTTTATGCAGTTTATGCGGTTTATAATATTTTAATTTAAAATATTATAAAATAAACAATAAAATGTGATTATATAAAAAAGTTGATGATCTAATAAAATCCAAAATCAAAAATTTCAAATAAGATAATATAATCAATAAGATATATAAGCATGATATTATAAATTGATTATTTTTTAGTGTGTTTTTTGAATTCAATTCATATATATACATATACAAATTTGGATTAAACAGGGAGTACATGAATTCTATAAGAAAACCTTTAATGTATATATAAATCCTATAGATAACAATAGCTAAATAATAATCAAAGGTATACAAATCATATATCCAAAATTATATACATATGTGTATCTCTAAGACCCCGTTCAGTTGGGGGGTTACCCCCCACTTTGGGTGGGTAACCCCCCAAAACCCCCACTTTTAACCTACTAGTGGGGCCCACTCCCTTCTCATCAAAAAAATTATATATTATACCATCATATCATCTAAAAATCATAAAATACCCAACTTCTACTCACTAATTCCAAACTTTAATACAATCACATCACAACAACCACCCACTTTTTCAAATTTCAATACAATCATATCATAATAACTACCAACTTTTTCAAATTCCAATACAATCACATCACACAAACCCTCCCAACCCTTAGGGTGCGTTTGGTTGGGGGGTTACCCTCACTTTGGGTGGGTTACCCCCAAAACCCATATTCCCAACCTACTAGTGGGGCTCACTCTCTTTCCAATCAAAAAAATATATATTATACCATCATATCATCTAAAAATCATAAAATACTCAACTTCTACTCACTATTCCAAACTTCAATACAATCACATCACAACAACCACCCACTTTTTCAAATTTCAATACAATCATACCATAATAACTACCAACTTTTTCAAATTCCAACACAATCACATCACACAAACCCTCCAAACCCTTAACCCACCAACCAAACACACAAACACAAAATCGGGTTATCCACCGCTGGATAACCCACGAACCAAACGCACCCTTAACCAACCAACCAAACACACAAACACCAAACCGGGTTATCCACCCCTGGATAACCCACGAACCAAACGCACCCTAAGGGACAAACTATGTTGACACAAAATAAAAGGGAAAATTGTATTTGCATGTAAAATTTATTAGAAGCACACAAATGTAAAGTATCATAGTGTTAGCCAATTAATTCATATTTTATTTGAAGAATTACAATGAATTTCATTAGATAAAAATTCAAAAGCAGTAAACAATTCATTAGTAAGTGTTAAGAATAATGGGAAAAATGGACATGGAAAAAAATACCCTAGATTATATTTCCAAATGCAATATACGAGAATAATGAACAGATGCATCAATGTAAATGATGATATAAGAGTTGTTTGGAAAAACTCGAGTTAATGTGTCGTCAACACGTCATGGATTAACATGAATCCTATCAGATATGCAGCCCGCATATGTGGACCGCATATGCGTTTTGACCGCATATTGCCGCATATGGCATATGCACTTCGGTCAAGTGACTGAATATGCATATGCGGCCGCACATGCGACCGCATAGACCGCATTTCCGAACACTGATGTTTAGAGATATCCACTTTTAAGGAAGGTATCCACTTCATACATTAGATGTGACTACAATGTCAATTGCATCTTAATATTAATTTTAGTACATATTTAACGTTTCAAAAAGACCAACAACTTCTATCACATGTTGCATGAACCCAAAAAATCAATACAAGCATAAACTATATACATTCTAACCCCTTGTCAATGGTACAAGAAATGTTTGAACGACTCAAAAAGGATCATCATACTCATACTACTTGCAAGAATAAGTTATACTTTTTTGTATTATAATACTTTTATTTGTATGTGGCCGTGTTAAGAATTCCATTTGACATTTTTTGTCCAGATTAAGTACTTTTCAGAAAAGTGTTACTCTTATTAAGTGCAACAATAATAAATAGCAAGAATGACATGGTTTCATAGTTATAATAATTTCATCAAATATCATAACAACTGATTAATATAGCCTTATAATGAAAATAAGATATTTTGATTTTGTGGATGAACTATGTGGATGCTTCACATTTTAAAGTTAAAGTTTAGGATTTCGTGTTTAGGGATTATTTAGGGTTCAAGGGATTTGTACCCAGTTAAATGGTCTGCAGTAGTGCAGTGTGCCTACCACCCAAAAAACCAAGATTCAAATCCCCTCTTGTAGGAGTTGTGTTAGGTAGTCGACAGTCAGCGTGAGCAAGAATCCATGTAGTCGACCCTGCTTAGAGTGGGAGAAGGCTTTGCCATTTTTAGTTAAAGTTTTGTCGCAAACTACATTTGCTGAAGTTGAAAGAAAAAAGAGCACCTCTATTCAAAAAGGACAAATTGGGTTAACGACAGGTTAAATGACTTTATATATGTCCGCAATATACTTTACTTAATGTGGAATATGCTAGGGAAGAACAAAACAGAAGAGTGTAAGTACTTGAGAAAATCATTACTCTTAAACAGAATAGTTATAACAATAAATGGTAAGAATAACATCGCCCATCATAGACCATGGTTTTTTTGTAACAAGAGGGGGGAATGCGCACAAGTGCCCGTCCCAGGATTTGAACCCTGGTCTTTTGAGTGGTAGGCACATTGCCCTGCCAACAGACCATTGAAGTGGGTTCACACTGTCCATGGTCATGATAATTTCATTTAATATAATTATAATATCTTTAATCTTACTGGATACTAAAACCCAGATCTGATTAGATCAACGACAACAGCCCATCTCAATCTAAAGCAGGACTCTAATCAAAACCAAACGAACCAAATTAATTTGACTCAGTAGAAAGTGGCGTCAAATGGAGATAGAGGAAACATGCTATAAATTAGACAACCATGCGAGTCCTGTTATGTTATGTAAACACATTTCAAGTGTCAAGCTATAAGATAGCAAAACTTGCTATTTTATAAAGCAAGATTCACGTCTTGTATTAAATAAAGGGAACATGCTACTCTTAAGGGAAAGATGCTATAAACTAGACAACCCTGCTATTTTTATAGCAGGCTATTTCATGTGAACACATTTCAAATGTCATGCTATAAGATAGTGAAACTTGCAATTGTATCAAGCAAGATTCTCGCTATAGCATGCTTCACTTCCCTGCTAAAAGTTCAAAGCAACATTCTATGTATGCATAGCATGATTTACTCCTTGCTATAATAAATAATACCATGCACTTTGTTCAAGACCTGCTACAAGTAAATAGTATCATGCTATTTGTCCAGAACCTAGTATAATGAATGCAGCCTGCAAGTTGTTTAAGGCATGTACTAAGTAAACAACATCCTGCTATTATTCAGGACATGCTACAAGAATATAGCAACCTGATATTTGTTTATAACTACGTAGAATATTGAAATCTAAGGGCCTTAGAGCTTCTATATAAGCCCTTAACAGCTCTAAATTGAGCACTAGTTATTTTCGAGACCACAAAAGAAAGCTTCCAAATTGTCTTCAAATCCACTAAATAAGGGACTTGCGAAGTGACCTGCAGCAAATTTTGAGCTGGGAATCAATAGGATTTTAAACTGAAGCTTTCGAAGCTTCTTTGCATTCATGTGATGCATATTATTGGCGATTTTAATAATTTTATTAGATGAGATGTTAGGATGAATTAGCATGTGGTTTTTAATTTTTAAAGCATGCATTTAGGGAGTGAGCTGAAGCAGAACAGCTTGTGGGTGTTCTTGAGCTGTATAATTTCATCGAGATAACATAACCTTGATTCCTTAAACCCTCGAAGATGCATGCATGGTGTTCTATCAATTGCTTTCTGTTCATCTATGAGCATGTGCAGTTGAAGCCAAAATTTTGGTGAGTATCTGCTCTGATTAAGAGGAAATGAGATAAGATCTCATCCACCTTGAGCCCACTTCGCAACTTGATCCACCATTTTTCAGGAAAACTTGATCCACCAAATTAAATGAGATGGATTTAATTATACATCTTAATCAGAACTAAATTATATGAAATACAATTCTTATTGAGATTATGCATGCAATGCTTATAGGTTGATTATTGTTTTAAGACAACAAATGCATAAATTAGTATTTGCGTGCAAGTATGAATGAATGATGAAGCTTGAGTTATGCTTGTTTATCAGAATCCGGTAAGAAATACCATGTTCAAATAATGAATGCTAAGTTGTGTGCATTGTTCAAAAAAACGAAAAGTTGACTAACCATTATTAGATGCATGCTATTTAAATGGATGATATAAACGTATCATGCTTTAAATTATAGAAAAATTGTGGTTTAATATCTAGACTTAATAGATTTGAAATAAGCCGACATCTAGGGTTCATATAATCCAAATGTCTCAACAAATGATCGTGTGATTAATTAATATGTGCATAGTGATGTGAACAACTATCTAGAGATGCGCTCAGAAAGGATAATGCATGTCACTGTTGCGGACGTGTAAATATTGTTACCTAAAGAATTGTTTAGGAGAGATATTGGATCCATGCATGATTGCCTGTAATGAGCATGACAACTATATTTCATAATTATAATGTATAAATCGTGTTGATATAAGCATTCTAAGCTGGTTATGAGATGCACAAGTTATGAATATCAAGAGCATGAAAATGTGAACAGTGTCGTGATAGTACATCGGCTAGTTGGCCCGACAATGCTGTGTGTGCAGGGTGGGGGTCAGCATGATACCAACTAAAAATTGGTTAGTCAGTCCCAAAACATTTTTTTTATTCTATGCATATTTTAAATTTTTTTCAAGGTTTTGGGCAAACTTATCCCAATATCCTAACTATTCACCACGGTCTTTTAAGAAAAGGCTTAAACTTGCCATGATTAAATAGAGATTAAATATAAGTTATGATGTATTGCCTTTTTTTGGAATTAAACCCTCTGATTTGTGTATCTTAATTTTGTCTAAATGATACTCGAGATATTGATCAAGTACGACTCATGAATAACTTGCCAAGCATCCATCATCATCCTCTATTGGGACATGAATATTTCATGCTGCATGATGTTTCTCATCACTAAGTTTCTTATACCAACCAAAACGCTTACATCATTACAAATATGTATGGATTTATAAGGTTCCCACTATTTTATTGAAATTAAATTGACATTTTATCGTATTAAACCACATATGCAAAGTTAAGAAGTCGGTATTCAGTATTCAATCAAAGAATTCACTGGATAAAGAATATTTGATATTCATGAGAATCTTCAAAATTATTTGGTTACGTATTTTTTAAATTATTTTAAATATAAAATGTATGTCTTGTATATATTCTTATATATGTATACATATATGGCATCAATCAACAAGAATCCAAGAGAAAAGTACCAATTTGCAAGTTACAAAAATGGAGCTTAACATTTGTGGTGATTTTGGGGTAAATGGGAATCTTTAAAAAACAACAGGGCAGAATATTCGGGTCAAATATTCGATTTGTGCGAATATTGACCAAATAGTTAAATTCTATTCGGTCATCCCCCCCCCCAATATTCGGTCATTGAGTCAAATATTTCAACAAGCATATATGTATAATTCGGGTAGTCACTTGAATACTATATATTCTTTATCTAGTGACATGTCCAACTGATAACTGACTAATGCAACACCGATCATTTTAAATATGAATGCATAGTGTCCCTAGCCCTAAATGTCGATTTCGCTGACATTTCGCCAACCTAGAGAAATGGCATGTCTCTGATATTTCATCCAACAAGGCATTTTCCCACATTAAGTAGGGTCGGCTACATGGATTCTTTGCCTCCATTCAGATCTATCTTGGGTCATTCTCGGGTTTAGATCCAAAAAACTGAGATCCCTTCGTACAGACTCATTCCAACTTAGGATTTTAGAGATATTTAGAATCTAAATTAGTATTTTATTTGATTTTATCCTTTTTCTATATTTATAGCCCTACCTTTACTGTATAAAAGGGATGGTAGTCCAATGTTTTTGGGCATTCAATTCTAAGTTAATCAAAAATTGAGATTTATCTCATTTATCTCTCTCTTCTCCCTCCACGCGATCTCTGCACTTCTCCTTGCTCGAATCGCACGCAACCGACACGCTCTCTCTTCTTCCTCCCTCCAATTTCTTCTCCACCAAATATTTCCACCATCAAAATTATTTTTCACTGTTGAAATTTCTTATTTGCATCAATTGGTATCAGAGCGATGGCCCTCAAATCGTCCTCATGATCTGACGATCATACATATATTCACACAAACACACAACAAAAGACTCTCGTTCGACGGAGCATAGACGGCGAGTTGAAGATGCCTACAACAAAGAATTGATGTTCATATTGCTCGAATTTCAGTCAAATCTATGGGAGTTGACTGTATATTTTTTAAACTTGAGTGTCACCGAAACGATGCATCCCATCCTCGAAGCTATTGTCCATGTTTCTAAGGGAAAAAACAAGAAAAAAAAAGACTACCATCGATGTTTTGTTTGTTGTCCAGCACTACTCCAATCAGTCGAAGTCGGTGTAATCAACTCCAACAACACCCGCATACCCCTCACAATTCCCCCACCCCTCCCCCACACCCCCGGCGGCCCCTCCCTAGCCCATTGCAGCCCACTCCCGCCACCGAAACACCATCTCCAGCCTCACCATCACCCATCCTCATCGCCCTAAAACTCCCACCTACATCCCCAACCACGTTGCACCGCTACGCCACCAGCTCAACACCCCCGCTGACTCCTCCAACCCCCTCGCGTCCTACTACACTGCCTTATTGGACCCATCGTCACCACTTCGCATTAGCCCAACCCCATTCGACCCACCCACCTCCAACCGATTCCATCTCGGCCTCTCGCTGCCGGCTAGCTCGAAGCTCAAGCATCACTGCCCTCCCACACCATGGCGTTCGTTGCCACGATCCAGATTTCGAACTCATTGGTAGGTTCCTAACAGCCATCGCCTACCACAATGGAGCTCCTCAATGCAAGTTCGGTACCGTACGTTGCCTCGAAGATATCACCATTGTCATCGATGTAAATACACATGCCGTCGACGTCGCTACGAGCGAAGACACCACCTTCGAGCTATCCACGAGCGTCGCCGCCATCATTGGGAGCAAAAGGAAGAAACCCTATCATGAATTTCTAAATTGATATCCCTATTTTTTGGGAGTAGAGATATTGGGTATATCCTATGGAAGAATTGCAAACAAATTCCCCCTACAATAGCTTTTTATAAAGGGACCAAACTTGGTAGAAAAGTAAGAGGGAAAGTTATTTTACTTGAAGGAGTAGAAAAATTGCAGATGCACACTCCAATGGAAAGAAATTACAAACGTAATGTTGAATTACGAAAAAAATGAAATTGGGATGGATTGTCAACAAATTCAGCATGAATTTTATGATACAATGCCCGACAAACAAGCCACTCATCAAAAGATGAGTTTTTCAAAGTGGCAGAGAGTTGATGCAGCGTGGATTGACGAATTGAGCTTAATTTGGAATTGGACTATATTCTTGGGGGCTGAGGCGAACAAGATGGCG
The DNA here is from genome assembly GCA_037367405.1 of Ottelia alismoides. Taxonomy (NCBI): domain Eukaryota; kingdom Viridiplantae; phylum Streptophyta; class Magnoliopsida; order Alismatales; family Hydrocharitaceae; genus Ottelia; species Ottelia alismoides. The sequence continues at coordinate 393,412 of JAZKJV010003146.1, read as the reverse complement.
CGTCAGGCTTCGCTTGTTATGGAGATTTTCGGGAATGTTTTGCACCTTCGGATCAATAAGGAAAAATCGATGGATGTTCCTTTTGGTCTCACGGAGCAGGAGTTGCAGCCTGCAGATCGCGACGTCGATGTTGGGATGCTCCATTGCTACGTTGTTGATCACGTACTTGGGGCTCCCCTTGGCGGCGGGGAGGCCGAAATCAGAGGATTGGAGGGCATTGTTGGAGAGATGGAGGGAAGACTGTCAGGATAGAAGGCGACAACGCTCTCTAAGGGTGAGAAGTTGGTGCTTTTGAAGCATGTTCTCTCGGTCATCCCGATCTTCTGTTTCACAAGGCAGATGCATGCTGGGGTACGAACGAAGATTGAGGCTGTTATGAGAAGATTTTTCTGGTCGAACGGGCGACAGGTCAAGAAGGGCTTCCACCTTGTGTACTAGGTGACGAACCGCGAAATCGCCCGGTTAATAGTGTGGAATTAACATTCGAGTCTTGTTGCAGTTGGACAATCTCTGATCCATCAAAAACCACTTAATCAATTTTTCAATTAAACCTAAGCGATCAAATTTATTTACTTGGGCAAGCCCAAGGTCGAAATCAGGGACACGAGCCTCTTAAGTGGTTATTCAGATCCTCATTAATCAGATTAAGTGATGAATAAGGAACTCATAGGTCAACATACAAGGACAAATGATGAAGATGAGGTAGACAATTTTAATGTGATTTTTATAATGCAATGAGATACAAGTGTAGAAAAATGCAAGTATGCCCAATCTAGATAAAATAATTGAGCCATAAAAATGTAGTCAAATTCATGTTCAATTAATGAAGCAAATTTTATTGATGAACTAATACAAGGTATGAGAAATCATTAAACAAATGACACTATATTACTAAAATTAATCATCCAAATTTTAAGTGTCAAATCAGGAAACAAATCATGCCAATAGATAGATAAGGAAATAAACTTCAAAATGAAACTGAAATCAACTAAAACGGAGGTTATATGTTCAAGATATTAGCAAAAGAGTCTAGGGGCATAAACGTAAAGAAAATATGCAAAATAAATAGAAAAACATTACAATTAGGTCCCTGAAAGGGCATAAATGTAATTAAAATAAAGCGTAAGGCCTTCCATGTAAATTTTCCATACATGTGGGGGCTATTTTGCATTTATTAAAACCCAGAGGGGGTCAGATGCAAATAACCCTAGGCGTGCATGCTATGCACGTGCTTGGAGGACCTGTTTGCAATTTGGAGAAGTCGTTAGACACCGATGCAAATTTCCCACCCCTCGTGTGACCTGAGCGCGTGAGGGATAGGCTCGGAAGGATGCTCGGCTCGGTGCTTGGCTTGGGAGGCTCGGATAGAGGCTTGGGCTACGTGGATGATTCTAGAGCTTTGGGTACTGGCTTGGATCGCCCGAGCCTCCGAGCCTCGGATGCGTCGACGTGGCTGAATGTGGGTCATTGATGGGCATCGAGGAGGTGTCATCCAACGACACATGTAACTCCTGGAGCATCTCCTCCGCCGATGGCTGGCAGTGCGCACAGGTCTCCGGCAGAGCTGCGCGAGCTCCGATGTCGTCGTCCGTGCATGATGAAGCTCCGTGGAGGTTCCAGGAAGTTTGGAGGCTAACGTCGAAGCACGGGGAAGACGCTGGACTTCCTGGAGGAGGCTAGCGACGCCCGTACGCCGGAGACAGAGCTTGCGAAGTCAGCTCCGATGAGGCTCCGACCAACGAAGATGAACACCTGCAATTGTTAGTGAGACTAGCCGAAGCGTGCAGATGTGGTGAGTGCGGGCGAAGTGAGGTGAAGTGGGAGCCTTTATCGAATGGAGAAGGCGGAGGATCGGTGATCTTCTCCGGCGAGGCGAAGAAGAAGGGAGTGAAGCGACTGGAGGTTGTGAAGGGTTGAGAGGGTGGTCGGAGGGCATGGCGAAGATGAGTGAAGTGTGGGAAAGCTTGGCCGATGGTGAATTGAAGGAGAGGATTAGAAAATGCACCTAATTAATTAGTAGAAACTCAAAGGAAAAGATAAGAAGATTTACCTGGAGATAGAGGCGGAGGAGGACGGTCTGGGCTGAGCTCCAAGGGAGACTTTGGTCTTCGCTGGACTCCGACGACCAGCTGGAGCAGCTCGTCGGCGTGTTACAGCCAGATCAAGGCCTACAATGGCCAAGGGTTGTCACTGGGGTCGTTGGTCGTCTTCGCGACCTTGATTGAACCCCTCTCTGTCACAAGGGGGTAGAGAGGCGTTGGGCCAAGGCCCGCGAACAGGTGGACAAGGCGGAGCGTGGGTGGAGGCGGCGTATTAGAAGGGGAGAGGGGCGAAGTGCAGGTGGTGGAGTGATGGACTTCGTGGGCTCACGCTGACCAGAAGGAGAGGGGAGGACCGTAGATAGGTGGCATGCGAGGAAGACGAAAGCTAGGACTTGGATTTGAGAGTGGAAGAGATGGTCGTCGAGGTTGGGAAAATAGGAAGGAGGCGACGGTTTTCGTGGTGGAGAACGTGGCAGAGAGAGGGTGACCGGAGGTAGGAGTTGAAGGCTTGACCGTTGAATCTTGTGATCCAATGGTTGAGATTTGGGCACGATGGAGCGGCTTGTAATTGATCAGGGCACATCAACGGACAAGAACAAAGCGATCGTGGTTGTTAGATCTAAAGATCTAACGGTCACGCAGCGGGCGATGACGGGCGCTCCAGATGAGATCCGGAGGTCTGATCGAAGGGTGGAGATGAAAAGGGGGCGAGCGGCTGAGATTGAAAGCGCCGGAGATAAACGAACGGCTGGAAGCGGAGGTGGGTGGCGCGATGGGATCAGGCCGCGTGGCTCAACCAGAAAGAGCCACGTAGCCCAATGAGAATTAATAAAAAAAAAAAAAAGAAAAAACAAAAAGAAATGGAAGGAGGCCGAATTTGGAAAAACTTAAAACATGAAAGTTGTAGATCTTGATAAGATCTACAAGTTTCATGTTGACCAAAAATGCAACAGAAGTCAAATAAAGGGAGAAATATTTTTATGAGCGTTTTTAAAGGTATAAAAACAATGCAATTTTTTATTTTGTAATTTTTTTGTATTTTTAATATAATTTAAAGCCAAGATATATACAAAATTTACTTTGATTTTTATTGACAGAATTTAAGCCAGGGGTTTTAATATATGGAAATTACCATGATGATACCGAGTTTCATAACTAGGCCAAGGTGACATCTTCAAAGAAGAAGGGCGGATTGGGTGTGCTGCGGATGGGGGGGGATGAATAAGGTTTTTATGACAAAATGGGTGGTTCACATATGGGGGGAATCGGAGGACCATGCGTGCCGTCTGTTAAGGAAGATTTGTGGTATATCTTTGTCAGTGGAGGTCGTCCCTGGACGGATGTTGTCTTCCTTGTGGAAGGGGATTACTGAGCGCTATGCATGGCTCTTGAGCTTGGCAATGGACAACGAGGTGCGGGTGCAGCATGTGTGGGACCGTAGGATGTGGTCTTCGGTGTTATCTTTGGCCTTATCGAATCAAAGGATAGACGAGTTCCTTGCTATGTATACGGAGCTGATGGAGAACGAGGGGTCTTCTTCGGGCAGGGATCACTATGTCTGGGGAGATGAGAAGTTCACGGTGAAAAAGCATGCCGTTTCTTGGTAGAAGGCGGCGAAGAGTTCGAGGAAGTGGTTGGTGTTGACGCGAGCATGATTTGGAGATATAAGGTGCCAATATGAATTAAGATTTTCCTCTAGTTGTTTAGGCTTCAGAGGATTCTAACCAAAGGTCGCCAGTAGCAGCTGTTGGGCACAGAGGATATGTCCTGTAGTAGATGTGGGTCGAAGCAGGAGGATGCAGATCATATATTTTTCTCTTGTCCACTCTTAGTTGAGGTGTGGAACAGAGCCAATATCACATGGCTTACACAGCAAGATTGTCCCACCTTCTTGAGAGATATTAGATCGATTTGTGGCTTTGGACATGAGGACAACTCGTACCCCTTTGCTTTGGTGTGGTCGATTTGGTGCACCAGGAACAAGGCAGTTTGGGGGGAGGGGGCAAATATTTTATAGTGAGAATGTAATGGAACATCGTAGGGCACTATGCTTATCTTGGCAAATGTAATTCGATGTAATACCTAATTTTCCTGAGGTGGATTCCAGCTTCGGAGGTCACCCTTATTTTTTCTCAAAAAAATCAATTACGGGTTTAATTTTCAGTTCGTTTAATTAGATTCGTTAACATAGTTAGAGTTCGGGCTAATATTATTTACGCTTAAATATTGAAACCACGTGTGATCTCAAATCAAATTAATTAGTCGGTTATATTTAGCAATTAGTCATATAGAGATATTTTTGTAACCCCACCCCTCCTATATAAAGAGGATGGTAGTCCGGTGTTTTAGGCATTCAATTCAGAATTAATTAAAAATTGAGATTTATCCCATTTATCTCTCTCTTCTCTCTTCTCCCTCCACGCGATCTCCACACTTCTTCCTCCCTGAATCTCGTGCAACCGGCACGCTCTATATTCTTCCTCCCTCCAATTTCTTCTCCACAAAATATTTCCACTAATTTTCACCATTGAAATCTCTTATTTGCATTATAGACCAAAAGTGTTACACCCATGGAAGGCCGTATCGGCGATATATCGGTATTGAGAGGTTGGGGGTATCGAAATCGGAGTGTATATCCTTTTACAGGGATATCGGCGATATATCGCCGTATCGGCCCATATCGGTCAAAAATGAATGGATTCAGTACAAAAAATACAAGATATCGACTGATATCACCGATATTTCATCGATATCCCTATATATGAATGTTATTATTCATGCAAGCTTGATTCCACTACCTATCTAGATACACCTAGTATTAAAACAACCTATGATTTATATACTTTGTTCCGGGTAGGGTATGGTGCAACAGGAGGGTACATACAATGGTTCTTCAACTTGGTGTATATTTACAAGTTATTTCATGTTGTAAAACTTGAATGAAATCCATTTCCAATATCTATAAGTCAATTCTTCAAAAAAATCTATAAGTCACGAATCAACATTAATATCGATATGTTCGAAAACGATCGATATATGCAATATAAGCTTTACATATGATCGATATGTGTGATCTAAGAGTATATTTGTAAGTTATTTAGTGATCTAAGAACTTGGATAAACTCCATTTTCAATATATATATATAGGTCAACAACTAACAGTACAACCGTATCGATATATGCGATATAAGGTTCATAGATGATCGATATGTGTTATCTTAGAGAGTAAGAGTACATTTGTAAATTATTTAGTGATCAAAGTACTTGGATGAACTCCATTTTCAATATATATAGTATGTCAACAACTAACAATATCAGCGATATGTTCGATATGACTGATATGTGCACTATAAGGATCGCATTCCTCATAAATGATCTATATGTATTTTCTAGGTGTATATTTGTAGTATTTCATGTTATAAGAACTTGAATGAAATCCATTTCCAATATTTATAAGTCAAGAATCAATATTAATATCGATATGTTCGATATGACCGATATGGGTGATACTAATATGTGCGATATATGGTCTATAAATGGACAGATATGTGTGATATAAGTGTGTATTTGTACGTTATTTGTTGTTTTAATATCTTGGATGACCTCAATTTCTGAAAAATGCCAAAAAAATTGATTTTTTTGCGCCATTTTCGACATTTCCACCGATATCGTCGATATATCGTCGATATATCCCGATATATCCATTTCTGGGCGGACCGAAACGATATCGATACGGCCTTCCATGGTTACACCTCTAGCATTAGCAGAAAGTTCAAATCTCCTAGCCTGCTAGCAAAATAAAATAGTAGGGAATGAAGATAGTATTTGATGAAATCACAGCTATTATGCATTATAAAGTTATCTGCTAAAACTTTGTCATAAAAGCCTATATAAATGATATCCTCTGGGACAGTTGAAAGTCAATATGATTCCACTATCCTACGATTGTGGAAGTAGACTTTAACTCAATGTTGTAAAAGTCACCCGACTAGTCCGATTAGTAGGTCCGACTAGTCTAGTCAGTGGGGTGACCGACCGAGTACCCGATTAATTCTGACTAAGTCCCACCAACCAATTTGTGCTTGGGGATACCATATTTTTTTAGTTTTTTAAAAGCAAACTTATTCTAATACACTTAATGTTTTATTTAAATTCAATTACTTCTTTTGATTCATTATGATAGTAAAAAATTATATAAATTTACGTAAATATATAATAATATATTTATAAAATGATTTATATATTTAAAAAAATCAAAGTCGATTAAATCTCGACTAAATCCGAATAATCGCCCGACTGTCGATTAATCCTTAGTCAGTGACCCGACCGACCGAATACCGACTACCGACTTTTTCAACCTTGCTTTAACCCATACAAAACATCACATTTGGCATTCTTTATTTTACAACTTGCTATTAGCCAGAATATTTTTGAAAAAGTTATTTATCCAGAAAATTATACCAGTTGTTCTGATATCTAAAAAGCCTTACGGCAAATAAAATGTGCACCTTGACAATATAAGAACATATGAATAGCAATAAATTGCTTTTAATAAAGAACAGCAAAATATTATAGCCGGAAAACTGCAAGAAAAGATGGTGGAATTATAAAAAGAAATCTGCAAATATTAATTATAACCTGAAAGAGACTCTCTGCTGATGAAGAAGAATTTAACTTCACTCCCCAAGACTTCCTATAACCCTCAGTCCAGAAAGGAAGGAGAGCCTCAGACGGAATGCAAGCCTGGACAAGAAAACGATTCTCTAAGTATAGTGACATTGGAAGGTTTTCTAAAGGAGAATATTTACTAAAGAAAGAACCCAAATCAAAAAAAGAAAAAAAGAACCTCAATATGTGACAAAAGCATCTTCAGCATCAGAACTCTCATCGGAGGGCAGGAATCAGAGCAATGGAGAGCCATCTTGGGGTCCATTTTCCTTTTCTCCTCACACCGAGAGACATGTTCCGTGAAACTTGAATCGATATTGTGGCAGTTTTTGAAAGTTTTGTGGCAAGAAGGGCAATGTTTCTCTTCATTAAAATATGATTCATAGCATGTAGAACAAGTGTCAAGCAGCTCTGGACATCTTTTCTTACCATATTTCATTGAACATAAAACATTAGCATTATAACACTCCTTCAGTAGCCACTTCTGAAAATCTTGATATCTCTTACGAGCAGCCATTTTCTCAAGCTCATTCCGTCCTAATTGAATATTAAAAGACATTGAGCGCTCAGATGCATCAGATACAACACCACAAATTATACTGCTGGGGCTGTCAACGTCCATCTGATTCAAATTCAGAGTATTGTGCTGGCATGTCCCACTTCTAACAGCTTCTTTGAATGAAGACTCGATCTTTAGCAGCATGGAGTGCAAGTGTGATTCCCTGATCCCACGTGTGTCAAGAGCAGCCAATAATATATCAAATGCCTGCAATTACCACAAGTTCAGTCAAGATAGTCTACAAAATACAAACCAACGTAATTATTAGAATGATGACCTCTTTTATGCCACAAGGTCTGGTAACAATTGGGCCAAAAAACAGAGATTCATCATTATCATGGAGTGTATTTCAAATTGCATGACTTCATTAAAGCAAAGTAGATCCCCATAAATCTATTACAATTAACCAGGATGGACAAACCAAAGAGAACAGTCATCAATTAACTTCATGCATTGATTTCATTTGAAAGCCAAATAAAGACCATCATAGGATGATAATAATACATGAATGGCTTATAATTAACATCTCACCAAATATATATTTCCAACAAGAAAAGAGAACATAAATGGTATTTAATTGGTCTAGAGTGGATAAAACGAGAGAGCCACTCCAGTTGCTTCGTTTTGCTCCCCTGGATTGGGAGAAAGGCTATAGCCTTTAAGAGGAAAAGAATTTGTTCAAGAAAATGCCATTTGAAAAGCAATTACACTGATTTAAATGCAGCAAAAAAGGATTCAACTAGAACTTTTTACAAATAATAAATTCCAAATTATAGTTAATTTGAGTAGCAATCACCATCCCTTTGCCTCCATACAACAACAACAACAAAGCCTTTTCCCACAATTAAGTAGGGTCGGCTACATGGATTCTTCGCCTCCATTCAGATCTATCTTGGGTCAATCTCGGACTTATATCCAAAAAGCTAAGGTCCCTTCGTATAGTCTCTTTCCAACACTTCTTGGGCCGTCCTCGCCCTCTCTTAGCCGGCTCAACATCCCAACACTCGCATCTCCTAACCGGTGCATCAGTTGACCTTCTTTGCAAATGACCAAACCATCTTAAGCGGTTTTCTCGCATCTTATCCTCGATCGGAGCTACACCAACTTTCTTTCTAATTGCATCATTCCGAATCCGATCTTTACGTGTATGTCCACACATCCATCTTAGCATTTTCATTTCTGCTACAGCCATTCTCTGCACATGTCTATGGTTCACAGGCCAACATTCAGAACCATAAAGCATAGCAGGTCTCACGGCTGCTTTGTAAAACTTTCCTTTAATTTTTAAAGGAATTTTCTTATCACAAAGAACAGCGGAGGCTCCTCTCCACTTTAGCCAGCCTGCATTTATTCTATTAGTAACATCTCCATCAATTTCCCCATCATGTTGCAAAATAGATCCCAGATATCTAAAAGAATCTCTCTTCTGAATGTTATCATCGCCAATCTTCACCTCGATTCCTTCATCATTGCTTCCATCAAAGGTGCATTCCATATATTCCGTCTTAGCCCTACTTATACGAAAGCCTTTAGTCTCCAATGCATGTCTCCAAACCTCAAGCTTCTCATTTACTCCATCTCTAGTCTCGTCAATCAACACAATATCATCAGCAAATAACATACACCAAGGTAACTCATCCTGAATGTGATTTGTCAACTCGTCCATAATCAAAGTAAAAAGGAATGGACTCAAAGCTGAACCTTGATGTAAACCAATGTTGATATCAAAATAGTCAGTCTTCCCCGTCGGGGTCCTTACACAAGATAAAGCCCTATCATACGTATCCTTTATGAGATTAATGTATAGGACAGGTATTTGTCTCTTCTCCAAAACTCTCCATAGTATCTCTCGTGGCACGGAATCATAAGCCTTCTCCAAATCAATAAAGATCATATGGATATTCTTCCTTTTAGCTCTATAAATCTCCATTGTTCTCCTCAACAAATGAATGGCTTCAATAGTTGAGCGACCTGGCATGAATCCGAATTGGTTTTCTTTTACTTGGGAAACTTGCCTCAACCTTCTTTCGATCACACGTTCCCAAATTTTCATAGTGTGACTCATCAGCTTGATACCTCTGTAATTTGAACAATTTTGAATGTCTCCTTTGTTCTTATAAAGAGGCACCACGATACTCCTCCTCCAATCTTCAGGCATTTTCTTGCTTCGCCAAATAACATTGAATAGATTCGTAAGCCAAGTCAAACCACGCTCACCTAAAACTTTCCATACTTCTACAGGGATGTCATCCGGTCCAACACCTTTCCCAGGTCTCATAACCTTCAAAGCCTCCTCTACTTCTTTTCTTTGTATTCGTCTATAGCATGCACGATTCAAGTAACTTTCACTACTAGCTAGATCACCCAAAGTGATCTCTCTACTTCCTTCTCCAATGAAAAGTTTATGGAAGTACTGCTCCCATCTAGTCTCTATATCCTTCTGAGTAACAAGCACGTGACCTTCCTCGTCCTTAATGCATCTCACTTGAGAAAGGTCTTTGGTCTTTCTTTCTCTTGCTTTGGCCAACCTGAATATATCCTTCTGGCCCTCCTTAGAGTTGAGATTTTTATACAAAACCTCATAAGCTTTTGACTTAGCTTCGCTTACAGCCTTCTTTGCTTCCTTCTTTGCTATTTTATAGTCTGTGACGGTTTCCTCTGTTCTATCCTTAGACATAGCTTTAAAGCAAGCTCTTTTAATTTTTAGCTTCTCTTGCACCCCTTCACTCCACCACCAACCCTCCTTTTGACCCGGAGCTCCTCCTTTCGACTCGCCTAGCATCTCTTTGGCTACCTTTCGAATACAAGATGCTACTGCCTCCCACATCTCGTTTGCACTACCGCTACAATCCCAAGATAAGTCTTCTAAAACCTTCTCCCTGAAGCTTGATTGCTTCAGCGGAAGATTCCACCACCTAGTTCTAGTGATCTTAGGAACCTTCCTTTTCTTTACCAGCCCTTTTATTTGTAAATCCAAGACTAACAAGCGATGTTGGGTTGTCAAACTCTCTCCAGGGATTACTTTGCAATCTTTGCAACACAACCGATCTCTTCTCCTCAACGCAAAGTAATCTATCTGTGTTCTAGTTGAGCCACTCTTATAAGTAATTAAATGCTCCTCCCTCTTCTTGAAAAGAGTGTTTGCTATGAAAAGATCATATGCCGTTACAAAATCCAGAATGACTTTTCCCTCTTCGTTTCTATCCCCAAAACCATGTCCTCCATGCACACTTGCATACCCTGAAACATCTTTTCCCACATGTCCATTAAGATCTCCACCTATGCAAACCATCTCTCTTTGTGGGATTCCTTGTAAAATCTTATCCAGATCCTCCCAAAAAGCTTGTTTAGTCCTTTCATCTAAACCAATTTGCGGTGCATAAACTGAGATGATATTCAGAATTTCTTCTTCAAGCACCAGCTTTAGCAAAATAATCCGATCCCCAAATCTTTGCACCTCAACCACACAATCCTTCAAATCTTTATGAACAACCACTCCAACACCGTTTCTGCCCTTATCTTTGCCTGAATACCAAAGTTTAAAGCCTGTCTTCTCGATCTCCCTTGCTTTCTCTCCAACCCATTTAGTCTCTTGAAGACAAAATATATGAATCTTCCTTCTTTCCATTGTATCCACTATCTCCATCAATTTTCCAGTTAAAGTACCGATATTCCAACTACCAATCCGTAACTTCCTTTGCAATCTCTTTTGGACTAACTTCTTTACTCGCATGCGTCCATTATGCGAGAACCCTTGTAAATTTTGGACTGCATCCGGGCGGTGATGCAGCGGAACTAGCTTATTTACCCGCATGCGTTCCTCATGCGAGAACCCTTGTAAATTTTGAACTACATCCAGGCTGCGATGTAGCGGCCCTTGCCAATTTTTCATTGCATTCGGGCGATGCAACGCGTCGCAAGTAGGGAACGCCCCAACGAAATCTGTATGTTTGCTTAAATCCATGTTTAAAAGATCCGAACGGTTTCGAGATAAATTCATAAATAGTGTTCTTAGAATAACTTTAAGAACACTATTTACGAATTTATCTCTCATGCGCTGGCTGTCGGCTACCTAACGCGCAACCCTCCTCATTTACCCGGGCTTGGGACCGGCCATGGCTGAGTTAACTTAATGGCACATGAAATTGCTAATTTCTTGTCATTGATATTATATCATGGTTTTCGATATAGGACGGATATGACGATGATGGATTTGATCCTTAGTGTTATTTACTCCTTTTAAGTTAGTGGATAGTCTGTGGTCTTGGTCTGTATGTCACCTCACACTATGACTCTAAGGTATTTAAAGGTACCTTAGGGTTGGGGTGCCTCCGTAGGCATGCGGTGTTGTATAATGCATCCTAACTAAGTTCCCAACACGTCCACTAACTTATAGGGATTTCACATTAGATTAAAGTCACCTCTAATCAACTTAATTATTATTTCCTCCAAACTTTAACTGTAATCTTTCGGATGTAACTCTCGATGTTTTAGATGTAGATATAGATGATCTGGATGTAACATCAATCCCTTCAAACCTCTGTGCGACAACCTAAATGTAACTCTAGATGATATAGACATGGATGATCTAGATGTAACATCGCCAAGTCTGTTGGCGAAGAAAAACTCAAGCGGTGAAGAAGCCTACAAATGGCTCTTCCGTCTCGCCCTCTAATTGGAAGGACGGTCCAATAGAGGGATAGGTCTACACTCCCAAACTACGCCACTGAGACGGGTGAGAGGGACTTCCCGGAAAAGTCACTCTAGAAAAACAGCCCGACCGGTAACGGGCAACCGAGCTCGCACGTAAAACTGAAAAACCAGGATCCCCCGTCTGGGCATCCTAAAACAGGGTCAGCGGAACTGGTCTAAAGTCGGGATCCCAACGAGGCGTAAAAACACTGTGAGCTCACGTAAAAACCGAAATGGGACTGGGATCCTAGACCCGCGCACTTGGCGGCCGCTGCCCAAACTGGGCTTCCTTTCTTCCGCCCAGGTGAGGGTCACCGCGCCCTCGCACGATCATGGTAAAGATCACCATGATCGGCTCAATATATGGTATCACTGATTCACAGTCATATACATGTACTTGATTTCTAGATTCAATTCATATCCCAATGTTATAGCTTTTCCTCAATTCTTGTTGCCATAGATGATTCAAAATTCTGCTTGATAGATCACGAGTGTGATAGAAACTGCTTAAAATGATAAGAGTTTATAATTGATTGCTTAAGGTTTACTAAACAAAACCTAAACATCATGAGAATCATGGCACTGCGCCCTCGCACGATCAGGTATAAAGATCACCATGATCGGCAAGCATAATACCTATGCATGTGATCAGTTATATATTATAAGTCCACTTCTGAGGTATAAACTTAATTCACAATTACTTTGAACCTTGGGTTCCAAAGCTGCCGAAATGTGATGTAGACTTAAATTAATATAATAAGAAGTGGTTGTTAAAGGCTATTTGGCTAATCTGTCTGAATTCTATAATTAGTGAAAGGATATAGTCACCCTCCAGACTTTGGTCTAATTGCCCAAAATGATCTATTAATAATTTTTTTTTTTTTAAACAAAATTCTGTAGCTTGAGTTTGTAATAAACTGTGTAAGTACCACTTAAATGGTCAACAAAAGAGAGGGTAAATTTGCACATACATGGCAGCAAGGAGGAGGTATAGGGAAGTACCTATTTGGATCTCTTGTTCTTGAGGATTATTATTGCATGCATGAGAGCTTCTTCAAGGGGCTTTCAGCAGTAGATATGAGCAACAAAAAGACCTTCAGTTTCTTGGCAAGGAGCAGTTGGTTGATTTCTTGAAGACAGCTGCTCCTGCTGCTCTTTCATGAGCAGAATTGGTTGCTCAAACAGTCCTGACAGCTGCTGTAGCAGCTCTAATTGGCAGGAGATTGGAGAGATATTTGAGAAAATTGGGTCAATAGAAAAGAGAGGAGGATTTCGGAGAGGAAAGACGAGCCTTTGGCTCTTGTTGGAAGGTTTAAATAGGGAGATGGGGGACTTAGTTTGCTTGCCATTTGGTGGAGAGTGGACTGTTAAGTGGGAATGAGGGAAAAGCTAAGTGGCTTGAAAAGAGAAGGAGAAAAACACACGGCTGGACTTTCCACTTTAAATTTTAATAGTGTTTTTTTTTTAACCGAACAGTAGTCTGTACTGTTTCAGAATTTTAAATTAAAATATATTTATATTTTTTTTCTTTATTTGGTATACTTAAGTCTACCGTACGCGCACCTCGAGCTTCCGTTTTTGACGCGAAATATCTCGATTTGATCGTCTCGGAATGACGATCAATTTGAGTACAATATTGATATACTTTCGGTTGGGTTTTGAACCCCCGAAATTTCGGATACGGTTTTTGTTTAAGGTTAAATTTTGCGATTTAAAATTATCAAACGACCTCCGATTGACGAACGGTCGATTCCGTTGGTCTTGTTTCGTCGACTCGGATCTAATGACGATCTCGATTCGTTTCGCGGTTACCGAATTTGCGTCGCGGCTTTTCACGGCACGCATTACGAAGGGACCGATTTTTGGTCGATTTCGTCCGAACGACTTTTGATTTATGATCAATTGGTCGTTTTAGGTTGTTTAGTATTGACCGACAACGTTTTTGGGTTCATTAGACCCAAAATCGGACGACTTCGGGTTTGATTGGAAACCGGATGCTACAAATATAAAAACCTCAAAGGGAGTCTCGTCCTCGAGACTCGAGTTAAGGCTATTCGTTGACTTGTTTAAATTTCATATGCCCATAAAAACCTCAAAGGGTTTTAAACCCATAAAAACCTCAAAGAGAAATCAAGCCATATATTGTAACATATATCTAATTACAAAGGCTTGTTTCGATGATTACATCAGAAAAGTTGCGGGTATCGTGCCCGCATGTCGGCTTCGGTCTTCCACGTCGCCTCTTCGACGCCGTGTCGATGCCACAACATGTTGACCAATGGAATCTCTTTACTGTGAAGCTTCTTCATATCACGGTCAAGTATCTGCACTGGCCTTTCCTCGTACGTTAAGTCAGGCTCTATGTCAAGATTCTCGTAACTGATGTTGTGCCGAGGGGCGAGTACATACTTCTTCAAATTGGATATATGGAATATGTTGGGGATAGCTGAAAGATGTGGAGGAAGGGCTACTCGATATGCCACCTTCCCCACTCTAGCAAGAATCTCAAACGGTCCAACATATCGTGGCGCCAACTTGCCACGAACAACGAATCTCTGCACTCCCTTCATGGGAGATACACAAAGAAATACCCAATCTCCCACCTGAAACTTCAAATCTCTTCTCCGACGGTCTTCATAACTCTTCTGGCGGTTCTGTGCCGTCAGAAACCTCCGGCTTACAAGATCAACAGCTCTCGCGGTCTCCTCCAGGAGATCTACGGAGTAGAGAGAATGGTCACCTACCTCCCGCCAACTGAGAGGTGTAAGACATCTCTGCCCGTATAGGACTTCGAATGGTACCATGCCGATATTGGAATGATAGCGGTTGTTATACGTGAATTCTGCTAATGGCAGATGGTCCTTCCAGGACCTTTTCTACTTCAAAGTGCATGCGCGAAGTAGGTCCTCAAGCGTCTGAATGGTGCGCTCACTCTGCCCATCTGTCTGAGGATGGTATGCAGAACTCATCTTCAGCTCTGTCTGTAGTGCTGACATTAACTGATGCCAATAATGAGATGCAATTCTTGAATCCTTGTCAGACACCACCTCTCGTGGTATACCATGAATTCTAATGACATTCTGCACATAAAGCTTGGCTAATCTGGGTAGAGTGTAAGTTGTGTTGACGGGTATGAAATGGGTTGACTTGGTCAACCTATCAACAACGACCCAAATGGAATCATGGCCACCCGGTGTCTTTTGCAATCCCGTGACGAAATCTATAGAAATGCTCTCCCACTTCCATTCGGGAATGGGGAGAGACTGCAGTAATTCCGGTGGTCTCTTGTGCTCAGCCCTGACCATCTGACAGGTCATACATCTGCTGACATGTAGTGCCACATCGCGTTCCATTCCATCCCACCAGAAATGTCGACGCAAATCACGGTACATCTTCGTGCTGCCTGGATGAATAGATAACCGTGAACTGCGTACCTCATCAAGAACATCTCTGCGTAACTGCTCGTCGTTGGGCACAACAACTCGTCCTGCCTTCCATAAAATGGACTTTATCACAACAAATTTATTAAATTCGTCTTTGATGGCGCGCCTGTATCTATCTCGAATTCAAGGATCTATCTTCTGGCCTTGGACAATGCGATCCCACAAACTGCTGAATCGTGGAGGTACGATAGTAGAAATGGATGCGCTTTCCTGTGGATGCCAATCGGTCAAAGCGGCTAGCGTATCCCATGTATATGGCCAGTTCGTCGTACCATCAGCATGCGTTCTCCTGCTAAGTGCATCAGCCACCACGTTTCCCTTACCGGGTTGGTAAGAGATTGTGCAATCATAATCCTTCAGTAGCTCGAGCCATTTGCGTTGTCTCATGTTCAGCTCATTCTGATCAAAGATGTACTTCAGGCTCTTATGATCAGTGAAAATCTTGAAGTTCACCCCATAAAGATAGTGGCGCCAGATCTTCAAGGTGAAGACAACTGCTACTAACTCCAAGTCATGTGTGGGGTAGTTCTGCTTATGCGGTCTCAACTGCCGTGATGCGTAAGCAATCACCTGTCCTCTCTGCATCAACACTGCTCCTAGACCTTCTCCAGATGCATCTGTGTAGACTGCATAGTCCTGAGTGCCTGAAGGAAGAGCGAGAATAGGCGTTGTAGTCAACCTCTCCTTCAATGTCTGGAAGGCCTGCTCACATGAATCATCTAAATAAATGAGATTCCCTTCTGCGTCAGTCGTGTCAGAGAGCGAACAATGCGGGAAAATCCGCTGACAAAACGCCTGTAATAGCCTGCTAGCCCGAGGAAGCTCCGAATCTGTGTAACTGTCTTGGGTTGCTCCCAAGACATAATTGCATCTATCTTCGCAGGATCAACTGCAATGCCTGCTCCAGAAATGACATGTCCAAGAAACGAGACCTGTGATAACCAAAACTCACACTTGCTCAACTTGGCATATAGCTTGTGCTCTCGCAATGTGTCTAAGACGATCCGTAGATTATTTGCATGATCACATTCATTTCGTGAATATATGAGCACATCATCTATGAGCACCACTACAAACTTGTCCCAGTATGGACGGAAGATACGGTTTATCATATCCATGAAAGCCGCAGGTGCATTGGTGAGCCCAAACGGCATCACCACAAACTCGTAATGTCCATAACGAGTTCTAAAGGCTGTTTTTGAAATATCTGACTCGCGAATCCTCAACTGATGGTAGCCTGAGCGAAGATCGATCTTCGAGAACACCGAAGATCCTTGGAGTTGATCAAATAAATCATCGATGCGCGGCAATGGATAACGGTTCTTCACCGTTCTCTTGTTCAGCTGTCAATAATCGATGCATAATCTCATGGATTCATATTTCTTTTTGACAAATAGGACCGGAGCACCCCAAGGTGAAGTGCTCGGCCTCACGAATCTTAAGTCAAGTAGCTCTCGTAATTGCACCTTCAACTCCCGCAACTCAGCTGGTGCCATACGGTAAGGAGCCGTCGAGATCGGCTGGGTGTCTGGTAGTAATGTGATCTCGAACTCAATCTCTCTCTCAGGAGGTAGTCTTGGTAGCTCATCAGGAAAACATCTGGATATTCAGATACTACTCGGATGTCCTGTATCATCGGCTTTTGATCGGATACTTCCCGAACAATGCAAGATTTGAATCACAACCCTAATCAACAAGTTGTTGAGTTCGCAACATTGAATCACCCTTCGTGGTGGAGTCATGTATAGCACTCTCAAAAGTGAACTCGGGTAAATATGTAATTCTGAAGACAACCGTCTTCCTAAAGAAATAAACTAGTGCATAATGATTGGATAACCAATTCATGTTCAGACTCAAGTCGAACTCATCAAGCTGCAGAGGTAGACAATCTGCGATCATCTCGTGACCGCCAATCAGTACGGGCAATTGCCTGACTATCAGAGATATGACAAATAACTGGCCACCTGGCCCTCGAATGTGATACGGAGAAGAGAGAGAGTCTCTGCGACTCTACCTAAAGAAACTAGTAGTTTCAAAGGAAGAAAAGAATGTGTCACGCTAGAATTAAGTAGATCATGGAAAGGTCGACAAGAGTAGTCAGTATGTGTACTAGTTGGTTAGTCATCTCCTGGTCTGGTCGGGATGACATGGCTCTGCATGAGAACCATTTTTAGTCATAAAAACAATGGTTCGCAGATAATATGATATATGTTTTTCTCTTCTTGGGATATAATATGAAAACTAATGAAATTGGTGACAACTGTGGTGATTGAACCTGAATGTCATATTTCCCTTCTAGGACTCACGACAAGTCGGAAGACTGCCGCTATCCGAGAACTCAATGCGATCGGAATTGAAATACTGCGAATGTGCGTATCGGGGTACCACTGCTCTGATACCAAACTGTGAACCCCCTAGGATCCGGGTACCCGTTAATCACACATTTTGCATTACAACATTCATTTCTATCGCATTAAGCAACTGAAAGTACGGGGAAATTTTTCGCGAATGAAACAATTTCATCTGACATTCACAATCAACATTTATAACCACAAACATATAGAACAATGGTCACCAAAATCTTATTTCATTTCATTAACTTCCATATATTTTACATGTACAAAGTCTGACAGTACATGCATTATATCCCAAAATCTGACTGAAGAGAAAGAAACGAAATACATTATACATTGAACAGAAACTAGCACAAAATAAACCATACCGTTGGGTATAAAATTTATCTTATGAATCCATGTATAGCTACTGAACTGCAGGCTGTTTGCCTGCCAAGCGTGCAAGGAAGGAAAGACGTCAGCGGTTGCTGGTACCTCCCAAAAACTTATATAAAAATAACAGGCATTTATTATTTACAAAAGAAAGCAAGTAGAGAGGCATGAGCAACTCAAATTTAAAATTTATTTCTACTTGCAAATGTAAAAGGTTTCCAAATTTTTAGTAAGCACCTCTTATGATCATCCATTATCCCAACATTTCCCACATGAGTATATTTCTCTTGTAACTGAGTGTATAATTTATTCCCATAGTACCCAGAGATCATATTTATGAGTGATGATGGAAAGTTTGGGATGAGAAGATATATTTATATTTTTAATTCCTAAGTCTAGTAACTCTTGTAATTATTAACTTCAATTATTTCAGATATAACTCCAGATGATGTAGATAAAGGTCATGATTCTAGGTCTTGGAGATCATGTCTTGGAACTTAATGGCACATGAAATTGCTAATTTCTTGTCATTGATATTATATCATGGTTTTCGATATAGGACGGATATGACGATGATGGATTTGATCCTTAGTGTTATTTACTCCTTTTAAGTTAGTGGATAGTCTGTGGTCTTGGTCTGTATGTCACCTCACACTATGACTCTAAGGTATTTAAAGGTACCTTAGGGTTGGGGTGCCTCCGTAGGCATGCGGTGTTGTATAATGCATCCTAACTAAGTTCCCAACACGTCCACTAACTTATAGGGATTTCACATTAGATTAAAGTCACCTCTAATCAACTTAATTATTATTTCCTCCAAACTTTAACTGTAATCTTTCGGATGTAACTCTCGATGTTTTAGATGTAGATATAGATGATCTGGATGTAACATCAATCCCTTCAAACCTCTGTGCGACAACCTAAATGTAACTCTAGATGATATAGACATGGATGATCTAGATGTAACATCGCCAAGTCTGTTGGCGAAGAAAAACTCAAGCGGTGAAGAAGCCTACAAATGGCTCTTCCGTCTCGCCCTCTAATTGGAAGGACGGTCCAATAGAGGGATAGGTCTACACTCCCAAACTACGCCACTGAGACGGGTGAGAGGGACTTCCCGGAAAAGTCACTCTAGAAAAACAGCCCGACCGGTAACGGGCAACCGAGCTCGCACGTAAAACTGAAAAAACCAGGATCCCCCGTCTGGGCATCCTAAAACAGGGTCAGCGGAACTGGTCTAAAGTCGGGATCCCAACGAGGCGTAAAAACACTGTGAGCTCACGTAAAAACCGAAATGGGACTGGGATCCTAGACCCGCGCACTTGGCGGCCGCTGCCCAAACTGGGCTTCCTTTCTTCCGCCCAGGTGAGGGTCACCGCGCCCTCGCACGATCATGGTAAAGATCACCATGATCGGCTCAATATATGGTATCACTGATTCACAGTCATATACATGTACTTGATTTCTAGATTCAATTCATATCCCAATGTTATAGCTTTTCCTCAATTCTTGTTGCCATAGATGATTCAAAATTCTGCTTGATAGATCACGAGTGTGATAGAAACTGCTTAAAATGATAAGAGTTTATAATTGATTGCTTAAGGTTTACTAAACAAAACCTAAACATCATGAGAATCATGGCACTGCGCCCTCGCACGATCAGGTATAAAGATCACCATGATCGGCAAGCATAATACCTATGCATGTGATCAGTTATATATTATAAGTCCACTTCTGAGGTATAAACTTAATTCACAATTACTTTGAACCTTGGGTTCCAAAGCTGCCGAAATGTGATGTAGACTTAAATTAATATAATAAGAAGTGGTTGTTAAAGGCTATTTGGCTAATCTGTCTGAATTCTATAATTAGTGAAAGGATATAGTCACCCTCCAGACTTTGGTCTAATTGCCCAAAATGATCTATTAATAATTTTTTTTTTTAAACAAAATTCTGTAGCTTGAGTTTGTAATAAACTGTGTAAGTACCACTTAAATGGTCAACAAAAGAGAGGGTAAATTTGCACATACATGGCAGCAAGGAGGAGGTATAGGGAAGTACCTATTTGGATCTCTTGTTCTTGAGGATTATTATTGCATGCATGAGAGCTTCTTCAAGGGGCTTTCAGCAGTAGATATGAGCAACAAAAAGACCTTCAGTTTCTTGGCAAGGAGCAGTTGGTTGATTTCTTGAAGACAGCTGCTCCTGCTGCTCTTTCATGAGCAGAATTGGTTGCTCAAACAGTCCTGGCAGCTGCTGTAGCAGCTCTAATTGGCAGGAGATTGGAGAGATATTTGAGAAAATTGGGTCAATAGAAAAGAGAGGAGGATTTCGGAGAGGAAAGACGAGCCTTTGGCTCTTGTTGGAAGGTTTAAATAGGGAGATGGGGGACTTAGTTTGCTTGCCATTTGGTGGAGAGTGGACTGTTAAGTGGGAATGAGGGAAAAGCCAAGTGGCTTGAAAAGAGAAGGAGAAAAACACACGGCTGGACTTTCCACTTTAAATTTTAATAGTGTTTTTTTTTAACCGAACAGTAGTCTGTACTGTTTCAGAATTTTAAATTAAAATATATTTATATTTTTTTTTCTTTATTTGGTATACTTAAGTCTACCGTACGCGCACCTCGAGCTTCCGTTTTTGACGCGAAATATCTCGATTTGATCGTCTCGGAATGACGATCAATTTGAGTACAATATTGATATACTTTCGGTTGGGTTTTGAACCCCCGAAATTTCGGATACGGTTTTTGTTTAAGGTTAAATTTTGCGATTTAAAATTATCAAACGACCTCCGATTGACGAACGGTTGATTCCGTTGGTCTTGTTTCGTCGACTCGGATCTAATGACGATCTCGGTTCGTTTCGCGGTTACCGAATTTGCGTCGCGGCTTTTCACGGCACGCATTACGAAGGGACCGATTTTTGGTCGATTTCGTCCGAATGACTTTTGATTTATGATCAATTGGTCGTTTTAGGTTGTTTAGTATTGACCGACAACGTTTTTGGGTTCATTAGACCCAAAATCGGACGACTTCGGGTTTGATTGGAAACCGGATGCTACATTGTGCCTCTGAATGCACTAATAAAACGAAGGGAAAATGTTGTGGACTCTCTCATACAAGGACGGATTTAGAGGGGGGAAAGAATGGGCACATGCCCCCCCCCCCCCCCAAAAATTTTGGGTAAAATGTGTATGCCCCATAAAGAGACTAACTTATCTCCCTACATCCTATTTTTCCCGTATTTTTAAATTTTTTGATTTTTTTGTGAATTTTCATTATTATATTCCTATATTATGTCATTCAAGTATGTATGAAACAGAGACTCCTACGACCTCTATCTAGACAGTCAATTTTTTAACAATTCTGTGACCGTTAAAAAATGATTGTCTTGATGGAGGCCGTAGGAGTCTTTGTTTCGCACGAAATTTGAATGTTATAATATAGGGACATAGTGATGAATATTCAGGAAGAAGTTTTCAAAAAAATAAAATAATATGGGAAATGAGGCGGGGGAGCTAGGGGCAGCCCCGTTTTCCCCTTAATTTTTTTTGATTACATAATATATATTTAATTATTCTCTATGGATTTTTGAATAAAAAATAATCACAATATTTCTTAAGTATAAATCCTCTTTTGGGTTTTTTAGGGTAAAATTATATATACACCCCCTTTGTTTCTTTAGGGGGGATCAATAATCTTTACCAATATATATATATATATATATATATCTTTTAACATAAAATTTCTACCTAGCAATTGTAGATTTTACCTTGGGTCAACATGTTCGGATAACTTCTTAAATTGATCAACTTATAATGGATCTCTACCAATCCATCTTTTTATTTGAATATTCATATTTTAGGATCAACCTACAGAAGAGATTGTTTTTTCATCCAATCTTATTATCACTTATACAAATATGAGGTTTACTTCTCGATCTCAAAAGATTAAAGCTTCTAAAAAATCATTTATTGCCAAGTCCCATATATTAATCATCGGTCCTATTTATTATCAAAAGGTCAAACGCATAGATATTCTTGATCGGTGTATTTTTCTTCATTGAAATACTAATATTTCTAGTTGTTAATAATAAAAAGTATAAAATTATGTATTTTTATATTTTCAATTTGATACAAATTTGGAACGGGTGTAGTATATATTGTAATTAATCAAAATACAAAGAATGAATTGAAAAAATGAAACATTAGAATGTCTCTTTTTTAAAAAATGATATAAATATCATTCATAAAAAAATCTAGGTAGTATGGAACATATATCATATCAATTTATATAAAATGGAATAAAAACATATAATTGATTAAAAAATAAGTTCAAAATAAACTATTATTTATATGTAAACTATAGCTGATATAATTTATCTTTCACAACTATTGTTATATAATGAATAGAGGAGGGGGAGGTATCTAACTCATCTGCATATAACTTATATGCTCAACACCTCCCAACCATTCATTTGTCTTGAAATTTTAACTTGCATGTGTTCCAATGGCAGAGCCACTTGCACTCACCCATCCCAATACATATAAATGGCTAAGAAGGTGATGAAGGCATAAGTGGCATACAACTCAACAACATACTCCCTTTTCCTAATGAATGATCACATCATAATCGATAGATTTTTTTTAAACTTGTGCCCCTTCCTCAAAAATATTCTAGATCCGTCCCTGCTCTCATACATTGTTTCTGAATTCTGACCTTTCAGACTGGTGGATTGGTAGTGTTCTCCTTGTGTTGTAAAAATAGGGACGGTTGCTACTTTGAATCCTATTCATGGAGTCTGCTGCTTGAAGAGTAAGGTTGTATCCACCAGCCATGGTGTCCGCACTTGGGGAGCATGCCACTTCAGCCTTAATCGTCTAGTTTTTACAATGAGAGTCTTATTGGGTTTTTTCTATGGAATGGAGGACAAGCCTGTACAACCTTTATTTTAAGACGATTAAATTGCCAAAGCCATGGAATGATGGAACAATACATCTACGATTTGTTTGCACTCCAAATGTATTAGGTAAAAATATTTTCATGAAATCCATTCTATAATGAGCAGAAAAGGACCTCACCTCTTCCACTGATAATTTCCACGAAACCAATGGAGAGAGTGCATTTTGAGGAAGAATTTGTTTCAAAGGACAGGTCCTTAAGGAATGGTTTGTCCTTGAGCCTGCTACGATTTCTGTGCACAGCTTTCTCTTGTACATTGTGTTTGAATTGGAAACCTTAACCGTACTTAGTGCAGTCTTCTAGATAGAGGGAATCCGATTTGTCGGCCTTATTTTGCAACAAATTTTCCAATTTTAAGAAATCCTCCAAAAAATTGTGTTTGCATTACAGAAAACTTCCGTTATTATGCCAAACCTTCACAACTCATTTTATCAGATTTTTATTGATGTTTCTTAATTATGCTATAATCTGTTTTTTTCATCCAAGTTTCTACTTTATTGGGATAGCACCTTCCCTTTTTAGACCCCCTATGACCGATGCATGAAGATATTTGGAAATCCTTCATAGGAAAAGTTATTTGTTATGTGGTTTTTAGGTTTCGTGAATGGAGCGCAGATCATCTGCAGTACTGCAGATTCTGCAGTAAAATCATAGATCACCGGAGCCGCTCGATCTTGATCGAGCGGTTCGCACGAAATCGTACTTTTTGTGGGGTCGTGCCGTGGAAATTCGTGTGAACCGCTCGATCAAGATCGAGCGGCTCGAGCAGATCCACGATTTTACTGCAGAGTCTGCAGTACTGTAGACGATCTGCGCTCTTGTGAATGACATATCTAGTTTTAAGTTAGAGAAGATTGGTCAACTTGGAATAGGACCATTGAGAAGATTGGTCAACTTGGAATACGACCATTTCATTTATGTGATATACGAGCCAAGACAGATTTCATAAATCCACAAGAAATAGATTCCCAAACTCAAAATATTGACTATTTTATTCCCAGGTAAATTATGTATCTGCTCATGACAACGAGACACTGTTTGATATCATTAGTTTGAAGGTACACATCTCAATCATTTCATTTAAACTTTTTATTAAGATTCCAACAAAAAGCTTAATCACTTCTACTCTCTTTAACTCACTCTTCAGACACCTGTGGATATTTCTGTGGATGAAAGATGCCGCATAAATAGCCTAGCTACAAGTATCGTTGCTCTATCTCAGGTTTCCATTTCCCGTGTTGTACTTTCAATGCTACTTTTCTATGTTCTACATCTTGTGGCATTTGACCATTACAAAACTAACCGCCTGTTAAAATGTTCTGCATATGTATACATATTATATTTCATACCAAGACCCTCCAAATTTTAGGGACGCGTTTATTTTCTGATGCACTATAAATTCTCTGGTGGGTTCTAGAGATGGTGTTCGCTATACTAACACCAAGAGCTTTTGTTTACTTTCATTAAGTAGCTGTCTGTCCATTATTAAGTCAAAATATACCTCTGAAGTTTGATTTTTTTTCAAAATACCTACTTTATATATGAGAAAATATTCGATAAACTATTATATAGAAGAGAAACCTTAGAGAGCAAATAACCAATGGAAAATACATAGAGAAATAATAAATACATAAATTCTATTTCCCATCCGGAGTATAGATATCTGTCATGCTTAGCTTGGAAAAACACTTCTGGAATGACACACTGGATAGAGCCTTGGTGAATATGTCTGCAATATGTTCCCCTGAGTTGACATGGGATGTAAAGATGAATCCCTTATGTGTCATGTCTCTAGTATACGCAGGAATCCACCTCAATGTGTTTGGTTTTCTCATGGAAAGTTGGATTGTTGGCAATGAACAGGCATCATGATTATCATGTAGTAGCTATGTAGGGAGAGGTGCACGACCCACATCATTTCAATGCTTCCTTGTGTCATGGTTCTGTATTTGGATTCAGCACATAGCGACCGAGGAAAGGTGAGGAGAGGACCTGGTGGAGGTCTAGGGCTCGGCACAAACTTCTCGGGACTTCGGGAGGCAATGGAGTGGAGTGGGGGAGTTGCATATACGGCTAAGAATTGGGTTTTCGATTTTTTGCAAAAAAAAAATAGGGCAGCTGCTTTTAGGGGTGGAGGGAGGGGGCTCTAATATATATGTGAATTACTCAGGCCGCATTTGCTCTTTTAGCACATAAGTAGCGCATATGGTGTATTATGTACGTTAGGAGATCCAAATCCGCATATGATATACCGCATATGCGGCCGCATGGACCGACTTTCTGAACCTTGAGCATTGGTTGATGTAACATATCATTGTCGATCTCGGTTGTAAGAGTGGCTGAAAGCCAAACATGTGCTCTTGTGTTATCTTGCTTCCATTAAGCATTTGCTCCATTCTTGCCGATCAGCTCGGGTTGCGTCAGGATATATTCTTTGTTGTTGCTTTCCATAATGCTCATGAATTGCATTGCCCACAGTTTGTAGTCTGTTAGATGGGTAATTGGATCTCTCTTGGATCCAATTACCCACCTATTACATTGTCTAACATTCCCCCTCAAGCTGGAGCTGAGAAAGCTGCAGCTTGCAAGAAAAAAATTTATACAACACATCTTCACGCGATACATCACAAGAAAAACACATGCATGTTGTTGGTAGAGGATCTCGCACGGGGACGGGTTTGCGGCTTTCAAGTCATTGGAACGTATCTCAGTCATGCATGTAGAACCGTTGCGATATCAGGACACCGGAATCGATAAACAAAATAATAAAAATAAGAACACAAAGATTTACGTGGAACCCTACTCCCTAAGGAGTGAGATGAAACCACGGGAGAAGCCCTCAAAGGGGCAGATACTCTAACCCTCAAAGGGGCATATACTCTATTGAATTTCTCAATGAGTACAGGGGGTGTGGGGCTCCTTATATAGCCTCACAAACAGTCCGGAGTCCCACCGCTCATCCATGTGAGACTAAACATGAGTGGGGTAATTGGATCCAGGAGAGATCCAATTACCCGCCTATTACATTCTCTAACAGTTCCATACATCTTGACAATGGGAGGGGCTTTGAATGCCACAGACGCTGGAGATGAATGCATATTGATCTTGTCATCTACCATGACAAAGAAAAGGGCTGGGGAAGGACATGATCGGGTGATGTAACGGTCTGAATTTTGTCCACACGATCATGTAGAGAACACGTGATGTGTGCAAAATCAGAGCACAACCTTTCCTATTATGCAAGTCGGTGTTCCAGGGCGAGCAGACTGATTTAGATGGGTGAGAATGATTTAAACCGCCCAATATCAACGCACGGAGGTGCTAGGGAACCCAAGGATGTTGGCACACATGTTGAGATACGCGTCTGGTGGCATTGGAGCATCGTTGGACTCAGTGGTGGTGCTACAGCATAGCTAGTAGTGCAGCAGTAACGTTGTGGCTCCGCTGGAGACATTGTGTCAATGTTGGGGAGCCAGAACAGGTTTGAGTTCCCCTCGAAGACCACACTATGTGGTCCGAGACGATCTCGGGGAGCACCCAGTCTTTCTTTGGCCACACACCCGTATAGCGAAACCATGCACCCCAACCATGACTTGAAGAGGGATCTCCAGTAGGCACCATCGAAACGACGGAGGGCATTTAGGTTGTGGAAGATGTCGAGGAGTGAACCAGACTGAGATCGGTAGATGGCCTCATCTAGGTAGCAAGCGGAGAAGCCTGCGTCAGGGTGGTTGTTGGAGTCTAAGCAGTGTTAGTGGGCCTCCTCGCGAATGAACTTGTCAGGAGGGCGGTGGTGCTTGCCAGCGGAGGTAGCAAGAGATGGAGGTGGAGCAGCGGCGGCCTCGGTGTGCAGGGAGGAGGGAAGGGTAGGAAGAGGGGACAGCAATGGCCCTGGTGGCAGATCTAGAGGTTTTGTCCCAAGCACCTCTCCCCGCCCATCTCTGTTTCATCCTCATTCTTAGTGATAGCACAACATCCTGTCTAGATAGGCTCTTGTCTCGCAAACTGCAGCCCATCAGTTTATTAACTACATAAATCGATTGGTTCATTTGAAGGAAAATTATGTCATGATGTCGGGATTTCGCAAGGTCATTCTATTCGAAGTGATAATCTATCTATTTGACATCGGTTGATGTGATTTTTTACAGAGTATCGTGCTTTATGGACATGCAGTATGCATATACAAGGAATGAACATGCTAAGATGGATTGGTGATGGCATGAAAAGGACTAGATTTGTAATTAAAGTGATGCATAAAGTATGTGCAACTTGAGAAAAAGCTAAAAACGTGAGATGGTTAAGGTTGTTTAGGCATATGTGATGGGCATCCATTGAGTTAGAGGATGGTGATTTGAGGTTAGTAGTTTCTTTGCCACATTCATTAAACTTTAAAAAAAACACAGGAGGCATCGAGAGATCATTCAACCCTACCAAGGAACCTCCCGAAAACATAAAATTGATACATTCTTTCGCATCAAAACTATTATATATTTAATTAAATATGATTTCATTTAAGTAAGCCTGGGTATGGACCATGATGGAGTTGTTTGGATGCAATGGAACCTTGTTCCTATTTTCTTTTATCGAGATAATAGAATTTCTTTTGGTGGAATATTTTATCACGGATTTACTTCTGAACAAGGATGTGGGAGGCACATTTTAATATAGGAGGTATCCTTGTCTGCAGCTACTGAGTAAAGATCTAATTATGTGTTTTTGAACATTCTTTGAATTTCAGTGAGTCTACTCTTGTTTACTATGTCATATAATCTCTTCCTATGAGCTTAGTAACTTCATGCATTCACCCTCTGACTTAGCTGTTCCGCAGGGAATACCTTTTTTTCATGCCGGAGATGAAATATTACGATCAAAATCTCTCGATAGGGACTCTTATAACTCTGGAGATTGGTTCAACAGGTTTGCTGCTTCTAATGATTAATGGAATTTCTCCTCGTTTAGAATATGCAATTCAGAATTATAATAGCGTAGGTGATGACAGTGATACCAGTTTCTTAATATCATTTCATTAACTATCTCGGTCTTAACATTATCGGAAGTATGTGTTTTTTCCCAAGCTATATTGTGATGCACTCCAATGGTATGGTGGTAGTGGAGTATGTCTGCCATCTAAAAGACCAGGGTCCAAATCCCCACTTGTGGGGGTTGCGTTAGGTAGCCGACAGCCAGCGTAAAAATTAGAATTACCTTTCAACGTGGATTTGAGCAAGAATCCATGTAGCCGACCCTACTTAAAGTGGGAGAAGGCTTCGCCATTTTATGTGCCGATGCACTCCCTTTTGTAAGAATTCATATTGATATGTCCAATAACACTGTATGTTCATTTCAGATTGGATTTCAGCTACGAATCAAATAATTGGGGGGTTGGTCTTCCTCCAAGAGAAAAGAATGAAAAGAGCTGGCCGCTGTATGATTCTTGACTGATAGCGTCATCATTTTCTTTCTTTGATTTGATTGCAAGTATTGAATCCTATCTAAAAGTATATCCATATCTAATGCATGTTTAATATATATTACATGTTTTTAGGATAAAACCAAGATTGGCAGATCCATCTTTCAAGCCCACGAAAAGTCTCATTCTTTCTACACTGCAGAACTTCGAAGATTTTCTAACCATTCGATACTCGTCACCCCTTTTCCGCTTGAAATCAGCAGCTGCCATTCAGGTTTTTCCCCCTTCATTAGATTTTCGTAGGGAGATAAGTTACCTGATGTAATTGCAACTTTCGATTCAGTAATGCAACTATAAGTCAGAATCACTTACTATTATAATCTAATTTTCTAAATAATACATGAGAAAAATTAATTTTTCTCATATGTATTATTTAGTAAATTGGATTATAATTAGTGATCCTCCATTCGATCATTTAAACTCATGGTTTTTCAATATCCATTTCATGGTACCATGTAATGTTTCTCCTAGAGGCTCTCAGGGGGAGGCAAGGCAAACCCCGCTTCCTTTATCCAACCTAATTATTTTTTCCCAATAGATATTCCTCCCAATTGAATGAATAAGAGGCCCAGTGTTTGGGCAACAAAGGCATTGTGGTCAATGAAGAAATAGCTACTATTTATACTGAAATGGTTCATATCTGATTTAAAATTTTGTGAGGTGAATATCAATTGCTTACCTACTTGAGTAGAAAACAAAGCCGGCTCCTGGAAATTACATCGTCTTCCGTAACAGCCAGATGGAAATCCAATCACATACGGTCTATCATTTGTTGGATTACAAAGTGAACCTAGTTGAGAAGTGTAATAGACCTTCAGAAGGCAGGGTGTGAACTCGAACATGGATTGGTGTGTCCAGTTCTAATCCCTCGGATGTTCAGTTGCAACTAAAAGTAACAAGTTTCAACTACGCGATGTACATCTTTAGTATCTTAGTTTTATCATTTAGTTATGCAATCCTTTGCACAATAGTATGCTATTTCTGCATATTGGCTTACATGCTCTATAAATATTGAAATATACTAGGAGCGTGTGCGGCTCCACAACACGGGACCTTCTAGGATTCCGGGGCTCATAGTAATGAGCATTGAGGATGGTTATGAAGGAGTTCCAGGAATGGCGCAATTAGATCCCAAGTAAGTGGTTCAATAATTTAAAGCATGTATAAACTATCATGTTGTTGCTAGGTAAATATTGGCATGAGATTCTAAGGAAATCATATTGTTTACTGTTAGCTTCTCCCATATTGTCGTCATTTTTAATGCAAGACCGACTGAGACATCAATTACCCTTCCATCCCTGCGGGCAAAGGCATTCCAACTGCACCCTGTGCAGGTACCATGTGTTTGTACACATTCCTATTCATACTTGATCAGATGGTGGAAGCTAATACTTTTTTCCGATGCAGTTCAAATCAGCGGACAAGCTCGTGAAGGAAGCGTCATATGTAGCGACTTCCGGTTGCTTCTCTGTTCCGCGTAGAACAACCTCGGTGTTTGTTGATGCCCGTAGCACTTGAAGGTTATTGGATGTTTTCGCGTCAACCTCACTCTAGTTTTCCCTTTGAGATTTTTTTTAACGCAAAAAATGAGGAAACAAGCTAAGGTCTCCGCTCCATATATATTAGAAATGAGATATAGAAGTACTTACATAAGCCAGGACTTAAGTTGAGTTCTTTCTCAAATGATTACATTTTCCCCTTGGGATTTATATGTGGGATGTGGTGAAGTGGAGGATCTACCCAGTCCAGTTTGCAAGCAGCACTAGAAGCTGGGTGTTTTCAATTTGCTTAAATTGTTTGTGGCTAGCAAAAGCTCGAGCCTCATAATTGAGTAATTTTCACGTGGAAGGCGTGACCCTTTGAGACGCAACCAAATTTGGTCATAACTGTCAATATATATGAGGTACCAACCAAGTTATTTAAAAAAAAGGGTTAGAAGTATATTGAATACTAGAGTTTACATGCAAGGTCTTGAAAGTTTTCACCAATTTCAGATATACTATTTATATGATGCTATGAACATGGCACGGTTGATGAGTTGTGTTGAAAGTTAATGAAAGTGATTTGAAAGAGAGGGCGTTCCTTACTAGGCCCCACAATGTTCTTCTCATCTGCACATATATTTCTCTGCTTCTAACTAATAACAAAGGAACTCTATTGGTATACTTAATATAATACTGACAAAATGGGTTCAGAAACTCCTGCGAACGGACACAGAACTGGGCCCATTGTGCATCTTGATACTTTTCATGGGTAAGATGTACAGTGTGTAATTTTTTGTTTGTATAGCTAAAGGCAGGTAAAAATATGCATTACCTGGTTAGAATTCACATCTCATGGTGACATTGTTTATTAGTTTAACTAATTTATCCTTTGGATTTTTCGTGGACAAATGTGATTAATCCTGTTGGGTTTCCGAACCCAAGGAGTGGTCGGGTGGTAGAGCAGTGTGCCTCCACTTTAAACGACCCGGGTTCGAATCCGAGTGGGGACGCTCCGGACCCCCGAAATTACCGGGCCTACTATTAAAAAAAATCATGTTGGGTTTCCACGCACAGCAAAGTAGGGATGCAGCTGGATACTAATATATCCATATCCATTGGTGTTCTCGTATTTTAAGCGGATATGAATATGAATTTTTTATTTTTATGGATGCAGGTATAGATATGAGTTTTTTATTTTTTTACGGATATAGATAAGGATACGGATATTGTTTCAAATTTTCAGAGGATACGGATATGGTTCAAAAAAATTATCATGGATAGGGAGCATTTATGAATGCATGTATATATTGTATTTACATACATCAATTTGTGTGTGAATCTTAAAATATATTATAGATTAGTTGCAATATATTATATCCGGAGTCATTTTCAAATGTGCGAAGAAAAATATAGATCTTTATATTATTTAATCATTTGTTATACACATTGATAAATAGAAAAAGGATCCTATACCCAAGGGTATAGGTAACTGCTTACATCCGGCTCCTTTTTTCAATATTTTTTGAATTTTTTAAAATGAAACTTTTGAGGAATTACATCACCATATATCACCATGTTGTCATTCCAAATTTAACTTAATTCAGGGGCATAGTAACTGCTTACATCCGGCTCTTTTTTTTAATATTTTTTGAATTTTTTAAATGTAACTTTTGAGGAATTAGATCACCATATATCGCCATGTTGTCATTCCAAATTCAACTTAATTCAGGATTTGTATCATTTCCATCAAGACTACCAAATTTTAACGATCTTAGAATTGCTGAAATTAGCCCCTTCAATATGAATGTGTTAAAAATATTTATTTTATATAAAACTTGAAAGACTTATTCCCCTCGATATATTAAGCAACACCCCTAAAGTTTCCTTAAAAAGTCCAAAAATAATGAAAAATAAAGTGAGGTGTAGATAGTAACCTTTGGATGTAAACTCCTAGCTCCCTTATTAAATTTAGTATAATACTATATTTCCTTTTTTATTTTATTGTCTTTGTCGGGTTTTTATTTAATTTTCTATTATTTTAATTTTATAAAAATAATCCTACTAAATGCAAGTGTTATGTGGTATTATCAGCGGGATAATCATTTCTCGTTTGTTAAATATCAGTAATGAAATCCTGATTGTTTGTTTCCTCGTATTTAAGGATATGTTCTGCAATTTTCAATATCCGTGACGTATCCATTTCTGTATCTATATCCAAATTTTAAAATAGATAAAAACGTGATAACACTTATATCTGTATATGTTTATTTGCATCCCTACAAGCAAGGGATCCAAACCCACAAAATGCACACTATCATTGCCAAATGCCAAGTCAATTGAAAGTCTCGAACGTTGCTTATTTGGTCGCAGATGAATTTAGAATAACATGGTGAATTAAGAAGCACAATCTATGAGTAACTGAGAAATCAAAGGGTCACGGGTTTGTTTGGATGAGAGATAATGTAGTCATACAAAGATTATTACATCAGCCATATATTCTCATTCTATAATTGTATTCCTTTTTTATTTCCTAAACCCGCTGAAGAAGTAGAAAGGAAACATGCATTATTTCATATTCCTCGTCAAAACTATTGCGAAAAAGCGGTTTGATGTCGTGAAGGAAATCATGGAGGATGAATTCGATTTCTGAAACCAAATAGAGAAGCTAAAATGGCTACGATGGGACAAAAATACTATGCTTTCGCACATGCATGTCAATAAACAAGAACTAAAATCCAATCTTGGAAATGAGGTATCCCGTATGCCGAGCAGGAGGGATCCCCTGCGGTATTCAATAAGGTAGCGTTTGGTTGGTGGGTTAAACTCCCTACGGGGGAGTTTACCCCCCTTAACCCACCCTCCCTCTCTCTCATGTGGGCCCCACTTTATTTTTAAAAAAAAAATAAATAAATCAATTTTACATCATCAATCCTATCAACAAATAATATATTATACCATCATATCACATACAAATTATAAACTACTCCATTTATACTCAGTTTTTCAAACTTCAATACAATCACATCACAATAACTACTCACTTTTTCAAATTCCAATACAATCATATCACAACAAACCCACTTCTAACCCACCCCTAGTTTAATCTTTTATCCAAACACCAAAACTCAAAAACGGGTTACCCTCTACCAGTTTAACCCACCTTAACCCGCGTACCAAACGCACCCTAAGGGCTTGTTCGGTTACTGAGATAGGGTGGGTTGGGGTAACCTGATGTGAGTAGTAGCTGTTTGGGATGGTTATGACGGTTGGAGAGGATTGAAATAAAGAATGTGATGTGATGTTACTATGATTTATGATAGAATTCTAACTCAAAAATAGAGAGGGGTAAACCGGAATATCCTGAGATAACCCGATTACCAAAGGGACACTACGAGAAAACTCGGTGGATTGTTAGATAACCCCAAGATCTCACTCGAACTTTTATATTTCAGATGTGGAGGAAACAACAAGAAATTGTAAACCTCGTAAGGCCCTGATATGAAACTCCATGTTTTCAAAACCCAGATAGTTCTCGATATCTAAATGATGCAAGTGACCTCTAATTATGTAGAACTCATCGAGATTTTTTTTAATGAACTCAAAAGCAACGAACTTTGAGATTGGAAACAAGATATGATCGTTTTAGTGTAAACGAATCGGAATCCATTTACGAATCTGAATTGAATCCAAATTTGAACTTGTCCTATCAATATGAGGGCTAATGGTTGAAACCCTAAACCTCTCTCCAGCCTTTCTGGAGCTCCGCCACTGTTGCAGAGAGCATATCGACTTATCGAGGCCATCACCATGCATGCGATACGTCAAAAATGTCAATCTGCTCAGGAGATCTCAAGAGAAAACCTTCAGAGGTAATGGATTAAACACTCCTATCATTATGGTTCCATACGTTTTTCGATCTTAAGTATATGCAAATCCCTAGAGCCATAGGTGTGTCATGACATGAACAAGGTTCTGTGACACTTCCTTAGATTAAATATAAAAGAAAGGATCATCTCCCTACAGATGGAACAATACCACGTGGTAAGTCTCAAGAGTGTTGCATTGTGATATCATATGCGAACAAATACAACCAAATGCTGGTAAGTCTCAAGAGTGTTGCATTGTGATATCATATGCGAACAAATACAACCAAATGCCTAATAAGTACCCAGCAATAAATGCCTAATAAGTACCCAGCAATAATGTGGTTGTTGTGTGATTGATAGGATGAAAACAAATGTGAATATATTTGTATCCGAACCGTTATTGTATTCATTTTATACCTATTTTAACATTTATATTCGTATTCGTTTTAAAATGGATGCGGATATGGATATTATTTTGACATTCGCTAATATTCGTATTCATATTTGTATATTTTTTTTCGTACACAAATATAGTAATAGATTTATTTATAACTGTGTCTAACAACATTTTATACTGCATTCACCATTGTCGATATAATTGTTATGAAATTACTATACTAAGTATATTTCATGTGTAAACCATCTTAAACATGTATATTTTAGCTAATCTATTAAATATTTATGTTATTATTCATATCTAATTCGTATTTGTTTTACATTCATATTCATTTTTAAGGATGTGGTAACACATTTTTCACATCCATCAATATTCGTATTTACATTCGTATTCATATTTTAAAATGGATAAGGATATGATAACAACTCTTCCCCTCGTGGACTTTTGTCTTGCATACCGAATGTGTTCTATGGTATGTGTGTATATGGAGATAGCTACGACAAAGGATTGGCCTGAATCCTCGGACCCCTAACTAGAAACTTAAGCGATCGCAGCCCTGACAAACTAGTTGGGTGACATGTCAAACTTGGTAGCTAATGTTGTATTCCATGGTGGAATTCGATTCCAAAGCAACATGGATAGTAATCTAGAGTTCACTTTCATACATAGAAGTACTACCTAGATATTAACCAACATTTGATTACAATTAGTTTCCAAAGTACAGCACTTCGAGAAGAATTTCAGGATAGAGTTATTGAAGGAAGAAAATGACAATCCAAATTCATATTTCTAGAGAATTGGAGATCCTCGAATGGTTTTTACATGTGTACAGAATTGACTTGGACAATTTTCCCAAGAACGCAATAAGTTCATTTTGGAATTGTCAATTATATCCTTTATGAAAATGGCAAGCTATTTCAAGGAATTTACAACACAAGTAATAAATCTGTTTGCACTTGCTTAGTATGGTATTAGGGTAGAGTAAGAAATGGCTCTAGAAGATATTCATGCTTCTTTTTGTTGAAATAAAGAGATACAATTCAATTCGCGATTTCATAAAAAAATTTAGTCCAACCCCTTTTTCATACATTTTAAAAAGGTGTGCGCGGAGTTGGTTCTTTGAATCGGACAGCAAAACAATAAAAGAAACGATGCACATGTCAAACATGTTCCTCAATATAAGTTGAGTTATGCCTTATAATGGCATGCTTTACCGCAACTGTTTGCATCCCTAAAAGCTTTTGTTACCTTTACACTAATTTTTATAAGAAAATTCTGATGAGTTCAAATGTGACAATTTTTAAAGAAAAAAATCAAACCTTTGATCTCAAAGCAAGGTTAGACTGTTAGTTAATATCAAAGCACCAAACTGAATTCGGAACATCACGGCTGAATGAATATCACCATGATGCGCCCAGGCAATCAGCACATATATAATCCATTGTCTTGTAATGCTAGTAATTGTGGCAAATCAAACAAAGCTATACAAAATGATCGTACTCAAACACTAACTTTCCCCTTAATCCAAAATGATGGCATGTTTATCTGGAAACGGATTATTTATCTCAATCCATTGGTAGCCAAGTTTGGGATCAGTTAGAGAACAAAGACTGCGCCAACAATCTGCTTGAACACGGACTCTACCAACAATGCCTCTAGTACTATGCTTACCAGAAAGGAGACACAAGAACGGGCAAATGCACCTTATAGATTGACCGCTAACGAGAACATGACCAGGAATAGCATCTTCACTGCTGCCCCTGCACATTATTGACAACAATTTTACTAAGCAAATAAAGAAGAAAGAGTAATTTTGACACACCCTGTTTTTCAGTGTCACACAGCTCATCAAAACAATGGACATACTATATCGCATTTTCTGCAGTAAAACCATGTTCAGTTTTATTCTTTAAATCCCAGTCTTCCAAATATAGAACGTATGAACAGATAACATATGACCGAAAACTGAATTATGAAAACTGAATTATGCTTCTGCATAATCCAAAGGCTGCTAGCCATATGCTTAAGAGTAATGCATATACTGCTCTCTCTAACATCACTTTTTCATCTCTCCATTATCATGTTTATTTTTATTTAACTAAATTTGACAATGCGAAACCGTGATGAGTTTATATATATTTAGCATGAGACCAGAGAGATTCAAATGTATAAAGATATAGTATGTAAATATATAAAAAGTGAATGATAATCTTAACTCTTAAGTAAAATAGTTAACTGATTGGTTAACCAAAAATCAGTATGACTCTATTTAAGTATCTGAACTTATAGATGCATTTCAATTTTCAACCTATTCGCAACCAGATATCAAATATTATCGTAATATGGGATCTGAAGCTATAATTGATTTCGCTAAATAATTGATTATGTAAAAATTGGATTGCTTTCTATTTATAATCCAACATTGCAAATGTATTCCAACATATTTTTCCAGTTTGAAATTTGGGTATAACAAATGTAAATATTAGCATATATCATTTTTTGTGTTAAATGTTAATAAGTTAAAGAAATCCTTCTTCACTATATTTCAAAGATGAAGATGGTTACAGGTTGCATTTTAATGTTTTCAGAAACGTGTGAGTGCAATAATTCTAGTAATTGAGATACATCTATTGCACATAGGTTGAAATGTATCCATAAGGTTGAATTCTTGTATGTATCATTTGATTTTTGGATAATCTAATCTTTAACTAATCTGCTTATTAAGATTTATTCTATATTCTTTATATTCTAATAAACTTTAATACTATTCTAGGAGTGTATACTCATCCAGGGTATGCATTATCATATATAGAAAAATAAAAGAAAATCATAAAAAGGGAGAAGATGAAACGACTCAACGAGAGAATGAGAGAGAGTGTGTATCAAATCATGAGAGTTGGCCGGGAGGGATTGAGGATATGTTGAGGGGAGTGTCGTTTCCATGGCCTCAAATTTCAGTGAAATTCGATCGAATTTCTGTCGAATATCGATATCCTCTTGAAATCGAAATTCAACCGAAATGGCCGAAATATGGGGGCCCTAGTACAAAAAATGACCAAAATGATCAAAATTTGATCGAAATTTGACCGAAATTCCGTTTGGGTCAGTCACCGAAATGGTGACCGAAACTGATATTTAACCTTGGCCATTTCAATATGCAGGAAAGAGTGCAGTTCCAGTACTTCAAGCACTGAAATGTGTAATTCCACATTTCCAAAATCCTAAATTTATAGTTAAAAATCCTTCATCATTTGTGCGTAAACTATTAAATATATTTCAAAAAAAATGCCATAATCATTCCTTGCATCACTCTGCATAGATGAACATGTTTACAGACACCGTGAAACTGCAGTAAGGACTTTGTTGTGTCGTGTTTGTATACATCGACATGGTGCTGGATTAGCAGCATGGAAAGATTCAAGCAATTTTCTCATAGGTTCATCAAAGGTGGGTAACATGTCCTTGGTTCTTTCAGGGTGGATGGCAGACTCAGAGTGATCACTTGCAAAGGTATTCAATTATTCATTGCTCCCTCAAAGTGAAACTACCCTTCCACTACAAACCTCACCTTTCTCTCATTACATCCTCATATGTGAGAATAATGACCGGCTGTCCTAGATCTCAACTAGGGGCTCCCATGTGGAGCTTGGCAATCTGTTGCTTGCAGACAAGCAGAATTCCTTGTTTACTAGTTAGAAATAAGGTGAAAGAGATAAAAGACTTCCTTGTTCACTAGTAAAGCAGGTGAAAGGACTAGGAACATGGTAGAAATGTTATCAACAATGATACCTGAGGCCTACATGATAAAATCAACTACGTAAACCTAAAGTTACGCTTTGCAAAAATGATATAAACAAAACCTTTTCATAAACTAGCTAGTAAACATGAATGAATGAAATCTAAAATTATAACTACTTTGCGAAACAGCATTTCTGAAATGTTTAGTTGGCAAGCCAAAGTGACGACGGTATACCTGGTTGTTTCGCAGATATGGAGAATCAAATTTCTCTTGACTTCCACCGGTATATTGAGAGTAATCCCTTCTTTCCGCTGATGGGTTAGCTTCACTGCCAGTGCCAGGTGATGAGCTGTAACTTGGTTGTGTGTGATATCCTGTCTCTCCTTTCATGGGGCCTTCTTGACCATAAGGTGGACTGCCCGGTTGCTCGCGAAGATTGTACCTCTGCTGTTGGAAGTAGTTTGGACCATGACCAGGCACAGTGTTCTGCTGAGTATAAGGCATGCCACCCTGTTGCCCTCCTGGATAAGGATTCTGTTGGGCATAATTACCCATAGTACCTTGATTATGACTCTGCTGCTCATATGGTACACCTCCTTGTCGGGCCATTGGATTATAATTCTGGTTAGGAATATAATTTCTCCCATCTCCTTGTGGAGGTCCAGGGCGATCATATTGCATGCCACTTTGCTGTCCAATGGGGTTATAATTTTGTTGTGGACCTAAGGGCCTGCCATCACCCTGCATAGGACCTGGACGGTCATAGGGCACACCACTCGGTTGGCCCATTGGACTGTAGTTCTGCTGAGGGGCATAGTTTCTTCCATCACCTTGGATAGGACCCTGACGGTAGTTATAAGATTGGCTTCCCTGATCAGGAGCTGAAACTCTTGGTCTATCATATCGTGGGCGATCATAATTTCTATTGCGATCTCCATATCTTCCTTGTCTGCCATATTGCACTGGAGGTGGTCTTGGAGTAATTTTACCCATCTCATATTTATCTCCTGGTTTGTTCAATCTCATCAGAAAAAGAAAGGGAGAAAATCATCCCAGTTTGGACAGTAATTTTTTATTGGAAGTCCAGTGGGCAGTATCTATGTAACATTAAGGCCATATTTGGATTACGTAATGTAAAGTATTTTCATGCAATTTTTTTCATGGAATTAGATTCCAGTGTTTGGCATTGAATGTAATCTACCTTTTGATGTTTAGGTTTTGTTTAATTGGTCCATATATTTGTTGTGAATAGATCATTATTAAATGACTTGATCAGTTTCATGCATTATTAATAACCATGTTGTATTATCTCAAGTTTATATTTTTCTAGCAATTAGAATGCATGCATAAAGACTCCATGAAATCACTTTACATTATAGTGATTCAAGTATGACCTACGATTTACCGTACTTCTCAACAGAAATTTACGACAAACTAAGACAGGGCATGAGGGATAACTCCATTTGAACAAGGGTTAAACTAACCTCCATATTCTTTGTTGACTGGATCGATATAAGAATCAGGCAAAATGAAAACAACTCCAGGAAGACCTAGTCGATAAATTTCAAAGAAAATGTCAGAATAAATATCTTAGCCACAATTATATTAACATAGGAGCAAACACAAGTACCATTCACCTCGGGTAGTTGTGATTTGACATTTCAATAAAACAAAGGTACCATTCAGAACTACTAATTGGAAAAAAACGTCATTAATTTTACCTCTGAACTTTTCTGACATTTCTTCTGTCATTACAGCTTGAAATCCAGTGTAAGTCGTCGTGCTACAAGCATACATTCTTTTCATTGCCTCCTCTCGACTGTTGAACAGATGTCCATGTTAAGGAAATGACATGAATAAATTTATTTTTTGAAAGCCAAATGATGACCCAAATAAGTTACAATAAATCAAAGAGACAAAAATTATATATGATGTTTTTCCATATCACCCCTCCTGATGCACCTACCCACGCACTCAGACTTACAACTAGAAAAATATAATGGCTTTTACATAGTTATCTCCTCGTATAAAAACATCATGATGAAGCCCAGAACCCAAAACCATGAGTTCGGAGCACTCTGTCTCCCTCCAATAACACCAAACCCTCCTAATGGTCAAGTCTGCCTGAAGGAACTCCAGATATCCTCCCTGCATAAAGTATTCAGCCACGAAATTCCAGTCCATCTCCAAACTAGACGTTTGTATGCATTGGAAAACAAATGATAGGCATCTTTTCAACATGAACCATGAGTGAAAAACGTCAGGTCCATATTAGCTTATTTGTTTCAGAAAACTTAAAGCACCCAATGCATTATGGAATGCAAACTACATATTAAAGCACTATGCACCAACAATTGTCAAATGATCTAATTCTTTTTTTCAAGACACCAAGCAATCTTATTCTGAATAGAAAAAGCAAGGTTGCAGAAAGCGGTAGTCGGTACTCGGCCGGCGGGGCCACTGACTAAGGATTAATCGGTAGTCGGGCGATTAATCGGATTTAATCGACCATTAGTCGATTTTGAATTTTTTTAATTATCTTAAATATAAAAAACATTTTTATACATAGATTTGCACATTTCTATACTTTAAATATAACATTATTGCATAATAGAATAAGTTTGCTTATGTATTAACATAGATTTGTATATTTTCTCTACTTACATAATGAAACAAAAGAAGTAATTGACTTTAACTATAGCATTAAGCATATTAAAATATGTTTGCTTTAAAAAAATAAAAAACAAAAAAATATAAAAAGGTAATGTAAAAGTCGATCGATTAGTCAGCCGACTAGTCGGGCTGACCGACTAATGGCCGACTAGGTCTAATCGAGCCGGCTACCCCCCGACAAGACTAGTCGGACCGACTAATCGGCCTAGTCGGTCGATTTTTAAAAGCTTGAGAAAAAAGTCATGTCACAGTCATAATGTGCACTGGTACACATTTCTTCTGAAAGTGGATTTGCAGTTAAAACAGCCTCACACTATCTTGACCATCTCATCGTGGACACCCAATATAAATGTCTCAACAAATAACTCCTTAAGGCATGGTATGCTTCCAACCTCTACATCACCATCAAAGCACACAATAATGTCAGGGGCCCAACTCCCAAGACATTGTTGTATATAGGGATGAAAACCAAGGCCTCAAATGTCGGATTTCGGTTTCGTTTCGGTAAAAGCCCAGAAAAGGAATTTCGGTGGAATTTCGGTGAAATGGCCGGAAATTGGGAAAACGACTTGAAAACTCATTTTTTCAAAATTTAAGATTTGTAATGTTGTTTAATCAATAAAAGAGGCATAAATACAAGTTTTTTTGCTTACAATAAGATGTTATAATGTTCAGTACCTTAAAATAATGATTTCGGTCATCATATCAATGACCGTCCAGAGTGAAATTTCATATTTCAGTACACGGTTAAATTTTGGCATTCAATTTTTCTATCAATTCTCAAAAGAATAATAATACTTTTATTTAAAAATAAAACAAGATACACACACAAACACGAATATTTTAACATGTATGCCAAAATAAATGCATAGTAGAGCTTGTAATCGTAAAATATATGTTATACGAGACTTGGAATTTGGAAACTTGGCTCTCCAAGACTTAAGTTAGGTTGTGAATTGTGACTTGTGAAGTTGTGAGATGGAATGAGAACATATACATTATATTTATTGGGTTTAAATAGGACCCTTAATGGCCTTATTTATTACAATGGTGGTTGGAATAGTGTCTTATATTGCAATGGTGGTTGAAATAGTGACCTATAAATTTCATTTAGTGACCAAATAGTACCTATGAATATCAATAAATGGCCTAGGCATGACATATGGTGACCTAGAACAATTTCAGTCGAAATGGACCGAAATGAACCGAAATTCCACCGAAATCCGAGAAATCTGTGAACAATTTCCACCGAAATGGACCGAAATGACCGAAATGACCGAAATTCGACCGAAATTTCGACCGAAATCCTGGAAACAGATATTATACATGGTTTCGATATCGGTATCGCCACGAAACCGAATTTCGACCGAATTTCGGTCGAAATTCGCCGAAATTTAAGGCCATGATGAAAACAAATATTAATATATTCGTATCCGATCCGCTATCATATTCATTTTATATAGATTTTGACATTCACATTCGTATTCGTTTTGACGTGGTTGCAGATATGGATATCAATTTAGCATTAGTAAATATCCGCACTCGTATTCGTATATCTATTTCAGTATATGACCTTCAATTTATTTACAATTTTATGGGACAAAATTTTAAGATTGCATTCACTACCGTTAGTATAATTGTTATGAGATGAATATATTTAGCATATATATTTTATTTGTAAACTAATTGTTATGAGATGAATATATTTAGTATATCTATTTTATTTGCAAACTATCCTAAACATATAAAGTTTCATTAATCTACAAAATATTTACGTTATTATTCGTATCCAATTCCTATTCATTTTTATATTTTTAGGATCCACTTCAATGGTATGGTGGTAGTGCAGTGTGTCTGTCACCCAAAAGATCAGGGTTCATTGTGGAGGTTGCGTTAGGTAGCCAACATCCAATGTAAAAACTAAAAAGTAGACAGACCCTTGAACATGGATTTGAGCAAGAATCCATGTAGCCGACCCTACTTAAAGTGGGAGAATGTTTTGTCATTTTTTATTCATTTTTAAAGATATGACAATGCAATTTAAACATGCATCAGCATTTGTATTCGCATTTGTATTTGTATTTGAAAATTGATAAGGATATGATTATACCTATATTCATATCAGTATCCAACTGTTTTCATCCCTAGTTGTATAACTCACTAACACCTCCATTGTAATCAAAGTTCGGGAAAGTGGTATGCGTATGCATTCAAACATATCACCAATACTGAATAAGCGGTATGAGGACATATGCGGGGTATATGCAATTCTACGCAGCTTTCTATTTTTTAATTTAAAAATAAATAAATATCTATGAATAACATTACCATTGAATTTATGTATCTAAGCGGACTTAAAGAAGATCTAATAAAAATGGTTCATGTTTGACGGGTGGGTATATGCTTTTAATTACCTCATATTTAATCACAAAAAATATTTACCATAAAAACTTCACATGTTAGATGATTCGTAATAACAAAACTTCAATACATATACATGCACTACACAAGGAAAACCTCAATCAACATATATAAAAATATTCGGTGATACATTGCATATACTCATGAAAATAATACACGAGAAAAACATAAAACATTGCATACACATAATGGTATAATGCATTGCAATCATATACAAATGCTTGTCATATTCTTACAATTGAATGAAGGAAGAGGCAAAGCTATGGAATTAAGGACATGAACGAGAAGATTGAAAATTTGGAGTTGTTGGAGCAGTACGTGGGGCATATGCGGAATATGCAGGGCATATGCAGGCCCCATATGCGGGGAGGGCGTATAATGCACTGACTCATGAAATTGGTGCGGTTTGCATGCCGCACGGGCATATGCAGCCGCATATGCGGTTCGTGTGGCTGATTTCATGAACATTGATTGTAATCTACCCTTCAGCTCCATTTGGATTACCATGACAGAGGGATTCCATATAACATTTCTTTTTACATTGGATTCTGTTATTCAGCCTTAAACATAACCCATCACAATTTTGTTCATAAAAATACGATCAAACATCCCGTGCAGAATATGTGCCTTAGTGATCACTATGACTGCTATTTCATGTTGGCTTTTCGTTACATTTTAGATTGCACCAAAAAAACAATTTTCAAAGCCATGTCTGGATTGTCATAATGTAAAACGATTTCATGGAATCCTTAAAATAACAATTGCAACAAAATGAATTTCGGAATAACGTGTTATGGTTACTAATGATACATAGACAGCGATTGGGAATGGGACAATATGATCTAAATAAACAAATTAGAAAAACGACTAAATGCGATATCAATTAACAAATTACATCCAATATTCAGGATAGTAACTAATCACTTTACATTACAACAATCCAAGCATGACTATACCTAAGTAATCCAAGCAGGGATGTCATGTGAACGAATCAAAACACAATGAGATAGTGTGTATGTGTGTATGAGCTATATACCTCCCAACGACCTTCGCGAGCGTCTGAACGTACGTCTCAACCTTTTCCTCAGGCGTGAGGTTCTGATCCTTGGGGAAGTCCATGGTGATCAGCCAGTGGTTGTAGTCGCATCCCTCGAACAGTATCTCATTCGGATCGATCTTCCCATCCCCCGGATCGGATCGGCGATCGCGAAGGGCCGCGGACGATCGGAACGGCGCGAATCCCGTCATCCGGTGCGACCGGGAGATCGGGTATAAGATTGTACGCGATGAAAGGTCGGATTTTGATGTCGCGAGAGCGCCGGGTGACGGTGGAGGAGGGAGGCGCCGGAGGGCGGAGCCGGCGGAAGAGAGAGGACGGAGGCATCGCCGGAGGTGGAGAGCCATGGCCGATGGCGATGGGGTCGTAGGGTTTCTGACGTTTAGGGTTTAGTGAAAAAAAAAGCACTTCGACCGTTCACGACGAC
The DNA here is from genome assembly GCA_037367405.1 of Ottelia alismoides. Taxonomy (NCBI): domain Eukaryota; kingdom Viridiplantae; phylum Streptophyta; class Magnoliopsida; order Alismatales; family Hydrocharitaceae; genus Ottelia; species Ottelia alismoides. Next base: position 348,788 of record JAZKJV010003146.1, on the reverse strand, counting down.
CAGGTGTGGAAAATGAAACCGGAGAAGAGAATCCTTATCCATTTTTTAAGGGATATCTATTCCCATAACCTTCAGTATTTTCGTAATTAAGCCAGAACACTCGATAATTCATAATTCCAGGAGAAATTCTTACTAATGTTTAACTCGTACATGTCATAATCATGTATTATATTTTTTATATGTTTTATTTGACAGTTGTTTAAAAAGACAAAATTACCCGTCTCTCGTTTTCATCATCCAATTCTGGTAGAGATTCCAACCATGGCATCCCGCTTTCCCTGCGTCGGAGACCTCTAAGGCCACGAAGCAACCTATCTCCAAGCTTGAGCAGCAGCAACTCCTCCTCAAACGCCCCACCGTGCGGTAGCGCATCTCAACACCCATCCGCAAGATTTACCAAACAACGGTTATAAACAATATGCTTGATATACCATTCATACAATAAAAAGGCATATGGAAATTTAAAATTTCCATTGATAAGCAAATGTCCACATAAAGATAAATATAAAATATCAAAGTCTCTTTATTACATCATAAATAGATGAAATGGAGGAAAATAAACAACTACAAAACTAAGTCTCAACCTCAACAACGTCCTGCAGATGTACCATCGAAAATACGAGCCTCTGTCTCATGTTCTACTCTTCCAGTTGAATTTTTAAAGAATGTAACTTGTGAGTCAACTGACCCAGTAAGGATAAAATAAATTATAAGAGATTAGGTAGGAAATGCAAATGCAGTAAATGAACAAGTTTAGAAGAGAACATTTTAAAAGCATCTAGCAAAATACAATCAGTTATATTATAGGCATTTAATACGTACGCAATCAAAACCAATTCTTTGACATATCTTAATCATATTTCCATTTACTTATCCCGGACTCGCTCGTCAAAGGAGAAAGCATGCACTAGGAATGAAGCATGCAACACTCCATTCAGAGTGCAGCCTAAAACCTGGGCGCAAGCGCGATCCTTCAGCTATAGTCTAGTTGGTAGTTTCTGATACTCGAGACAGGCATACATGCCCAATCGAGTCTGCTGGAGGAGTCTCGCTCCCTCCCTAATAAGTGCAACAAAAACAGATCGTATGGTGCAATGCATGCGTGCATCCACCTCAATTCCACCAGAGTACCTACCACCACCACGCTCTATGATGCCCCTCGAGTGGGGTGACTCACTGTCGGCTCCACCGGACTACAAGGGTGTGCACCCTTTCCAGGCCATACATTGTACATATAATTACTCGAAAGGGATTATATCTTTTAGTATTTATCTTTTAGTGCACCACATATGTACATATAATTACTCGAAAGGGATTATATCACCATATATAATAACCCCTTTCCAGGCCATACATTGAACTCTTGGGTCGTACATTGTCTGTTAATATATTATATCTACTTTATGTTATGTCGTAAACATCTGCCAATCGTTAATCTCTTTTTGTGTCGATGCCTCAGTTTCACCTAGTTACTTAAAGTCTCAATAGCATGTAGCCCTATATACCTCACTGTTGTATATGACAGATAAAAAGTGATGTCCATATGTAAATCAATATTTACACTTTGCCAAAAAGTCATACCAATATATACTAGTGTATACTTAAGAACCATAACCATTTGACATTAAAATCAAGGTAATGCAATAATCATGATTTATTAATATTTTGGGCATGAAATCATAATGATGTTTCGATTATAACTCGTAATTGACTAGATGTTACGATTATAACTCATGTAATTGACTCCAAGCAGGGCATGACCACTGTTTTTCAAACTAATTCCATGTATCAATTTCCTTTTACAAACTAGAATTCTTTAATGATGTTTCATCAAAACTCTTAGCAATATAAAAAAAATTGTTAGGCACAAAGACCTCACAAACCCCGTGCCAGATTATTAGTTATCAACGGACCTAATATCCTCAATTCAAGATCCACATATACGAAAACAACCAACAAGGTCTATAACATATTTATCTCATGCAAGAATAACTATAGGCATTGGACTGATTCTTTTTTTTAAACACTACCTAATACAAACCGAGTCATTTTATCATTTGAGACAACAACAATCCTCACAGTATCATGCAGGTTTACAACATGTAGATGCATGTTGCTAAAGAAATCTTGTATGCTTGGAAGTCTAATATATTAACGAGTAAAACTATGATTATTGGGAATTACATAACCTCATTTCTAAAGGCATCACTGAACAAAAGTTCAATGTAGTTTGGACCAACACACAATATTATAACACTACGGAATTAATGCAGAATCATCATGTTCAAAAAAAATTTGCCAAAACGCAATCCATCGACAAGTCAAAACGTGTTACTTCTTACGTCCTTATTATAAGTCCAGTCCAACATGCATCCAACAAATAAAATCCACATATCTCAGTAAGATCAAGTCACGTTAGATCTTAATACCATATCGACTTAGTTGCAATCGGCGTACCTCCTCCCTCCCTTTTTTTAGATAACAAGGAAGCAATTTTGCAAGGAAGATATCGATGTACCACAACAGCAAAAGGGTGATCCATGGGGTAGGATCAAGACCAAACAATCAATCCCAAAAATAACTACCTCTAATTGCGAGATACGTGAAAATCAAATATAGAAAGTCAATATCTGTTACATATGCTTGTGTACGCCTTTGATCCACGTGTTCGATCGCTCCATCAAGAATCCGATGAGAAAGGTGCTTTTCCTTGCGCTCCTTTTCCAGATGTCATGAAGCTATAGAGCTTGCACCGTTCTCCCTTTGGTTATCTGGAGAAGGAGAGGGAAAACGAGATCAGAGAATGACTTGGGAGGAGGGAAAGGATGGATTAGGGTTTGAAAAGGAGTCCGAATGAGGAGAGATGAAGGGTGTGGGTCTTTATATAGTTGAGGATTAAAACCCTGATTTTAGAAACCCTAAAAAAGATCTAACCCGTAATTAATTAATCAAATCCTGTAATCATTAAATCCCATCGATATACATGACCCCTCTTCACCAAAATATGCATATCTCCCACATCCGAACTCGGAATTACACGTTTTTGGACTCGCTGGAAAGTTTGCGACGAGACGCTTCTTTTGAATATAATATTGAATAGATTTTAAGACTCCGGAAAAAGCCAAAATTTGTGGGGTGTTACAACCCCAACCTTGAATCCCTTCCCCTCTCATCTGAATGGAGCCACATCCTCCTCTCCACCTCTCCATCCCCCCCCCCCTTCCCCTTCCTCCTCCACATCCTCATCCCCTTCCTCCTCACCTCCCTCCATGAAGCTCCCCCTCGACACCGGCTCCACCATAGGGGACGGCATCAGGGAGGTCACAATCACCACACTCTCAACCCTCCACTAAACCTCTAGCATCCAGAGGTGTGATCCTCCCTTCACTTTAAAATGCTACCATCGATCTTGCGAAGCATGAGATCATACTCCACGAACCTCCTCGTGAACATCGTCCCATTGTGCACCATCTTCTTGTAGTGAGTGTGGTTGAGAAACAATAGATCGAGTTTCGGGGGATCTTCTTAGAGGAAGAATCGAAGGTCATTGTTTACGGTGGTGTTACTGAACTCTTAAGAGTTGCATATAGCAGTTTAGAAGTTGTATTCCATCGTGTACATCATGTTGTTGAAATACATCGGCATCTTCCTCGGGAGATTGTCCTAGCATGCAATGCTCCATGAAGGGTCCACTGAGAATAGGCCATGGAGATCCACGATGTGAGATGGTCGATGGGTTTGAAGGGGCAGAGGAAGGGGGAGGGGTTGGAGGAAGAGGGGGGAGGTGGCCGACGAGGTACGAGAGGAGGAAGGGAAAAGGGGTTGAGGAGGAGGAATGGGATGGGGGTGGATGGGGGCCCAAGGAGGAAGATGGAAGGTTGTTTTTTCTTTTTCTTTTTTTGCTTTTTATTTTATTTTAGTCGTTGGATTGTTACATTAACCCAAAGGTCTCGTTGAGTTAATGGACTAAAATAACGGATAGTTATGGGTGTAAGATGAAGAACTTATTTGGGGTTTCTTGCTTAAGTATGAACTACTGAGGGTTCTTGGGGGTAATTATAGACTACTCAGAGTTTATGGGTGTAAATACTTCTTTTTAAAAGATATTTGAATTCATGTTTTTTAAATTTGTTTCAAGGGTCATAGGTTTCGCATCTACCTATAATTGGTAGCATTGCGATGGCAACCGTCGGAGTCTGCACATGCGGTCTCGACCAGGCAAACATTTGTCTGGATCCCCGCTCTTGGTTCTAGGATCTTCGACTATCTGGAAGCCTTTCGGGCAATCGAGGAACTGATGAGCCCTCAAATCGACTTTTCATATCTAATGCAACCGAGCCCTATTAGAGCCTAGTTCGAAAAAGACTTCAATAGCGTACTCGCTTAAGCCTATGTTCTCACTTTTTTCTTACAGAAAAAGAAAAAATGAAAATAATAGTTGAATTTATGATTTTATGGATTCATTTGCCACTGGGGACGTAAAAATTCCTACGCTTCGGATTGCCGGAGACTAATATCAAAATCTAGTTAGAATATGCAAATATATAAAAGAAGAGCTCGAAGCTCCTGGAGCATAGAAGTCTAGCTTCTGAAGCATAAGGTGCTTTGATAGGGGTCGAGTGGCATTTCACTTTCCCCCGACATAGATCTTAGACTGACAGAGCCCCTGTAAAGTGGGCTTCCCCTTCTCGCTTTCCCCTCTTCGATTCTCGTTGGGAGAATCATAGTCTGCGTTCAACTTTCAAAAACCAAAATTTCAACATGAGCTCGCTCATGATTTCGGCGAACTCTTTGCCCCTCACCTCTGAGACGGGATGGATGGTTCTTAGGCCTGGAAAACGGGAGGAAGAAGAACTCTAAGGTCAATCCCGGAAAGTCAAGACCATGACGAACTCTCTGAGAGAAAAAGAGCTTGGATTCTTCGAAAACAATATAAGCTCATACTCAAAAGTGGGATCAGAAGCAACCTTAGGGGTGGGGAATTGGTCGACTCGGAGAGGCCCAATTGACGCACTGGGAAAGCTAGTCTTGCATAGACGTCGGTTAAAAAAATAATAGGTTAGGTCAAGCCGGATCTTTAGAACTCCCTAACATTTGTGGAATTCTGAGTTATAGGATAAGGAAAACTTAATTGTATAAAAAAGGATTGAATGCAATGTAAATATCCTTCAAAACTCTCTCTACCTTGATGGGTTCGTTATTTACGTGGTGTAATTTGTACTCGTTGTAATTCGGGTACTTAGTGAATCGTTTAGAACCGAGAAAAAAGACTCTGTGAAGAATGTCTTGGCTTAAATTTATATCCCGGGAAAGTCTGGGATTGAACATAGAGAAGCAAAGGAACAACTTTGAGTTAATTTAGAAAACTTAGTTCTAGGTTACCAATGCGGATTTTTTTTGTATTTTTTTAATGCAAAGTCGATGTGGATGCAATATGCGGGTGAATCAAATTAATAAGAAAACACACAACTTAGACAAATTAATTTTAATAGGAACACTATCCTAGGAAGCATCCTTACCTTCACCTTCGACTTATGCCTTTCTTCCCTTTGGTCCACGGTCAAGCCAACCACTGTCCGAAGGTAGAGGACGCTTTAAGGAAGGTCACTCTGGGAAATCCAAGGAAGTAAGAGAGCAGCCCTGATATATAAGAGTAGTAGACTTGACGAGGACTAGTCGACCATGGCCACCTTTCTTCGAGACGCACGTAATTGGTTGGAAAACTGAGAACATGGATACCGATATTGAAAAACTAATCTTGAGGCCAAGGATATCTTGATTTGGAAAAGCCCACCCAATAAGGGATTTTTGGTAGATAGGATAAGTATATAAACATTATTATTTTAGGATTACGACAACACAATTTTCATATATTGATATTATAGGTATACAAACATTATTATTTCCATCCAACCTTTTTACATCTTGCAATCTTGCATATGAAAGTGAGTGTCCTCTCGTACTTATGGGATAAAATCTTATGGCTTTAAATGAGTTGAAGTTAACTTTACCATCACTTCATCCTCCCTATTGATGAATCTGTGATTCATCACTCTTAAAGTTGAAAATAGAGCTTTGTCCCTGGGTATTTAGCATCATATTTTCCTTTATCTTGCATAAATAGCATTCATGCATCAATCCACAAAATTTGCATTTTAGCATTTATCTTTGCATTTAAATAAGAAGCCAATCCTTGTGTAAAATCTACTTGGAAAACATTCACCCAGTGACTTGTATTTTATCCCCTCTAAAATAAAATAACACCTTCCTTATAATATGTACACCATTAGTTAATAATATAGGGAAGAAGGCCAGAGATCCCTTTTGTAAAATACCCAATAAAGTCCTAAATCCCCCGGACCTTAGGATGCTCGTATCTCTCTCTTACCAACTCCAAATTAGGTATACTTACTGTCACATGAATACACATTCAGAGACCTTTAAAATGAGACTAATTTCACTCAATTCGGAGCTCGTAGGCAAAAGTTGGGTTTTTTTGGGCTTCCTTGTATATTGTACATATGTATATTTGTATTCTTATATTTTTGTATCATATTTGACCTCATCTCCATTTTCGGTCAGCACGAAACTTATAGATCTCCTCGAGATCTACAACTTTCATGTTTTGAGTTTTTCCAAATTCGGCCTTCTTTTCCCTCTAAACTCATCTCTCCTTCCAACCACTCACAGCTGGCCATGTGGCGCCCTCTGATTGCGCCACGCGGCCCGCTCCCTTTGACTCATCCGCCCTCGTCCCCAACCGTTGGATCCTTTCTTGATCCAACGATTTGGGGATCTCCACGTACGCCTTAACTCACCGCCGTCAGATCCATCCCTGGGCTTCATCTACGCCGCTTGTTCCCGCCTTTATCCCCTTCCGCCACGTGGCATGTTGATTGCCATTCGATTTCGCCTGAGAGCTTTAATCCTAACCGCTCAAATCAATCAATGCTCTCAACCCTCCGATCGCCTCTAGCAAATTCATCCTCACCGCCCCTTGATGATGTGTCCTCATCACGATACATGGCGTCTGCCACGACCATCCGATCGCATCGCCTTGGATCATATCAGAGCCGCTCTTTAGCGTCATCTTCTCAGCCGTTGGATCGCAAGATCCAACAGCCAAGACCTCGTCTCCTACCTCCAGACCATCTCTCTCCCACGTTCTCAATCTCGCGCAGCATCCGCCCCCTTTCTATTTTCAGATCCACACCGACCACCTTCGCCGATCTCTGACACCACCACGACCTCGGCCACTCATCCCTCATCCTCGCCAGCCCCCTTGATCCCCATGAAATCCCTCAATATCGCACCACGAACACCACCTCGTCGCCAGCTACCCCATCACCTTCACCCTATAAATCAGCCACCTCCGGCCACTTTCATTCCCATCCGCCATTTCGAGAGGTACCCTAGAGCTCTGAGCCACCCATTAGTGATAGCAATTGGGCGTAAAATCGAGCGAAGATAGGCAGCCACCTCCGGCGAGATCCACGGCGTTGCCACGCCGTGCTACAGCTACCTCCGTGAGCTGCACGAGCTCAGGCCTACTAACAACCTTCGAGCGACGACCAGGAGCCCAGATTCGAGCTCCATTCCCCGGGTAGCAACCTCCATCGCTCCTTTCGATCTTCTTATCTTTCCTCCTCACTTTTCTCCTAATTTATTTGACTCCTCCGCGTATCTTCACCACCTTCCGACCATCCTCCGAGCTCCGCCTCGGAGTAGGCATCTTCGCACTACACTCTATTCACGCCGACGATACATTCAATTTTCCACCACCGACGGCTCTGCCACCTTGGCGGAGCTCGATCATTGAACCACATTCATCGCCGCTTAGGCCTCGCACCTCATTCACGTTCACTCCACGACCACGTTGCACGCCTCGGCTATCCATCTAACCCCTTGCAGGTACTTACATCTTGATTGGTCGGAGGCTCGTCGGAGCTGTATGCGAGCTCCTCCCCCCCCCCCCCCCCCCGAGATGACCGGACTCTTCGCCAACCTTCCACGCATCTTCCGAGCTACGCCAGAGTCTCCAGTGTCCCTCGTCGACGATGGGAGGATGAGGCGGAGCTAGCCTAGCCTCGCCGGAGCCTAGCCCTCTCCTCCGCAGGAGGCGGAGGGCCGTTGAGGATGACAGCCAGCAGCTGTTCAATCATCCTGATCGCACGGCCAGGAGCCATCCACGTCGCCTTCTCTCGCAACCGTTAGATTTACCCTGATCCAGCGACGCTCGGTCTCCATGTTGCCCTCTTCATCGAACTTCAAAGATCGTTAGATCGATATTGATCCAACGGGATAAGACACGCCTTCGCCAGCCTTTCAGCAGTCGTTCGATCATCCTGATCGCACGGCCAGGAGCCATCCACGTCACCAGATCCGAGCCTCTTCCCCGACCGCTAGGCTCGGATCACCCGAAGCTTCTCGGAGCTAAAGTCAAACTTCCAGACCATCCCGAGCCTCGCTCCGAGCCTCCGAAGTTCTCTGAGCCTAGGACCCCCCCCCCCCCACATGATCTGCAAGTGTGGCCTGGGAAAATTGCATTGAGTCCCCTGAAGGTTTCCAATATTGCATATCAATCCCTGCCAGGCGACCCCCACGTGAGGAGCATGTGTCTCGTAGATAAATTGCATCCACCCCCCTGCACTATAGGTAATTGCATATTAGTCCTTGTTAGCATGTTTTATTTTCAGTAATTTTAATTCCTGTAATTGCATTTATACCCCTGTCTTTGCATGCATATTTAGGCATTCATATTAATTCATTTTTTAGTTTGGAAAATTGCATGGTGTAACATATATTGTCCTCTTCATTATGTGACACGTGGCATATTTTTGTAAGATCAGTAGAATTTTCTATTAATTAATTGGTTCATTTTTGCTATATTTTGACCATTTGTGCCTCTTAATTGGTAGTAATTTGTCTGTGATCCTAAAAATACCTCAAAAATCACATTAGATCTAGGATAATTAGCTTTGTCTTGCATAAAAATTTCATCTCAATTGCACGCACTTCGAGGCCTAAATAATTCATTTGGTGAATTTCTTTGTTGATTTTTAATAGATTCATTTCACATTAAAATTAAGGTTTGATAATTTTCATGGATTCCTCACCTTCAGATTCATCTAGGATAATTTTTATTCCCAAAAATATTGCGATTTGATATTTATTAAAATTAATTTAGTTAAAATCACCTTGCATCGTATTTAATTCGCAGTAATTTTATTTAGTGTCAGAAAATTCCAAAAAAATAGGGTGGTCTAATTTCATCAGATTTCACCATCTGGCCAAGTTTCATAATTTTTGGAATCAATTTGACCATATTTTTGAATTAACTTGCAAACTGGCCTGATTTTGCATGTGTCTTGCATAAAATATACTAAAAAGACCAAAAATATCTTCCCCTGGAAATCAAACTTCGGAACTTGCTAAAAATCTGCATAAGGAGACAGCTGCCTCCCTGAGTTCGATCTTGGGCTTGCCCAAGTAAAAAAAATATTTTGCCACTCGAGATTAACTTGACATTAATTCAAAGTGGTTTTTGAACTGCTCTCATTATCCGACTGCAACGGACATTCTTAATTAATTTGAGCATTAATTTGATCAAATTAACAAGGGTAGTGGGACGCAATTTCACCTATCATATTCTTTTGTTCTCGCCAGTGAAGGACATATCGGTATCGGTATCGGTATTAGTACCATGTCGATACGGTATATTGTCAATATGTGGATGATATATCGATACCATATCGCCGACCTCAAATCGAATTTGTGAATAAAATGGTCTTGGATGGTCAAATATCGACCATATCAGCGATAAATTGGTCACATGTCGATAGACTCGATACCGATGTATTGTTGATATATCGCCTATACATCGTGATATGGCCTTCTATGGTTCTCGCATACTACTATGTCTATGTGCCAACAAACAACTCTCTCAAGGTTGATTTCTTAGCGAAATTTGGACCTATCAATCAAATTCCATAACTATTATTTACGCAAGTGATCTAATATGAACCACCTTTATCATGACTACTCTTACGGTATTTTGGTATTATGAATAAGATCATAGAGGCTTAATTCATTCCCCATACGGAGGATTTTAACTTCATTGATATCAACCTTGTAAACTTATTCTTTACCTTGACGGATCTTCGTAAATGTATTCTGATCATAATTCGATAATTTAATCAAGGAGTCTGGAATTTCAACTTTGTGGTTTAACATTGACATAGAATGGTCGTGAAAGCTTATGGAACCTTGTATAAGGTAGTACATTTTATTATATTTCAAAAATCATGTCCATAATTGGAAATTGAGGCATACATAGTTAAAGACCTCTTTTATAATTTACCCTATATTTAAATTCGAATTAATTTTGGGCTTCAGGATTTGTCTGGAAAACTACTTAGATCATATAGTTTTATTCACAACCAACTCCAAAACCTTTGCAAACAATTTTCCTTTGAGAATGATTACAAATTCCATCCAATGTTCTTCAATTTAGTCTCTTCTTGTTAGGCTCTCTTGATGAGTAATTCTAACCCTCCTTTCAACTCAAAAAATTATGCCTTATTAAGAATAAAAAATTGTAGAGCTCTTTAGAACTCCCTGACATTTATGGAATTTTGAGTTTATAGGATAAGGAAATCTTAATTGTGTTAGCAATGTAAATATCCTTCAAAACTCTCTCTATCTTGACGGGTATGTTATGTATGTGGTGTAATTTGTACTCGTTGTAATATGGATACTTAGCTAATCGTTCAGAACCGAAAAAGATGTCTGTGAAGAGTGTCTCGGCTTAAATTTATATCTCGGGCAAGTCCGGGGTCGAACATATGGAGGCATAGGAACAACTTTGGGTTAATTTAGAAAACATAGGTCTAGGTTTCCAATGCAGATTTTTTGTATTTTTTTAATGCAAAGTGAATGCGAATGCAATATGCGGGTGAATCAAATTAATAAGAAAACACACAACTTAGTCAAATTAATTTTAGTGTTACACTATCCCAGGAAGCATACTTGCCTTCGCCTTCAACTTATGGCTTTCTTCCCTTTGGTCCACGGTCAAGCCAACCACTGTCCGAAGGTGGAGGACGCTTTAAGGAAGGTCACTCTGGGAAACCCAAGGAAGTAAAAGAGCAGCCTTGATATATAACAGTAGTGGACTTGACGAGGACTAGTCGACCATGGCCGCCTTTCTTCGAGATGCACGTAATTGGTTGGAAAACTAAGAACATGGGTACCGATATTGAGAAACTAATCTTAAGGCCAAGGATATCTTGATTTGGAAAACCCCACCCAAGAAGGGATTTTTGGTAGATAGGATAGGTATATAAACATTATTATTTTAGGATTACGACAATATAATTTTCATATATTGATATTATAGGTATACAAACATTATTATTTCCATCCAACCTTTTTACATCTTGCAATCTTGAATATGAAAGTGAGTGGCCTCTCGCACTTATGGGATAAAATCTTATGGCTTTAATTGTGTTGAAGTTAACTTTACCATCACGTCCTTCTCCCTATCAAATTCTTTTGTTCTTGCCAGTGAAGGACATATCGGTATTGGTATCAGTACCATATCGATATGGTATATTGTCGATATATGGATGATACATCGATACCATATCTCCAACATCGAATCGAATTTGTGAATAAAATAGTCTTAGAAGGTCAAATATTGATCATATCAGCAATATATTGGTCACATGTCGATACCGATATATTGTTGATATATCGCCGATATATCGTGATATGGCCTTCTATAGTTTTCGCATACTACAATGGCTATGTGCCAACCAACAACTCTCTCAAGGTTGATTTCTTAGCGAAACTTGGACTTATCAATCAAATTCCATAACTACTATTTACGCGAGTGATCTAATATGAACCACCTTTATCATGACTACTCTTACAATATTTTGGTATTATGAATAAGATCATAGAGGCTTAATTCATTCCCACTATGGAGGATTTTAACTTCATTGATATCAACCTTGTAAACTTATTCCTTACCTTGATGGATTTTCATTAATGTATTTTGATCATAATCCGATAATTTAATCAAGGAGTGTGGAATTTCAACATTGTGGTTTAACATTGACATAGAATGGTCGTGAAAGCTTATGGAACCTTGTATAAGGTAGTATCTTTTATTATATTTCAAAATCATCTCCATAATTGGAAATTGAGGCATACATAGTTAAAGATCTCTTTTATAATTTACCCTATATTTAAATCTGATTTAATTTTGGGCTTCAGGTTCTTTCTAGAAAACTACTTAGATCATATAGTTCTATTCACAAACAACACCAAAACCTTTGCGAACAGTTTTCCTTTTATAATGATTACAAATTCCATCCAATGTTCTTCAATTTAGTCTATTCTTGTTAGGATCTCTTGATGAATAATTCTAACCCTCCTTTCAACTCAAAAAATTATGCCTTATTAATTAAAAATTGTAAAACTCTTTAGAACTCCCCAACATTTGTGGAATTTTGAGTTTATAGAATAAGGAAATCTTAATTGTATAAAAAAATGATTGAATGCAATGTAAATATCCTTCAAAACTGTCTCTACCTTGATGGTTCCGCTATGTACGTTGTGTAATTTGTACTTGTTATAATACGGGTACTTAGCGAATCGTTCAGAATTGAGAAAAGATCTCCGTGAAGAGTGTCTCGGCTTAAATTTGTATCCTGGACAAGTCCAAGGTCAAACATAAGGAGGCAAAGGAATAACTTTCGGTTAATTTATAAAATTTAGGTATAGGTTTTCGACGCGGATATTTTTCTGTATTTTTTTAATGCAAAGTGAATGTGAATGCAATATGTGGGTAAATCAAATTAATAAGAAAACACATAACTTAGCCAAATTAATTTTAATATGAAATCAGTACAATTTAGCTAAATTATATTTTTCCTAAAAACCTAATACAGTAATGAATGCAAGACACTTTTTTGGAATTTTACGGGTTAAAATGAAACAATGAAAAATGTACACTTTTTATGTATTTTTATATAATTTTTCACACAAACAGAATGCAAAAATTATGAAAATTTTACTGGAATTAAACATGATGAAAGGAGGCTACCGTTTTTTTTGAATTTTCTAAGAAAATATCATTTTTATGGATTTTTTAATGGAAACAGAGTCACTGCAAGTAACTAATTCCTAATTAATCCATACTATCAAATTAGATAGAGTGCAAATTATCTCAAAAAGGTATTTATAAAGAGTTGAAATTTTGCAAAAATAACATATATGGATTTAACTAAAAATTATTTACAAAAATCAATCTATAATTTATTTAAGACACATGATAATTCTAATTAAGATGAAATTTGGATACTAATTACAACATATTACGAAGCACCATTTCTTATTTTCGTGGAATTTCTAGAACACATGTGAGTGAAATATGAATTTAGAAGCTCAAAGTGGGTAAAATATGCATAATTTCACTTGAATAATTTCAATTAATTAACTATAATTCACAAAAATATAAATAAATTTCAAGATGATACACAACTAATTGCTCAACAACATGACATTTTTCATATAGATAAATGATGTAAAATTGAGGTCCAAATTGATATGCAAATACATAGTTATCAGTGTAAATTCCAAAGAACAAAATTAATAAACAAACTACACACGGGGACTTGTTTGTAATTAAATAAACTTGATGAAACTAAAATACAGTTTCTCCAATAAAAAATAAACAAGGAATGACCTTCTTCTTCTACTTCGTCAGGAGGTTAGGGCGCTGGGGCGACTTGGACGGGGAGGCACCGCCGCGCACGTCAAACGAACTGTGAGGAACTGAGGAGGTCGGCAGCGTCGTGGCAGAGTGGATGAGGGCATGGTGGCCTATGATAGGCAACGGGCGAAGGCAAGGAGCGCGGGTGGCGAGCAGGCTGGTGGAGGCCACGCACAATCGGACGCGCGGCTGGAGGCAGTGGTGGCGGCTTGAGGACGACGGTGCCCATGCACAGTAGTGGAGGGAGGCACTGTTGCGGGTGTTTGGAGCTGGAAGGGGGGGCAACGGAGGCCGCCGACGGTGGCAAGGGCAGAAGGGGAGGGCCGACTAGTGATGGTCATTTTTTTATTTTTTTAAAAATTTTTACTGTTGTGATTTTGATTTTTTATTTAATTTCTTTTATTTTTGGGTTTTCTTAACTAGTAAATAATATAAAATATGGATGAAGGGGATATGATGGTAGTAATATGATTAAGATGGTATGATGGAGGTGATTATGTGGTGGTGGAACAATACAGAAATAAAATATAGATGAAATAAAATAAGAAGAGAAATGAGAGATACTTACCTGCGATGAAAGGGAATCGCCTGGGAAGTGCTCATAAGGAGCAAGGTCTTCGCTCGAATCGTCGGCGAGCGATGAGCTCGGACAACATGCAGATGCGGCTGCGATGTTGGCTAAGAAGCCAACGGATCTCACCGAAAAGAGGGCTGTCGTCGCTCGACCATGGTTGCATCGCTGTCACCGATTCAACTCTGGGAACTAGGCTCTCCTCATATAAAGATGGATCAAGTGCAAAATGAGGAGGGTGGGATGTATAAAAAGAGAGGAAAATGAGAAGTTATGAAAGTGGTGGAGGGGGGTTAATAAAATGGTGGAGTTCAATTAGAAGTTAGAAAAATGATGTGTCGGAGTTGAATGGGTGGTTATTGTAGAGAATGGAAATTTTAAAAAATAAATTGTAGCCTACTTGACCTAGAAGATTATACCGACTCCAGAAATGATGATTCAGAAAACTCAGAAACGAAGAAAATGAAGAAATATCCTTTAATCCCATCGAAATAAATGATGAAGATTAGTTGTAAGTTTTATTACACAATTATAATCATGTAAGTAATAACTATACAATTAACTATTACATCATCATTACAGTCATGGCAGGTTTTGGACGTGGTGGGTCTCATGGATCACATCGATCCAATCGACCATCATCCTCAGACACACCTTCGTCCAGTAGGCAACCCACCCCGGATGATGTTTTAGATTCACAGTCCGATGAGGTCCGGCAGGTCATAGACTATTACGAGTCTCTTGGTTATCCTCTGCCACCCTTTTATGTAGGCGGCTATGGAGATCCATCTACCTCAGCCGCTCCTACTGGATTCCCGTTCCCGGTCCCCATACCAGTACGGACATCGATGGGTTCTGATTCTCCTTCTTCTGAACGTCCGAGCACCTCCGTGCCTTTACCTACTGCATTTGGACAGACTTCGGCATCTCATCCTTTGTTGGAGGTTATGGCGGATGGAAGGTAAGATTTTAATAAATGTTGTCATTTAAAATTTTTTCAAATATTTATAAATTGTATCATATTTACAAAATTTACCAAATGCAGGGGATTTTTTGAATAGCAACAGGGTGGCAAAGGACATAACCAATATAATCAAGACACACTTGACTTGCATGTAATTTAGATGGTATCACATCCCTGCTTCAGAACAGGAGAGACTGTTTGACATGTTTCTGGTAAGAAAAATTTCTATGAAGTGATATAAAAATTTTTGGTCAAGTTTTTTGGATCTGATATTTTATTGTAATTTTCAGAGTAGGTTTCGCCTTGGTTCTGGAAGGAGGCTTATCGTTGAGCCTTTATTCGTTTGGTGGAAATGAGAATGAGCGATACATTTTTTAAGGCAAGGAGAGACTCGCATGCGAAGACGGGATGCGAGGAGATGAATTTTAAGGAGATGAAGAGGTTCCCGCCAACATGGTGTGCGGAGGATAGGTATTGTATTTCTTAAAGAATTTATAATAAACTTTTTAAAGTAATCACTAATCATAACATATTCCTTGCAGATGGGAGGGTTTCTGTGATGCATTCATTGCGGATGCGGAGTTTGGAAGAAGATCTACGACGGGAAGGACAAATTGCCAAAAACAAAGGATTAAATCGACAAGTGGCTCTAAAAGCCACAATCAGATCGGAGCGGAGATGGTATTACAATATAAAATTTATTTTTTGAAATCTACTTTAATATAATGCATTGTTGTTATCACATCTTAAAATTATTTTTCAGGCAGCTAGGTTGGAAAGAGAACCCTCTTTTCAGGAGTGGTGGTCGAGGTCCTACATGAGTGGGAAAGAAGGAGAGTCGCAATGGTCCACTCCTGAAGCAGGAGAATTGTTGGTAAGTCTATCAATTTATTTGCAATTGAATGATATATTATAACTCATTTTTATATATTTCACTTTGTATTTCAGGATCGTTATTTGACATTAGCTGCAGAAAAATAGGGTGGTGATCCAACTGGAGAGCAACCACCATTTGATAAAACAATCTGGAAGCAGCTATAGATAAATATTATCTTATTATACTCATTTGTAATATATAATTTCATAATAAACAATGAAAATCTTATAAGGTGTTGGAGGAGACGGACGTTGTGGCGAACAAGAAGCAAACGCTTGGTGGTCTTCCTCCATACTATGTGGAGGAACATCGCCATTCCTATTTTGCATATCCCAACCGTCGTACACACAACCACATCCGTCCCAATCATCAATTCCAATGGAGTCGTAGATGGCGATGATGGTGGAGCAGGTGACGAAGCTCCGAGAAGATTTCACGGCGTACATGTAAGTATTCTACTTAGAATGAGTAATAATTTAATATTTCTATATCTACAAATGCAAGTAACAGGTATATCTTCCATATATAATATAGGTCACAAGGGCGTACATCTCAACCTGGGGAGATTGAATCCGATGACGAAGAGGAGGAGGAGAACGACTCTGAAGAAGAGGCACGCATGTATGCTAGGCTCAAAGAAAAGGAGAAGGAAAGAAATCAAAGCAGGGTTTAATGTCTAAATTTTTTAGATCAAAGAAGAAGTAAATTATTATTGGTATTGACTTCTATTGTTGTTAAACTTTTAGCATGTCTTTTAATTTATATGAACTTTGATAGTATAATTTGTTGTAATTTTACTTTTCGTTGCTTCGAACATATATTTGTGCTATTTAGATGTTAAATTTGAATTTTTATTTCTAAATTCATGTATATTGTGTGACTTCGACTTGTCAGTGCTAGTTATCTTAGTTGACGAACTGGTATACTATATATACGCTTAGCGAGCTCTAATAAGCACACCTGTAGTGGTTTATTGGCAGGCTATATAGGTTCGACAGGGCGTCAAAACCCCGTCGAACCTGTATAATTTTTTTCCTGGAATTTAGTTTGGGCGAGCACATGTGCTCGCCAGGTGCTTCGTGTTTGATGCCCTATTTAATAGGGGCGATCATTTCGGCGAGCACATTTGTGCACACCAGCAAGCGGGCGAGCACATAGCGTCCCAATGTGCTCGCCCAGCTGCCGAAGCGACTCTCGTAGAAGCGAGCACACACTGAACGAGCACATGTGCTCGCTCATCGGTCGGGCGTGCACTCGGCGTGCACATTACGAGCCATCATGTGCACGTCAATCCCTTCTTTTTTTGTAGTGTGAAATTTAGGGAAAATATTTCTCGTTTCGAATGACATTCACAATAATGTAAACAAATACATAACTAATAAGAGTGTCACCAAATTCATATTTGTATTGATTTTCATATACAATTACATGTAACAAATGAAACTGACAATTGTACATGTATCCCAAAATGTAACAAAAGAGAAAGAAAAGCATTGTATTATCTTGTACAAAATCTATAACATGTATACCGTAAAAAGAAGATGCGGAAGCTCAGTGTCCAGCTGTCAATCTACTATGATGCATGCATCTTGCCTACCATATATGTTGGGAACAAGAGAAATGTCAACAAAGGTTAAGTACAATCAAATTTATTAAAATATAAAACATGTATTTCAGTCAAAGAGAAGTATATAGGTGTTGAAGTGTAAAATTTAATAAACTACTCGCATATAAATGGATTTTCAAAATGTTTTGTATATGAATCCCATGTTCACCCATTGCCCCTTAACTTTCCATATATTACACTTTCATTTATTAATTAAATGAACCATGTGTAGGCTAATATCTTTTTATCACTTATTACTCATGTTGATGGATCTTGGGATTGCATATGATGAGTCTTTGATCTGATCTTTATCTTTATTTAATTTCTCAAGCTTAATGGATGGTCTGTAGTCTTGGTTTGAATGCAACCTCACACTATGACTCTAAGGCGTGAAGAATACCTTAGGGTTGGGGTGCTTCCATAGGCATGCGATGAAGTATAATGCACCGTAACTAAGTTTCCAACACGTCCACTAGCTTCTTCTAGCATCCATAGTAGCTCTAAATTCTGATTAAATGTCGATGATTGATGATTGATGGCGATTGGTGATTTTTATGATATGATCTTTTCCTTGTCATATCCTACTGGCGTATTAGTCACATATCTTAGTAGTCACCATGCTTAACTACAACCAAGCTCAATTGTAACCAACTCAAAAATAACATGTTGATGAGCGTCAAATTTGCCTCTTTAATAAAGTCCAAGATGCAAATTTGGTTCAGCAAAGACCATACCTTCGAATATGTGGACTTTATTTTACTTAGCAAGTTTACCAAGGTCCAACTCAGGGACATGGGCCTCTTGTCTATTTATCAAAATTTTTCTATTAATGAGTGAATTTTTTTGGCTCCAGGTCTTCATGCAGATGCACAATAAAATGCATATCAAATATGCAAACACAATGTAGGAAAACGATGCATGTATTTTTATTTGATTTTATGATGCACTTATAAAATGATGCATGATATAATACACAAATGAATGCAAGGGATGTGTATACAAAAATTCCCAACAGAATGTGAGCACAAATTGTAATTCAAATTCAGAGCCAAATTGAACATAAAAATCAAGAGCAAGCATCTATTAAAGACAACGATTTATAGAGCAAGAGACACTATGACATCAAAATTCATCATATTTTATTTAGTATCAAATCAAGATATTAAATATGTCACTAGATATATAATGAAAATAGCTTCAAAATGACACTAAAATCATGCAATTTGGACTTAATATGCTCAAGATATGAAAGAAACAGTGTAGGGGCATAAATGCAATAAAAATACGAGAAAAATAAAGATAACTATTGCAAATAGGCCCCTTGAGGGACTCATATGCGATTAATGAAAACCAACAGGACCTTTATGTAATTTAATCGTTGCGCACCTGGGTCTTTTGTAAATTTATAAAGTCACGAGGGTCCTCCCTGTAAATACCCCAGGCACGCATGTGAGGCAAGCGCTTGGATGACCAAATTGTAATTTCAGAAACTTCTCGGGTCTTCTCTACAATTTGCCCAAACCCTCACATGAGGGGCATGTGAGGGGCAAGGCTCGAGAGGAGCAGAAGCTTCGAGCCACGTGGTGATGGCTCGATTCTTAGCTCGGGTCGCATGAGCTTACAGGGAAGGCATGGAGGCTCGGGTCGACACATGGCTTCATCTGGACCGTCACGATCGGATGTGTATCTGTACTCCCTTCCTTCTCCATAGCTGTCATGATAAGGGTGCGATTTCTGGGCTTCGGCGAACTTGCCCGAGCTCCTCCTTGCTCGAGCGTGAGGGCAAAGAGTCTGTGTAGACTTCTGAAGAGCCAACGATGGAGCTTGAGCAACGAGCAAGGCGCGGGAGTGGCTGTATAGGGGTATCGACTAAAACTTGCTGGAGACGGAGCTTGAGATCGGAGAGGCAATGTAGATTCCAGCCATTGAAGATTTGTAGGTGTTAGCTCATAGCCGAAGCATATATGTACGAAGTGAGATGAATAGAGGGTCATGGGTGGGAGGAGGCGAGGCCCTGTTGGGTCCTTCTCCGACGTGCCTAAGAAGAAAAGGGGCAGAACAGAGGGGATTCTGGGGAAGGGAGAAGGTGATAGGGGGTGTTGGCGAAGGTGGGGGTGATCGGTGACGGTGTAGAGATGATCAGATGGTGGTGGAGTCAGTTATAAAAGGTGCATAAATTGAGAGAAAAACATGGGAGAAGAAGAACCTGGAGGTCGAAGAGGAAGACGGTGGTCGGAGGCTTGTGCTAAGCTCGCTTGAAGCTTGGGGTCTTCGCTCATCATGCTCAGCCTAGGGTATAGAGCTCAACTATGACGGATCTGGTCGTGGCATGGTCGAGTTGACCATGGGTCAACATTTGGACGATCTATCATTATCGCATCAACAATCCGCCCCTCCACTGTCATCGGATGGGTGGGCATAGCTGGGCCTTGAAAATGGAGTGGTGGACAAAGGTTATCGATGGTGGAGATGGAGTTTTATAGGAGGAGAATATCGACGTTTTCATAGAGTAACAGTGGCGTTAATAATGGCTGGTGGAGTGATGGGGGAAGGTGATGGGGGTTACATGAGGGAGTCAAAGGAAACAACTACCTGGGATGGTCGTTAGGTTGTGCGTAGGTGGTCAAAGCTCGGGATTGGTCGCAGGCGTAACGTCTGGGGAAGGAAAGGCGCGAAGGTAGGAGATGAAGCAATGGTTGTTGGATTTCGTGATCCAGCGGTCCTGGAAGGGGGTGCATGCGAACAGTTGAGATCAGATCATCATATCTGATCCAACGGTGGAGATAGAGGTGGTGGCGGGCAGTCTAGATGGGACTTGGAGTCTCATCCTACGATGGAGGTGAGCATTTGATATGGCAAGAGCGACGTCGTAGGATAGGAGGGAGATCTGGCGGGTAGGGACGGATGAGATTGCATCTGGAGATAGGATTCAATGACTGTAAGTGAAGGAAACGGGGATGACTGTAATGGAAGCGGGTAGAAGAAATCCAACAGCTAAAAGGGAGATCATGTGGCAGAAGAGGAGGCGGGCCGTGTGGGCTGCCCAGAGGGCGCCATGTGGCCTCTCCAGAAAATCCAAAAAATACAAAAATAAAGAAAAATCCGAAAGAAATAGTTAGAGGCAAAATTAGGAAAAAGTCAAAAGGGGTCATATGTACAAAAGAGTATTTTTAGATGCATTTTTAAAGGGTAAAACACAGTTTTGAGGTTTTGATATATTTTTTGTATTGTTTATATATTTTGAAGGCCAGAACAAATACAACATTTATTCTAATTTTATGGGTTTTAATAAAATAGAAAATAAAATGTTAGTAATTTAAATACAATAAATAGGGTTAGAATATAGGTTAATTATACATAGTTTATATACAATATAATACAAGTTAATTATAATGAATTATTAGTGGTTTTCAAATAATTGTTTATGCAAAGAGATTAATATGTGGATTTTAATATGATGAATATGAAATTCATCATACCCTTATACTTAAGCTATGCTCGTCCTCGAGCATCTAGAGAATGAAGGTGTCGGATTAATTCCTGACAGTGCATGTGAAATTTCAAGGTTCAATTCTTTGAAGAGCCTTAATTTAAGTGATCTTAAAGTTCTAGGCTTAACCATGCTCTAGTAAGAAGGAATCCAACTTCTCTAATTATCAGACTATCTGTTTGTACATAAAATATAAGGATATGAAAATTAGCATACTGCAATCATGAGAGTTTAAGTCGAGACATCACTTCGAGTCTAGGAGACTCTCCTCTAGACCTAATCCTCAACACTAGGGAACAAGTCTATTCTTATTTCAGTCTACCGTCTCATTAGTTTATAAGACTTGAAAGTGTAGACGGATGACCAGATGATGCGAGACATAGGATTGTGTCTATTTTCTCTCCCTCTCATTGGAACAAGAGGCCTCTCAAGTGCCTTATTACTCAACACATGTATATTTTTATTTTGTTGATCAGTTTGTCTGTCAAAAGAATTCAGAGTCATCTGCACTTGTTTTTCTTAGAGTACATCGGGGTGTGTCTCTTTTGAGTATCTGAGATACCTTTGACACCCATACTTGTATCACTATACAACACAGAACCCTTTTATGGTGTTGGCCCAACTCCTTGGTCCTAAAAGTGTTTGGTCCAAGTGGACACTTATAAAAAAATTTGGGAGCGCTTACCTTTGGGTGGAAGCTCTTTTGAATTTGACTTGTAACGATAGAGATTTTCTTTGTATGAGAGTACTTCTCTCTATTTTCGTTTCATTTGTTTTGCTATCTCCACTGCTTTTACCAAAGGTTGACGCATACTGATCGACAATTAAATTATGTTTCATCACACCATGGCACATAAGTAAATATCAAACGATAACATGCGAACTTGTCTACATACTGGCTAGAGTTTTGCTGACACTCAGGTTTCATGAAGCCTTCATTAACATTATCCCATCCTCGAGCATCATTAGATCGAGTCTAGACTCATCTATCAAGTCCTAGTTCCTCAAGCGATTACTCAATTTATCTCATCAATCATACAATTGTGAAAGTGATGTGTTGATCACATTCTTTAGAGGGTAGAGATGAAGAGTGAAATGTAGTGCTCAAATCTTTCAAACCAGGGAAGTGCGAATTATTAAGTTTAAAACCCTAATGACTAAGGCTAGCTAACTCAGACTCTTCATATCATAGAAATTTAGTGTCCTCAAATCCTCAAGCCTTGAGTGAAAGTGAATGTGTCAGGAATACACCAACTCATCAGTTAGTGAATTTTTTGTGATTTTTATCTTTTATACGACTGGCCTAAGCTCATATGAATAGTTGCATCTACTTCCAGCCAGTTTGAGTGTAAGTACGGACCGTTTAGACGAACCCATGTTACTTGTGGATGGAGACATGTACAATGTCCTTTGAATCACCCACTAAGGGAGACCGAAGTTCCCTCACTGAAGAGTAGCTACTCATTTTTAAGCCTAGCAGTCAGAGCCTCTACCAAAGGAATTTTTTATTTTTCAAAATTTCAAGGGGGTTTTGAAAAAGGTTGCTTTTATTTACTAAAAAATCAATCCCTCATTTTGTTAAGAAAAAGTTTTTACAAGAATTTTTACAAAAGTCAGTTCATTAGGTCAACTTAAACCAAGCCTAAAAAGGTTTTCAAAAATTTTAAAAACATGAGCTATGGCTAAAGTATATATACATTAATATACGGTATACTCCCTATACTTAACTTTTGCTGTGCTCAAGTTATATGAGGACATAGCTCTTGTTAAATATAAGGTGATATAGCAGAATTGAGGAGGAGGGTCCCCCTATACTTCGATCAAAAACGACCTAAGTATAAGAAGGCAGGTTGAGGGAGGA
This sequence comes from Ottelia alismoides, assembly GCA_037367405.1. Taxonomy (NCBI): domain Eukaryota; kingdom Viridiplantae; phylum Streptophyta; class Magnoliopsida; order Alismatales; family Hydrocharitaceae; genus Ottelia; species Ottelia alismoides. Next base: position 325,639 of record JAZKJV010003146.1, on the reverse strand, counting down.
GTGATTTAATCGGGTTTCCCTATATTTATGCTAAAAATAGCTAAAGTAATGGATGCAGAATTTTGAGAAGGGGGTTTGTGACTATTAGGGTTAGAGGGTGATTTATACAGATGAGTGGAGAGAGGGGGTGAATTTTTATAGATGACTATGAAGAAGATGATAGGGGAGGGGTAATGGGGTATATGTGTATGTGAATATACAGAAAGGTTGGGGGTAAGTGGATGTACAGATTTGAGGTGTATGTGTGTGTGAGAGGTGGGGGTAGATCATTTAGTGATCTTTTTTCTTTCCTCTTTCTTTTCTTTTTTTTACACACACGGGTCCTTGAATGATGGCTGCTAGAAATGCACATGATATATTTTTTTCAACAGAATGCATGAATGAAAGTATTGACTAAAGTTCTCAGAATCCTCCTTGATTTTCTTTTGCAGCCTTCTCAGCGAGAGCTCCCAGCTCCATGCCTCCACAAGTCTCAAGCGTCCTTGATTTCCATGGGCCCTTCCATAAAAGAATAATGTTAGAAAAATATCAAGAACAATAATCAATAACATGATGAAAATACAACATGATGAGAAGACCTGAAAAGTTTGAAAATATTCACATAAAAAATATTTCAACAGAATTGACAAAATTATAAAGGTGAGTCGTGTCTCCGGCGACGACGCCATTTGATGAGCATCAAATTTGCCTCTTTAATAAAGTTGTGTTATCGTAGTACAGGAAGCAAATTTGGTTCAGCAAAGACCATACCTTCGAATATGTGGACATTATTTTACTTGCCAAATTTACCAAGGTCGAATGTAGGGACACGAGCCTCTTTGTCTATTTATCAAGTTTTGTCTATTAATGAGTGAATATTTTCTGGCTCTAAATCTTCATGCAGATGCACAATAAAATGCATATGAAAAAATACAAAAACATTGAAGGAAAATGATGTGTGTATTTTTATTTTATTTTATGATGCAATTATAAATTGATGCATGATATAATGCATCAATGAATGTAAGGGATATGTATACAAAAATTCCCAACATAATATGAGAATAAATTGTAATTCAAACATTCAAAGTAAAATTGAGCATGAAAATCAAGAGCAATCACCTATTAATGATAATGATTTATAGAGCAAGATACATTATATAACATCAAAATCATCATATTTTATTTAGTGTCAAATCAAGAGACTAAATATGCAACTAGATAGATAATGAAAAGAGCATCAAAACGACACTAAAATCATGCAATTTGGACTTAATATGTTCATGACATGGAAAAAATAATGCATGGGCATAAAATACAATAAAAATGCAATAAAAATAAAGATAACTATTGCAAATGGGTCCCTAGACAGACCCATTTGCAATTAATGGAAATCAGTAGGGCCCTTCTGCAATTTAACCATTACGCATAGGGGTCTTTTTGTAAATTTATAAAGTCACGAGGGTCCTCCTTATAAAATACCCCAAGCGCACGTAAGACACACACTTGGAGGACTAAATTGTAATTTCAGAAACTTCTTGAGTCTTCTTTACAATTTGCTCAACTCCTCACGTGAAGGGCATGTGAGGGACAAGGCTCGGGAGGAGCAAGAGCTTCGGGCCACATGGCATCTGGTGTTGGCTTGGTTCTTGGCTCGGGTCGCCCAATCTTACAGGGTAGGCATGGAGGCTCGGGTCAACACGTGGCTTCATCTGGACTGTCCGATCATGAGGATCGGATGATATATGTACTCCCTTCCTCCACTATCGCCACATGAAGGGCGGCTATTTCTAAGCTCCAAGAACTTGCTCGATCTCCTCCTTGCTCAAGCGTGAGGGCAAAGAGTCTGTGTAGACTTCTGAAGAGCCGACGATGAAGATTGAGCAACGAGCAAGGCGCATGAGTGGCTGGAAAGGGGTATCGACTAAAACTCCCCGGAGATGGAGCTTGAGATCGAAGAGGCGATGTATATTCCGGCCATTGAAGATCTGCAGGTGTTAGCTCATAGCCGAAGCATATAGGTGCGAAGTGAGATGAATGGAGGACTGTGGGTGGAAGGAGACGAGACTGTGGCGGGTTTTTCTTTGGCGTGCATGAGAAGAAAAGAGGTGGTGCGGAGGGTGGTTTTGGGGAAGGGAGAAGGTGATGGGGGGTGTTGGCGAAGGTGTTGGGTGATCGGTAGTGGTGTAGAGATGATCAGAAGGTGGTGGTTATTGTAGAAGGCAGATAAATTGAGAGAAAAATCAAAGAAAACATGGGAGAAGAAGAACCTAGATGTCAGATAGGAAGACAATGGTCGAAGGCTTGTGCTGAGCTTTCTTGAAGCTCGGGGTCTTTCGCTCATCATGCTCAGCCTAGGACAGGGAGCTCAACGGCGGCGAAGCCGAACGTGGCATGGTCGAGTTGACCATGGGTCAACACCTGGATGATCGATCGTTATCGCCTCAGCAATCCGCCCCTCCGCTGTCACCGGAGGGGTGGTCAAAGCTGGGCCTTGCCCGTGGAGTGGTGGACGAAGGTTATCGGTGGTGATGATGGAGTTTTATTGGGGGGGATATCAGTGGTTTTCATGGTGTAATGGTGGTGTTAATAATGGCCGGTGGAGTGATGGGGGAAGGTGATGGGGGTTACGTGAGGGAGTCAGAGGAAACGGCTCACTGGGGAGGTCGTTTAGTTGTGCGTAGGTGGTCGGAGCTGGGGACTATATTTAGAAGGGGCGGGGTTGGTTGCAGGCGTAACGCCTGGGGAAGGAAGGGTGCATAGGTAGGAGATGAAGCAGTGGTCATCGGATTTCATGATCAAACGGTCCTGGAAGTGGGTATGGACGAACGATTGAGATCAGATCATCAGATCTGATCCATCAGTGTGGGTAGAGGCGGTGGTAGGCGGTCCAGATGGGACTTGGAGTCCCATCCTACGGTGGGGGTGAGCGGGTGACGTGGCGAGAGCAGTGTCGTAGGATAGGAGGGAGATCAGGCGGCTGAGGTTAGGGCGGGTAGGGACGGATGAGATTGCATCTGGAGATAGGATCTAACGGGTGGAAGCAAAGGGATGGGGGACGACTGCGATGGAGGCGGGTTGAAGCAATCCAACTGATAAAAGGGAGGTTGGGTGGCAGAAGAGGAGGCAGGTTACATGGGCAGCCCAGAGGGCACCACGTGGCCGCTGCAGAAAATCCAGAAAATATAAAAACAAAGAAAAATCCAAAAGAAATAGTTAGAGGTAAAATTAGGAAAAAAAAGTCAAAACATTAAAGTTCTAGAACTCGATGAGATCTACAAGTTTCATGTTGGTCAAAAAGTCAAAAGGGATCGTTTATATAAAAGAGTATTTTTGGATGCATTTTTAAAGGGTAAAAACACAACTATGGGGTTTTGATATTTTTTTATCTCTTTTAGATGTCTGAACAAATATAGACAATATTTTAATTTTTGTGGGTTTTAATAACATTGAAAAAAAAGAAATGTTAGTAATTTAAATGCAATAAATAGGGTTAGAATATAGGCTAATTATATGCAGTTTATCTACAATATAATACAGATTAATTATAATGAATTATTAATGATTTCCAAAGAATTATTTAAGCAAGGAGATTAATATGTGGATTTTAATATGATGAATATGAGATTAATCACCAGTCAACAATATTTTCATCACCAAGACCTATTGACGAAATAATAATCAAAACTCAAGCGGTGGAAGCCTTCTAAGAGACTCTTCTGTCTATCCCTTCAAGTGGAAGCACGATCCATGAGAGGGCTAGGTACACTCCAAAATTAAGCCCCTAAGACAGGTGGGAGAGACTCTCCAAATTGAGTCATTCCAAAAAAATTGACATGATAAGTGCGGGCAAAAAGAGCTCAAAAAACAAAACCAAGGGTCCTCCAACCCATGTACCCTACTGAAATAGGATTAGCGGAACTGGTCAAAAACTTGGATCCCAACGAAGTGTAAAAACGCTACGAGCTCACGTAAAAAAAATCACATACAAAGCACTGGGATCTTAGATCCGCACACTAGACGATCGTTGCCCTAACTTTAGCTTCATATCAACTGAGGGTCATGATGAATCTCCATTTCATCATCTTTATTCTATCATTTTGGCCTCAAAAATCCTAGTAAACACATGTAAATACCCTTAATTCATGAATTTTAGCATTCGTACATGTATATGTAAATAGTGTACAGACCTGTATCTATCAAATAAAAACTCAAAATCTATCAAACTCACCTTTAATTGTATATAATTTTTGATAATCTATTTAATGAAGGTAGTTTTATATTATTCGGAGTTACGATTTGAAAGTTGAGTTTTGGACCCCTATTGTATACTTGTACCGATTAAAATTTTATTTATTATTCATTATTTTTATTATCTCGTGTTTTTATTATTTTGTAAATATTATATATGTATATATTAAAAGTGGAATAAAATGATAAATAAAACATTAAAAATAAAATTCTTGTATAAAATACAAAGATTAATTACCAATGTACTGTGTTAGAACCGCGTTTTTTGCTGTTTTCGTCGATTTTTGGAGGACGCACCTTGCATCATTTTGCGATGCGGTCTTCTTGACTTTTTCTCCCCTTACATCCACCATAGATGCCCAGTATATATCTTGAGGATTGGATCATGGATTCACCTGATTTTCTTCGATCTTTGGAGCCGGTTCATCATGTTGTCTGACCACCCCTCTGTTGTGTGGCAGAACCTTGGTTTTTTATCCGTTTTCTCGAATGTTTCAAGGCTGATCCTTTCACCCAATCGCTAAGCTTCTTTCACGACTTTTTCTCCTTGAAGTATCCTCATACAAGCCCAGAGGTTGCTTGGAGGATTGGATCAATGATTCTCTCGATATCCATCGTTCTTTGGACCGCCCACCTCACATGTACAAAACACCCCATCTTCTTCCCATTCGTTTTTGAACCCTCTTGGACCCATTTTGGCCACCCTTCTCGGAGCTCAAGATAGAGTGAAGTGACAGTGAGCTCTCCAGCTCCTCAGAGGCGCAGCTAGGCGAGCCAAAGGACGGCTCCACCCCCACCTCCGGCCACCGACCGTCGAGGTTCCACCTTCTTGGTTTTTAGGCCAATCGAGGTCATTTTCATTTTTTTGCTCTTTATTCACTTGTAGATCATAGATTTATGCTAGCATTTTGTTTATTTGCTTTTTAGTCACTTAATCACTCATTTCACCCCTCGTCGGAGCAAGCTCCGACGAGCTTCCAACCCATCATTTCGACTTTCATTCATCCTCCTCGACGCGGCTCACATCTCACCGCCGCCATCCTCCGCTATTCTACGTATCCTCATACACAACCCCTCCATCTTCGGTCACATACGGTGGTCGGAGCACATCCTTCTTCCCTCGCCAAATCGAAGGAAAACCCATTCATATCCCATTTTTTTGTGTACCTAACATCTTAGCCGAGTTTTGTACTCGAGCCCTTCTTCTAATTGCAGGTACATCGGAGCACTTTCACGCACATCCCCTTATTGTCCAAGAGCAGCTTGACGCCACCTGGATTAGTGACAAGTTTTGCAGCCATACCCCTGCATTTTTGGCATATTTCAAGAAGTTTTCGAGTACATTTTTGAACTGCAATTTCGTATTTACTTTTTCATCTGTACCCATGTACTTAAACACTCATAAATCATTCATCTGAACTCTGATTTCTATGAGATTTTTTTGGTAGAAAGCTGCTTTAAAGTCCTATCTAGATCGTGTAAAAATTTCAAATATTCTGATGTACGAGCTATTAATAGTGAATTTTTAAACTCAGGATACTGATTTGATGTATTTTGCTAATAACTCTTTAAGTACTTGATATCATTTGCTCATTTTTGGATATATTGTAGAAATTAGTAGGGCCGAAGTTGTATTCAAATTTAATCAAAAGATATTGCGATTTGTGTCATGTAGAATTTCTACAATATTTCGAGTGTTTTGTTTATTTCTTGAGCATCTTTTATCTATCTGAAAATCTAAAAATATGACCATGTGCCCCTGAGTTTGTTCTCCAATCAGGGATTTTTGTTGTATTTTTATGTCTGGATAGTCAAAAAAATCAAAAACATCATTTCTACCTTCCTACGGTCTTTTATTTTTAATATATTCATAACTTTTTGAAAAATTCCAAAAAATATATATCTTGTTTGTTTCAGTGTGTTTTAACTTCAGACCGAAAATCATTAAAAATTTCAAAAGAAAACCCCTAAAAATAGCAAAACACCAAAAATCTTCATAAAAATCTTAAAAATTCCACAAAAATCCTAAAAATACAATTTCAGTTTCTGAATTTTCCATATTTTGTTATCTTTGTTTTAAAATAATTTGAGGAAGTTTTGATTCTGTTTGATATTTTTCATCCTCGTTTTAAATTCGGTCAGTAAGTTTGTTCATTGTTTTTCAGTATTTTTTATTTTAAAAAAACCAAAAAAATGAAAAATTTTGGAAAAATCACAAAAACAGTAGAAACTATAAAAGCACAAAAAACATTTTATTTCCTAGATTTTGATATTTTTTACCTCTTTTTTCTCTCTCTTCTCTCTTCTATATATATATCCTATATCGCTTTATATCTTTGTTAAAAGAAAAAATATAATATATAAAAAGAAAATACAAAATCAGTAAATTAAAAATCAAAATATAAAAATATAAAATCAAAAAATAAATAAGAATATGAAGTTCAAAACCCACAAAAAATAGCATTTGCATAGATATTTGATCACTTTCAGTCTTGAGCATTTATCTTACCGATCTATCCTGCTTGTTCCCTGTGTTCGACACTCTACATACTTGCACTATACACATATTTTGTAGAGTTATAATAAATTTTAACTCCACAATTACTATTAGTGCTTGATTGAATTGTCGTAGGTTAATTGTTTATTAAATCCAGATTTCTGAGCGGTCAACGCATCGACTGTGTTCCCACCTTGTGTGGAATATACGACCGCCTGATTTTTGGGTTTATCAAATAGCGCCGTTGCCGGGGAGCAACAACGCGTAGATCGACTTTTTGCTTGATTGTGATTATTTGCATATATTTGCCATTCATTTATTTTCTCTATTTTTGATATATCTTATTGAGATGTCTAACCCATCTCTTTGTTGACTTTGTGCGAGGTACCGCGGATTGAGGGAGACGCTCCACCCTAGGCTCCTGTGCACCCACGTGAAGGCGGTAGGAGATTTCTGACCTAGCATCAAAGGAGGCATGGAGGACTTGAGAAGACAGTTGCATATTGAGCATTTTTGTGCATTTATTTATTTGTATAATTTAAGTGAGAGAGAGACCACTATTATTTGTAATAATACATGTACTCAGGACTTGGACATTCAGGCCCAATTTCCAAGTGATTGTTCACTTGGGGGCTCACCGTGGTTTTCAGCATTTTTTTATTTTGTTTCTCGGTTTTTTTCCTTACTTTGTGTGATTGAGCCCTTAGTTTTAGGATTGCTTGTGATAGATTAAGGCCAAACACTTAATATATTTGCATGTGCCTATAGATTCGTTTGGACTTAGTCAAATTTTGAATTGCTTCTCACTTAGTCTCAGAACCACCACGCCGCGAGAGTTCTCCATACAGCGCGTGCAGGACCCACTGTGGTGGGCACCGAGGAGACTCCAAGACCGGACATCTCGGTTCCATTCTGAGTCATTAGCATCGGTTCTTCACGCTAATAGCAATTTCTGAATGCATATAGATAGGTTTCAATTCTGCTGAGCATCTTTGCATGTAGAGTGTTGGAGGCAAGGTGAGCATTTCTCTTTAGCATACATCATTGATTTGCCGCTTGCATTGCTTTTCCGACTCTCCCTCTGATTTTGCCAATCTATGTGCTTAAAGGAATTGACTCCTCGATAGGCTCGTGCATTTCTTATTAAAAATCCAAAAAAGTGATAACAAATAAAATTAGGACTGCTAACATTACTAGACCCTAAAACCAACCAAAAAGAAAAATCTTGTATTGGGGCAAGTAATCCCCTCATTGTCTTCATTTTACTTGCTCGTGCACATACTAAGGAGTAGTGTTAAAATCCCATTTCAGCCCCCTAAGTGTTTGTGCAACATTTTGACTTCTCACCTAACTCTAAAACAGACAAGATTAAAAGACTGACTTTTCGGTCTCTACCGAGTTGAGTAGGTGAATCGAGGGATTGTTTTGTGTGAGTTGCTTGTGATTGCTTGTGTATCCTATATCGCTTCTGTGCACTTGCGCCTTCTTTTCATCTCTCTTGACTTGACCATCTTGCTCTCCTGATTCCCGCCTTTTGTTTTGAGATGGTCGACTGGAGTGATTTTTGTCCGACCTTCACAGATGCCTCGTACCCTCCATTCGATCCACCTCACTTTTATCAGGAGGATCCTCCTCCTACCTTTTCTGACTTTTGTACATACCCGCCTCAGCCACAGTATCAGACCTCAGATTTCTACCCACCTCCACCTTCATATTATCCACCTCCACCTTCACAACCTCCACCTTCACTTCCACTCGAGACTGATCTGTGGGAGTCACCTCCCTCGATCTCCATGAGTGATATCTTAAATCGAATGATAGAGCACATTAATTCGATGAATGATGATCTTGCTATCTTGAGGAAAAACCATATTAAGGCTTCATTCGTCGAGGTTACGGATTTCCTTGTGGGTGATCATGGGAGATTGCAATTGCCCAAAACACAAAAAATGAGAAAAATTCAAAAACACAAAAAGATTTCGGGAGACACGTGATTGAGTCAGGCTGTGAGGAGAGTGCTCACTTGCCAGACCCTTTGACCACACAGCCTTTCACACCTTGTCCCACCTTTGACTCCGAGGATGCCGCTGTACAGACTGCTCTTGGCATGCCTCGTGTACATGATGATTCCGACTTCCTTCCTTGTATGGAGGAGGTCTAAAAATTCAAAAAAATACTATCTGAACCAGAAGTGGTGGCCGTTATTCATGAGATCATCCAAGCCCCACTTCAGCAGGCCATGACACAAATATCTGCTCCTCTTCCCAAAAAGAGAAAGTGGAGAAGCAGATCTGAGCGTCATATCTTGACCATGGCCACTGCCCATGCCATCACATACCGCTGATGAAGCCACATTTCATCATCTTTATTCTATCATTTTGGCCTCAAAAACCCTAGCAAATGCGTGTAAATACCCTTAATTAGAGCATCTTAGCATCCATGCATGTGCATGTAATAGTGTATAAAATACTGTAATTAAAGCCAAAATTATAGAATAAATAAAAGAAAAGAAAAGGAATAAAATATTGTAAATATTTTATGTCCTGAAACCCCGAGACCTAGGCATCTTGATGAATAGGTCGACAAGGAATAAAGTAGGGGAAGATATGGGCCAAAATACACTCAAAACCCCTTTTATTCAATTCTTTTTTTATTCGTTTTGAGACCTATTTTTGGTTCCACTTTTTATACCTCAAATAAAGAAACTTTGTACATGAAAGTTGTAGATAATTTAATAAATAAAAATACAAAATTGATTTCACTGAAATATAATGTACAGATAAAAAGTTACGGTCTGAATAAGATTTTAGAACTCCAACTTCCCAGACCCATATCTTACAAATAAAAACTCGAAATGTACCAAACTCACCTTTAATTGTATATAGCTTAAAATAATCTATTTAATGGAGTGGTTTCGTATTTTTCGAAGTTACGGTTTGAAAGTTGAGTTTTGGACCTTACTTGTATACTTGTACAGATTAAAATATTCAATTTATTATTTATTCATTATTTTTTATAATTTTTTATTTTTATAATTTTGTAAATATTACTTATAATAAATATGTACATTAAAACCAGAATAAGAACCTAAACAAAACTCAAAATAAAATACATGTATATAAAATACATAGGTATTATACCTATAAATATACCTATATAATACATACTTATATGTACAAAATACATTAGAAAAATAAAATAGAAATATATTTATGTGTATAAAAGTATTTTATAATTTTATAAAACAATAAACAGAATTTAAAAAATTAAAAACACAAAATAAAAATAAAATAATAAAATATATAGATAATATACTTATATAGGCTTAGAAAGGTAACTTGTAAAAATATACCTCATAAAAATAATTAAAAATCAGAATAAAATACTAAATAAAATAATAAACATTTTTTTATTAAATAACCTAAAATTAAATAAATCATTTATTATTTTTAAACTATTTGTTAAAGAATTTTTCCGAGGTTTTTCCTGGTTGGTCCACGTGGACCAACCAAGTGGTCGGGACTGTTGACCAAGGTCAACAGTCTGACCTTCACCTCTGAGTTGTGTCAGACCGATGTTTTGACCTATGTTCTCACTTTTTTCGAGGATGAACCAGTCACTCTTTCGTGTATCATCCTTCATGACTTTTGCTCCTCGACATGTCGTCTTTCACGTCTAGGTGTTTCCTTGGAGAATGGAGCGACAATTCACCAAATAATCCTCGTTCTTTGCATCCCAGTCGTCAACACTACAAAACCAAACTTTGATGTTCGATTCAAGTTTGAACCCCATTCTTTGGTCCTTCGTCCCCATTTCAACCCGCCTTGGCTCCCTGGAGGTGACAGCTCCAGCTTGGCATCTTCAAGGCGGGGGAGCGACGAAGATCTGGGTGTTCCACCCCACCTCCGGTGACCTTCCCATCGAGGTACCTTCAACCTCGGGCCCTGTCCCTTGAGGTGTTTGTTTCCCCTTATTTTTCTCGCATTCATCTCGCCATATCCCTATGAATAATTTGCATCCGTCACTTTCGCGTTTCGTCGTCGATTCACGCATTTGATCCTCTCGCCGGAGCGCTCCTCCGGCCGATCGTCACCTTCGTTATCCTCGCGCCCAGTCATTCCCCCAACCTTCGGGGCATTTTGCCCTGGAAGGTGTAACTTTTTGGTGCAGGTCTTGTTACGTTCACGCGTGCCTGGAGCCCGTATTGGTGTTTGTCGGAGAGACCTGGAGGCCTGCAGCTCCTCCGACCTCGCTGGCGCGCGCCAGACGTCCCCTGGACATCATCTGACCTCCAGCTGCTAGAGGAGATCATCGGCAAGCTCTTGGGCTTCCCTGCAGCAACGGAGGGCCACCGAGGACGCCGTGCACTGCGATCCAAACTCCCTGGGCACGTGTTCTTTGGCTCTTCTTTCAAAGCTTCTTCGAGCCGTCCGATCACCCTCAGTTCGTCTAGCCAAGCATTCACCGTCAGATTTTGAGCTCCTCCAGCCGTTGATCGCCTTCTGGCGATCTAATCCTGACCGATCGTGGCGAAGCGGTATTGTTTGATCTGGTGCGGACATGTGGCCAAGTGAAGCTTCATCCGTCGTTCGTGCCCGCCTATGGCTTGGGTATTTTGCATAATCACCCCGGCTACTTCTGTATTTATTTAATAGCATTTAAACATTCATCTGTCGTGTATTGAGTTTTGTAATATTTGCAAACAAGCCCCCGCACTTTTACTATTTGCAAATAGATCCTAGCCACGTCACCTCACATGACCAGTTCATGTGAGGCACGGGTATTTTATGCAGGACCCCTTCAGGGATTTAGTATTTTGCTTTAGTCCCAGAACTTTGATATTAAGTGTAAACTTTTGGGGATAATTGCATGCGAGTCCCTGGGATTTTTTGATATTACGTTTATACCCTTCCCAGGCGCGTGCCTGTCACGCGCCCTGGTGGGTATTTTGCAGGCGTACCCTCCCGGGTGTGGATATTTGTACTTGGTCCATTAAATTGAATATTCAGTGTTATATTTTGTTGGAAAATTGCAGTACATCCCCTAGATGTTTGTTTATTTGCGTTAATACCCTTGCAAGGACTTGTATTTTTGTGTGCTTTGTTTATTTATTTCTCGCATCATTTTAAATTGAAAAAATTCCTAAAAATTCACTCTAATCTCCTGTTAACTTGCTTGTTCGCTCCATAATTTTGCATTGCATTTTTATTGCATTTTCATATTTGTTAAAAATCAAAAACATGCATTTTCAGCGTTGTTTGCATTAGAAAATCCCTAAAAATTATAAAAACTTTTGAAAAATTACAAAAAATTATATTTTGCTTGTCTTATTATATTCTAGTGTCAATCCAAAAATCACTAAAAATTTCAAAACAAAAACGTTAAAAATTAGAAAACACCTAAAAACTTCAGAAAAATCTAAAAAATCATAGAAAATCCCTAAAATAAAAACTCAAGTTTTGTAGTTTCCCTAATTTATTGTCTTTATTTTAAAATTAATTTGGGAAAATTTTGTTACTGTTTGCTATTTTCACTCCCATTTTAATTTCGGTCAGAACCTCTATTCACTGTTTTCTATTTTTTTACTTTTAAAAATACCAAAAACATTATGAAAAATCCCCAAAAATCACAAAAACAGTAAAAAATTATAAAAAGACCAAAAATATTTTATTCCCTGATTGTTGACTATTTTTACCTATTTTTATAAATAAACTATCTCCTCTTTCCTTACATTGTATATATATCCTATTATTGAAAAAGAAAAATATAAAAATATAAAATATAAAAAGAAAATACAAAATTAGTAAAAAGAAAACCAAAATACAAAATTAAAAACTAAAAAGAAAATATAAAAATATAAAAACTAAAACCCACAAAATTTTGCATATTGTAGACAGTTAATCACATCACATTTTTGTGCACCAATTGTTTATCCTGCCTTGCTCACTGTGTTCGAACTCTCTACATACTTACACCTATACATTATTTATGTAGAGTTAAAAATAAATTTGACTCCACATTAGTTTTCATTGCTTGATTTATTATTGTGGGTTCATTGTTGATTAAATACGGGATTTTGAAGTGGTCAACACACCGACTGTTGATTCGCCTTGTGAATCAATACGACCTCTCTCAATTCCGTGTTTATCAACCGCCATGTCCCTAGATGAAGGAACACAGCTACCCCTTTCGTCACTTGTACCATCTCTGACCATACTTGTGATCACACTCTTCTAGATGGCGGTGCTTCGAGCATTTTACCCTTCTCGTTGGTACAGTCTCTTCACTTAGGGGTCTCAAGAAAAGCAGGATGATCGTTCAGTTTGCTGATGGATCAATAAAGAGGCCGAAGGGTATCCTTGAAAATGCTGTTATTTCGACTCATGGCATGAGCTACAATGTTGATTTTGTCGTATTTCCCATGGAGACCTCTAAAGGGGAGCCCTCTCCAATCATCCTGGGATGACCATTCCTCGCCTCTACGAGGGTCGTTATTGACTATGGATCAGGAGAGATTCGCTTCCATCCTGTTGAAGTGAGCAAGGTGATCACCACCGTATCCACTATCGAGCAGGAACCTGTACCTGATGCGGCTTCACCGATTCCTACTGACTCCGAGGCCTATGACTGTTTACTCCGAAAATCAGTGGTCTTAAGTTCCTCACAAGGCAGGAACTTAGTCGCTGAGTCGACCACACAAAATCTGGAATAAAACAACAATTAACCCACAATAAATATATCAAGGAATTAAATCTCAAAAATGTGGAGTTAAAATTTATTATAACTCTACATGTAAATGTGCATAGGTTTAAGCACAAGTAGAGGTCGAACACTGGGAGGCGAATGGTTGAGTGATGAAATTGGTTGCACAATTATTCAATTCTTGGTTCATGTCCAATTCTTATTGTTTTTGTGGGTTTTTGATTGTTATATTTTTTAATTTTATTTTGTTTTTATAATTTTTTTGTTTTATATTTTATATTTTTTTATATTTTCTTTTTATATTCTGAATTATATAATATAGATATATATACATACATATATATAAAGAGATATATAAGAGAAGAGTGAGGAGTAATACATAAGGATATGTATATTTATATGAATACTCAATATATATTAGATATAATATTTTTTTTGGCATTTTATATTTTTATAATTTTCTTGTTATTTTTCCTGAAATTTTACTAATTTTTCCGTATTTTTAATTCCAAAAATGTCCCTAATATGGGACTAATTAAATAGGCCGAAACTAATTTGGGTTTTAAAAATCTAAAATAAGTCCAAAATTACCCAAATTTATTTTAATACGTAAATAATAATATATAGATAATTATAAAAGAGAAAAATATATTTTTGGTATTTTTCTAGGATTTTTTATTTTTTTTAGGATTTTGGAGCTTCTTGAAATTTTTATATATTTTTTCTCTTTTTAGGTTTTTTTCATTTTCTTGTCTCAATATATATAAATATATCATATATAATTTTTTTGTAATTTTTCAAAGTGTTTTTATATTTTTTGGTATTTTATAATTTAAACAGTACAAAAGGGCTCCTTTTTCATTTTTAACAGTTAGGTTACATGCAAAAAAATGCAAGTTAAAATGTGGGCATGAAAATACACTACTTGAAGCATCTAACCTAATTTTTGTGGATTTTTTGGAGCTACATAGGGATTTTTAATAAATACATAAAAGACACAAAAATTAAACAGTCTAGCAGGGGCATTTTTGCAAATAAAATTAACTACAGGGGGTTTGTGCAAAAATACCTACTGGAATAAACTTTTATTTAAATTTTTAGAACTATTTTACAATTAACAAAAAGTGCCAGGGCTACAATGCAAAAATCACGTGCCTCACGTGGGACTGCATGTGAGCACGGAGGGACCAAAAAGTAATTAAGGAAAGTACAGGCGTCCTCCCGCAAACTTTACAATTTATTTACAACGTTATAATTTATTTACAATATTACATAATAAATACAAAAATAGGGAGGCTAGATGTGAAAATTACCCCCAAGGGCGCGCGATCCAACGGCTCTTCGTTCTTCACTTGACACGCGTCGCACATCCAGCAGTCCATACCACTTCGCCGATGAGCGCTGGAGATTAGATCTCGTGGGAGATCTGACGGTCATGGCATCCCTCCATCGGACGGTTAAGCTTTGAACTGGGACCTTCATCATGATCGGATGGCAAGGAGAGATGCAGGACGAACAGGGGAAGAACTCGCGCGAGGCGAGCTTCGATCTGGAAGGACAGGCTCCTCCGCGCTTCTCCTTCGCCTTTGAGTGTCTCATCACGTTGCTGGAAGGTCCCCGCGTCGAACGACGGTCTTCACTTGGCTCCTGGAGGTCTGAGGTGTTCAGGCGAGGTCGGAGAAGATTTGGACCTCCAGGAACCTCTTCCTGGGTCGGATCGAGTCCGAGAGGGCTCGTTTCAACGTGGTACATGCACAGGAAGAACAAGGGGCTTGAGGGCTTTCTCCTCGACCCTGGGTTTTGAAGCTGGGACGCAAGGTGAGGCGAGGTGGAGGAGCTCCGACGAACGACGGAGATGGAGCTCCAATTCGCGTAGACAGAGGGTCTCCGGTTGAACAAAGGCGGTCGAGAGATGGAGAAGGCGATGAGGAGTGAAATGGAAGCGGAATGGCGATCGGAAACTGTCGGAAGCACTGTGGAGAAGTCGCTGGAGCCGAGCTCCGGCGAACTTCGACTAAGCTAAACTAGGCTATTCTACTGATCGAAAGGCGAAATAAAGGGCAGGAATGAAATGCAGAAACAAAAATCTACCTAATAAAGTAAATGCACGGCTCTTATACCTGGGGGCCTCCAGGGAGCAGGACGGACGCCGGAGCTCTGCCGCAACAAAAATTTCCTCCTCCTCCGGCCGATTCATGGTGCTCGGGAGCGCCTCCTGTCACAAGGGCTCGTCCGGGACTCGATTCAAGACGTTTGGGGGAAGTGAAGTTGGCCAAATTCGACCAAGGAGGAGGAAGAATTTATTTATAAACATGGCGATACACCCTTATTGACCGGCGTTTATTGAGTAATCTGGAGTTTGTACAGATGATCCAAGATATTGGCGGGCATCAGTGATCATTAGGGATGATTTCTTGCGAAGGAAGCGAGCACGATCGATGGAGGAGACGCCCGCGAAAAAAGGGAGAAGACGGGTCGTTCTGACAACTGCGTCACATCGGCCGCTTACGGGTGCAATTGACCGAGCCGGTCAACGAACGCTGGAATCTCATTGGTCCACGTCTGCACAAAGTTGACCTATTTATTAAACATAATAAATGAATTAATTAAATTATACTAATAAAATAAAAAATGTTTATTAAATAATGTATTATTTATTTATGATTTTTATTTAATTTTTTAATGTATTTTATTATGGGTTTATTTTAATGATGTATTTATAAGTATATTTTTTGTATTTATTTTTATTTTGTGTATTATTATTTTATTATTTTATTTTCTTATTTTATATATTTATAGATTATTTTTGTGAGTATAAATATATTTTTATTTAATTTTTATGAATTTATTTACATTTTTAAATAAATAGGTATATATACTATGTGGGTATACTTACGAGTATTTCACCTATATTATATATATTTTTATTTATTTAATGTATTTTAATTGTTTTTATTTTGGATTTGCATTTTTAATAAAGCATGAATAATATTTACAAATTAATAAAAATATAGATGAATAAAGAATGAAAGAATGAATTCCCCTTTTATTTTTATACATATATACATAGGTATTTTGCCTATGTATTACATAGACTTATTTTATTTGACAAACTCTTTTTGGTTTTATTCTAATTTCAGTATGTACGTTCATTTTGTATATTATTTATAAAATTCTAAAAATATAAATTTATAAAAATAATGAATAATGAATATAATGAATATTTTAATCGATATCATGTACTAAGAAGGCCAAAAACCTAACTTTCACAGATGAACTCCAAAAATTATGGAACCAATTTTATTAAATAGTTCTTGAAAAGCTATATACAATTAAAGGTGATTTTGGTTGATTTTGAGTTTTTATTTGCAAGATATGGGTCTGTGAAGTTGAGATTTTGGTTTTTATTCTGTGTATAAAATGTACATTGTATATTATTTTTGTCCAAACTCAATTTTGTATTTTTATTCACATGATTATCTACAACTTTCATGTACAAAATATTTTTATTTGATGAATAAATAATTATATACAAAATAGGTGTCAAAAATCACAAAAACAGTAAAAAATTATAAAAAGACCAAAAATATTTTATTCCCTGATTGTTGACTATTTTTACCTATTTTTATAAATAAACTATCTCCTCTTTCCTTACATTGTATATATATCCTATTATTGAAAAAGAAAAATATAAAAATATAAAATATAAAAAGAAAATACAAAATTAGTAAAAAGAAAACCAAAATACAAAATTAAAAACTAAAAAGAAAATATAAAAATATAAAAACTAAAACCCACAAAATTTTGCATATTGTAGACAGTTAATCACATCACATTTTTGTGCACCAATTGTTTATCCTGCCTTGCTCACTGTGTTCGAACTCTCTACATACTTACACCTATACATTATTTATGTAGAGTTAAAAATAAATTTGACTCCACATTAGTTTTCATTGCTTGATTTATTATTGTGGGTTCATTGTTGATTAAATACGGGATTTTGAAGTGGTCAACACACCGACTGTTGATTCGCCTTGTGAATCAATACGACCTCTCTCAATTCCGTGTTTATCAACCGCCATGTCCCTAGATGAAGGAACACAGCTACCCCTTTCGTCACTTGTACCATCTCTGACCATACTTGTGATCACACTCTTCTAGATGGCGGTGCTTCGAGCATTTTACCCTTCTCGTTGGTACAGTCTCTTCACTTAGGGGTCTCAAGAAAAGCAGGATGATCGTTCAGTTTGCTGATGGATCAATAAAGAGGCCGAAGGGTATCCTTGAAAATGCTGTTATTTCGACTCATGGCATGAGCTACAATGTTGATTTTGTCGTATTTCCCATGGAGACCTCTAAAGGGGAGCCCTCTCCAATCATCCTGGGATGACAATTCCTCGCCTCTACGAGGGTCGTTATTGACTATGGATCAGGAGAGATTCGCTTCCATCCTGTTGAAGTGAGCAAGGTGATCACCACCGTATCCACTATCGAGCAGGAACCTGTACCTGATGCGGCTTCACCGATTCCTACTGACTCCGAGGCCTATGACTGTTTACTCCGAAAATCAGTGGTCTTAAGTTCCTCACAAGGCAGGAACTTAGTCGCTGAGTCGACCACACAAAATCTGGAATAAAACAACAATTAACCCACAATAAATATATCAAGGAATTAAATCTCAAAAATGTGGAGTTAAAATTTATTATAACTCTACATGTAAATGTGCATAGGTGTAAGCACAAGTAGAGGTCGAACACTGGGAGGCGAATGGTTGAGTGATGAAATTGGTTGCACAATTATTCAATTCTTGATTCATGTCCAATTCTTATTGTTTTTGTGGGTTTTTGATTGTTATATTTTTTAATTTTATTTTGTTTTTATAATTTTTTTTGTTTTATATTTTATATTTTTTTATATTTTCTTTTTATATTCTGAACTATATAATATAGATATATATACATACATATATATAAAGAGATATATAACAGAAGAGTGAGGAGTAATACATAAGGATATGTATATTTATATGAATACTCAATATATATTAGATATAATATTTTTTTTTGGCATTTTATATTTTTATAATTTTCTTGTTATTTTTCCTGAAATTTTACTAATTTTTCCGTATTTTTAATTCCAAAAATGTCCCTAATATGGGACTAATTAAATAGGCCGAAACTAATTTGGGTTTTAAAAATCTAAAATAAGTCCAAAATTACCCAAATTTATATTAATACGTAAATAATAATATATAGATAATTATAAAAGAGAAAAATATATTTTTGGTTTTTTTTCTAGGATTTTTTATTTTTTTAGGATTTTGGAGCTTCTTGAAATTTTTATATATTTTTTCTCTTTTTAGGTTTTTTTCATTTTCTTGTCTCAATATATATAAATATATCATATATAATTTTTTTTGTAATTTTTCAAAGTGTTTTTATATTTTTTGGTATTTTATAATTTAAAGAGTACAAAAGGGCTCCTTTTTCATTTTTAACAGTTAGGTTACATGCAAAAAAATGCAAGTTAAAATGTGGGCATGAAAATACACTACTTGAAGCATCTAACCTAATTTTTGTGGATTTTTTGGAGCTACATAGGGATTTTTAATAAATACATAAAAGACACAAAAATTAAACAGTCTAGCAGGGGCATTTTTGCAAATAAAATTAACTACAGGGGGTTTGTGCAAAAATACCTACTGGAATAAACTTTTATTTAAATTTTTAGAACTATTTTACAATTAACAAAAAGTGCCAGGGCTACAATGCAAAAATCACGTGCCTCACGTGGGACTGCATGTGAGCACGGAGGGACCAAAAAGTAATTAAGGAAAGTACAGGCGTCCTCCCGCAAACTTTACAATTTATTTACAACGTTATAATTTATTTACAATATTACATAATAAATACAAAAATAGGGAGGCTAGATGTGAAAATTACCCCCAAGGGCGCGCGATCCAACGGCTCTTCGTTCTTCACTTGACACGCGTCGCACATCCAGCAGTCCATACCACTTCGCCGAAGAGCGCTGGAGATTAGATCTCGTGGGAGATCTGACGGTCATGGCATCCCTCCATCGGACGGTTAAGCTTTGAACTGGGACCTTCATCATGATCGGATGGCAAGGAGAGATGCAGGACGAACAGGGGAAGAACTCGCGCGAGGCGAGCTTCGATCTGGAAGGACAGGCTCCTCCGCGCTTCTCCTTCGCCTTTGAGTGTCTCATCACGTTGCTGGAAGGTCCCCGCGTCGAACGACGGTCTTCACTTGGCTCCTGGAGGTCTGAGGTGTTCAGGCGAGGTCGGAGAAGATTTGGACCTCCAGGAACCTCTTCCTGGGTCGGATCGAGTCCGAGAGGGCTCGTTTCAACGTGGTACATGCACAGGAAGAACAAGGGGCTTGAGGGCTTTCTCCTCGACCCTGGGTTTTGAAGCTGGGACGCAAGGTGAGGCGAGGTGGAGGAGCTCCGACGAACGACGGAGATGGAGCTCCAATTCGCGTAGACAGAGGGTCTCCGGTTGAACAAAGGCGGTCGAGAGATGGAGAAGGCGATGAGGAGTGAAATGGAAGCGGAATGGCGATCGGAAACTGTCGGAAGCACTGTGGAGAAGTCGCTGGAGCCGAGCTCCGGCGAACTTCGACTAAGCTAAACTAGGCTATTCTACTGATCGAAAGGCGAAATAAAGGGCAGGAATGAAATGCAGAAACGAAAATCTACCTAATAAAGTAAATGCACGGCTCTTATACCTGGGGGCCTCCAGGGAGCAGGACGGACGCCGGAGCTCTGCCGCAACAAAAATTTCCTCCTCCTCCGGCCGATTCATGGTGCTCGGGAGCGCCTCCTGTCACAAGGGCTCGTCCGGGACTCGATTCAAGACGTTTGGGGGAAGTGAAGTTGGCCAAATTCGACCAAGGAGGAGGAAGAATTTATTTATAAACATGGCGATACACCCTTATTGACCGGCGTTTATTGAGTAATCTGGAGTTTGTACAGATGATCCAAGATATTGGCGGGCATCAGTGATCATTAGGGATGATTTCTTGCGAAGGAAGCGAGCACGATCGATGGAGGAGACGCCCGCGAAAAAAGGGAGAAGACGGGTCGTTCTGACAACTGCGTCACATCGGCCGCTTACGGGTGCAATTGACCGAGCCGGTCAACGAACGCTGGAATCTCATTGGTCCACGTCTGCACAAAGTTGACCTATTTATTAAACATAATAAATGAATTAATTAAATTATACTAATAAAATAAAAAATGTTTATTAAATAATGTATTATTTATTTATGATTTTTATTTAATTTTTTAATGTATTTTATTATGGGTTTATTTTAATGATGTATTTATAAGTATATTTTTTGTATTTATTTTTATTTTGTGTATTATTATTTTATTATTTTATTTTCTTATTTTATATATTTATAGATTATTTTTGTGAGTATAAATATATTTTTATTTAATTTTTATGAATTTATTTACATTTTTAAATAAATAGGTATATATACTATGTGGGTATACTTACGAGTATTTCACCTATATTATATATATTTTTATTTATTTAATGTATTTTAATTGTTTTTATTTTGGATTTGCATTTTTAATAAAGCATGAATAATATTTACAAATTAATAAAAATATAGATGAATAAAGAATGAAAGAATGAATTCCCCTTTTATTTTTATACATATATACATAGGTATTTTGCCTATGTATTACATAGACTTATTTTATTTGACAAACTCTTTTTGGTTTTATTCTAATTTCAGTATGTACGTTCATTTTGTATATTATTTATAAAATTCTAAAAATATAAATTTATAAAAATAATGAATAATGAATATAATGAATATTTTAATCGATATCATGTACTAAGAAGGCCAAAAACCTAACTTTCACAGATGAACTCCAAAAATTATGGAACCAATTTTATTAAATAGTTCTTGAAAAGCTATATACAATTAAAGGTGATTTTGGTTGATTTTGAGTTTTTATTTGCAAGATATGGGTCTGTGAAGTTGAGATTTTGGTTTTTATTCTGTGTATAAAATGTACATTGTATATTATTTTTGTCCAAACTCAATTTTGTATTTTTATTCACATGATTATCTACAACTTTCATGTACAAAATATTTTTATTTGATGAATAAATAATTATATACAAAATAGGTGTCAAAATGCATAAATGAATAAATAAATGAGGTATTTATTGTATTATTGGCCCTTATCTCCCCCTACTTTATTCCTTGTCGACCAATTCCATTCTGGACTTGGTCTCGGGGTTAGGGTCATAAAATATTTGCAATATTTTATTCATTTTTCTTTTCTTCTCTTTATTATATAATTTTGGCATTAAAAAACTTATTTTATGTACGATAAATACAATAAATAATAGATGTTATTATAGACAAATTGATGCTATTTACATGCATTTGCTGGAGTTTTTAAGGCCAAAATGATAGAATAAAGGTGATGAAATGGAGATTCATCACCCCCCTATACTTGCCTTTGCTAGTCCCTAGCAAATACTTATGTAATAAGTACAAAAAGAATAAAGAATAGGAAGAAAAGAAAAGGCAAAAATAAAGAATTTAAAGAATAAATTGAATTGATCATGATTATTAAACTTATCTGTACAAAATCAAAGTTTGGAGCTTAGATTAGACCTTGGTGTGAAAATGTGTGTGGAACTTGGTTGGGAACCAAATTTAAAACACAGCAGCCTCCGAGAGTCATAGAACTCGATTCAAATCACCTCAATAGCCAGGTCAGAACTAGCCTACGTCATACGCAAACCCTTATGACTATGAAGCTGACTTGTACAGTGTAAGTGATAGTGGCTCTCCCCAACTGAAATGACAAAGGAACTGACTTCTCCAGAATGACAACCCAATGATTCCCCAATCCAGCCCTCTACCGTCGAGGAGCGGGGTATTCCCTTCTAAGTTCAAGTGGCATCCAACTCAAGAGGAGGAGGAGGGGAAAAGAATGGACGGTAGCCAGTGTATCTACCTATCCTGGGATGCAAGACCAGTGTAGTCAAGTCATCTAGCTGCAGGTTCACATGGTATAACTTTGGTGCTCAAGCTTGCTTATTTTCTATACAACATATATACATACTCCGACAGACACTTTTATTTTTATTTTCAAGCCTGTCCACTTTTTTGGAGTTTTTTTTCAACATACTATTTACAACAGCATTTACATAAGCACTTTTTCCTCTTGAGCCAGAAGACTATCCCTCTTTGAAGCTTTATCGCAACCCACACTCTCCTGTCATTCGACTTCATCGAAATTGGACCAGGTTGGGGTGCACTTCCCTCCCTAGACGAGGACGAATGTTTCCACTCGTGTGCGTCTCAGACTGGCAAATCCAACCCCCTCACCACTCCAACTGAGTTAAGCCAAGTGAAAGGTGCAAGTGTCCAAGTTAGGTCACGGGCGACAAGAGTCATACGTGTGTTTCGAAAAGTTCTAGTTAGTCAGTTGAGGTGACTTGAACCCAATCCTGATTTCTCAAAGAATTAAGTCTGAATAGACCTGAAGTACCTTAAACCCAGTTCCCTTAAGGTTCCAGTGCAGTTAGGTGCGGTAAGGTCCAACGAAGCTCCAATCTTCGACTTTATTGGACTAGTTCAATCATCAAGCTCAATAAAAATATATGAATGCTATGCAAATGCTATTTACAAATATGCAAAGAATAATGCAACTTTTCAAAGAATTTGAAACAAAGAGAAAATTTTTACACAAAGAATTTTGCAAATAAAATAATTTTGGCATTCAAAGTATAAAATATGTACAACTATTTACACGGGCATGCCACTTTATTTTACAAGACTTAAAGAATTTACAGGTTTCAACAAAGTGATTTAGGTGTATCTACAATTGATAAAGATTTTTATGTATTTTATTTATACTTTATTTTGTTTATTTATTATGATGCTTTTGTTCCTCAAATTTATTTGAAAATCATTTTGAAAACTATAGTACAAAATAATTTTTACAAATATTTACAAACATTTAAAATCCATTTTGCAAAGATTTTGCAAACACTATATACATTTTTCAAAATATTTTTACAAACATTTTCAAAATCATTTGCAAATAGGTTTTCAAATCCTTTATTTCACAAATATAAGAATTTTTGCAATCAAAATATTTTTACAAAGGTTGGAATTTTTTCACAAAAAGTCTTCCAAACAGTCCACACCATTTTTCAAATCATTTTGTAAAAATATTTTTAACCTAATTTATTAATCAGTATATACAAAAAGAATCCGAGGAAATAAGAAGCATTATTAATTAATATTCAATGAATTATATCATATTTATTAATAATTATATGAAAGTACGAGTTATGGTTAAAGTATATACAGAGTATATACGACCCCCCTATACTTAGCATGAGCTATGTCCTCATAGGTCAAAGAGACAAAAAGAAGACATAACTCGTACTGAGTATAGAAAAGCCTATACTACAAGGACTGATGAAAGAATGAAAGAATGAAGATATAAATGAATGAGAAGGTGACCTTCCCCCCTATACTTAGGATCAACTAATCCTAAGTATAGCAGACTGTACATAATGCAGGGAGGGTCAAGGGTGAGAATGAACAGATTAAAGAATTAACAAATCAGGGGTGCACCCCCCTATACTTAGGACAGAGTACATCCTAAGTACAGAAAACTGACACAAAGGGGTGACACCTTTTATTTAGATACAGAAGATAGAAAAGGAAAAGAAGAAAATAAGAAAAAATAGATGAGAAGATCGTGGAGAATATACGTATCACTCCCCTATAGTTAGGGTGAGATATCCCTAAGTATAGGCAACAACAGGAGTGACGAAACTGAACGACGAAAGAACAACACGGTGTGTACCCCCCTATACTTAGGACAAGGTACGTCCTAAGTATAGTCATAGAGATATGGCGATAGATCTAGGGCACACATAACATGCGGGAGAAAGAATGAAAAAAGCACACATATATACAAGTGGTAAACAACTGGTGAAGTACAGGACAGTATCTGACAAATGGATACCGTACTTGCGTCATTGTCTCCCTGTGAGAACAGTGACACACTCAGACAGTGTAAGACACCCGGATAGGCAGTCAGGTGGGTGTCGGCTACCAGGGTGACAGAGATCATGAAATAGATACGGGGTCCGGTAGCATGTAGCAGTCAATCGGCTCATAGGACAGCATGAGGGAACCGAACTGATACAGTAAGACCGGGAGGAAGAAGGAACAATACAGATTCCTCCGGTCAATCAGAGTCTCAATAAGATATGGAAAGGTAAAGAACAATAGACATCATGGCATTCGATGGTCATGAGGTCAAAAGATCGTAGGTACACACCGAATACCGCCAGACATGGCTCAACCCTGCGAGGGTCGTCAAGGTGAGCATGCTCAAAGGAGCCGGGAATCAGACCATAATCAGAAGTCTTGGTCTCGTGATCCGCAGATCGGATACACAATCAGAGAAGAGACCAAGTACAAAGCATAAAGGGCTCGTCTTCGTGCTCCAACAGACAGGAGACACCAGAAACGAAACCGAATACCTACAAGGTGATGTACCCTTCCGCAGATAACCCTCGGGGAGTAGTACATGTTAATCGATGAATAATCAGAACAGAAGTTCACTCTTGCGAGGGTCGTCAAGGTGAGCGGGCTCAAAGGAGCCTGATCCATCAGACGGATCACAGAAATGGTCTCGGTAGGTAACAGATCGGCTACCAGCAGAAGAGATCGACAAATCAAGAAAGTGTGGCAGCATCCCGCAGATAACCCTCGGGGAACGTGCTGCCAAATAGGCATGGAAATAGCAGATATCAGGAGCTCAACCTCGCGAGGACCGTCAAGGCGAGCATATTCAAAGGAGTCTAATCAGATGGGTCCCATGATCTGCAAATCAGCTAGGCAACTCAAGATGGGACCGAAATCATATATATCAAACGACTCGGTTCCATGATCCGCAGATCAAAGACACAGTCAGCAGGGGGAACCGAGCATAAAGAGAGTGTTGCATGCTCCCGCACATAGTCCTCGGGGAGTAATGGAATCTAGGCAAGGAATAGTCAGAGTGTGTCTCTACCTTGCGAGGGTCATCAAGGAGAGAGAAGGGCTCTAAGGAGCTGGATCCATCAGACGGATCCACATAGTGGTCCCAGTAGTCGACAAGTCGGCTACCAACAGAGGAGACCAATCAGATCGGAAATATGTCATAGTCTCCCGCAGATAACCCTCGGGGAGCTACGAGCTAGTCAAGGAATAATCAGAAAAGATCTCATCCTTGCGAGGACCGTCAAGGAGAGAAGACTCAAAGGAGCCTCAACAAGTCGATCTTATACCCCTACAGATCAGGCGCACAATCAGAAAGAGAGACCGACTGCCCATAACAGATGAATCGGCATCGTGCCCCAATAAGGTGGCGGCACCAGAGGTGAGTGAAGCCGATCGTAAAGAAAGTGTCACATCCTTCCGCAGATAGTCCTCGGGAAGTAATGTGAGCTACACAGTGAATAATCAGAGTTCATCTCATCCTTGCGAGGGTCGTCAAGGGGAGAAAGAGGCTCAAAGGAGCCTGATCCATCAGACAGATCCACAGAGAATATGGTCTCGATAGACAGCAGATCCGCTTACCAGCAGAAGAGACCAAGAGAGCTAAAATGTGTCCCAGCCTCTCGCAGATAACCCTCGGAGAGCTATGAACTAGGCGGTGAATAATTGTAGTATCAAGGCTCGTCCTTGTGAGGACCGTCAATGTGAGCGATCAGACAGTTGGCCTCATGTGCCGACAGATCGGGCACACAATCAGGATGGAGGCCAATCAAGCATATCACATGACTCGGCTTCGGGTCCCATCAAAATGGCGACCCAAGCAGTGAATGAAATCGCAGTCCTAGAATTTGTCGCATTCTCCCGCAGATAGTCCTCGGGGAGGAATGCGAGCTGGATCAATTTAGGTCAAGGGAATGCTGGCATAGAATCTCAGGTCCTCAAGGGAATTCAATCAAGCAATCATCCGGAGGGCATAAGATCATGTGAGGGAGCAAATAATCAGGTCATTCACAAAACAGTCCCTCAAGTTACGCTAATCTGGCTGAGATGGCATAAAATATCATCAGGACTCCTCTAAGTGCCAGGGTGGATCAAAGAGTCAGGAGATAAAGGACGGTTCAATCAGGAAGATGATAGATCATGTAGGATCCGCCAACCTTTATAAGGAAGTCCAAATCAGAATAATCAGTCAATCCTCAAAATCAAGATTGGTGGATCCTCAAGATAGATAGATCAATCAATACTCATGAAATTATCACCAAGTCATCGCATCATATCACATCCTCAACCCGGTGTGCGAGATCTAAATCGTCAATAAAGAATCACACCTAATGATCATGCATCATCCAAAGTCCTCAATGAGCTCCTATGCACGTATGAAAGACAAATCCACCAAATCCACCTCAACATCCTCAACATCATGCCCGACTTACTCCAATAATCAATATAAGTGACGAATCCTCGATGCGGGCTATTGCTAAAAGCACAGCAAACCCGGGTAAAAGAAGAGATGATACGGGGGACACGAGGAAGGTGGATAAGAAGGGTAAGACAATGGAATGGGGAAGCTGATTGAGCTAACGTGCCAATATCACGGGTGGTAGAAAAGTGACATAGAGGGGACGAGGAAGGCGGGCAAGAAGATTGGGACGTAGACAAAATTAGGTGTTCCACACAAGGCGGGAACACCGTAAAAATGGTGGTCCGGAAAGCATGCTCTCCTCGAACCTGAGAAGATGGGGATGGTACGATGGATACAAGGAAGGTGGTGAAGAAGAGGGAAACGAAGGACTTGGTGAAGAATGATTGAGCTCAAGAGCCAATATCACGACTCGATGCAGATGAGGAGATATATATATATATATATAAGAGAGGTAGAGAGACTCAAAGATAAAAAATGTATGACTCACACGGACGGAACCGACTACTCTAATAATGAATGATAAACGCAACAGACTCCAAGTCACATTCAATATACAATGCAAACCCCCGATTCACCTACTCGACACAGTGAAGACCGTCAGATGATGATCATTTATCTTTTCATTTTTAGAGTTAGGTGAGCATCACAAAAATTGTACAAAACACTTAGGAGGCTTGATGGGATTTGGGCTCTACTCCTTAGTGTGTACATGAGCAATTAAAATGCATACAATGAGGAGTTTGCTCTCCTCAAGACAAGGAAGTCCATTATATTTTATTTTAAGTCCAATAGAGTTAGTAGTTCCAATTTTATTTAGGTTATCACTTTTTTTGGGTATTTTCAATGCACGTGCCTATCGAGGTTCCAATTTCCATTAAGCATCCTAGGTTGGCAAAAACAGAGGGAGAAGGTCGGAAAAGCCATGCAAGTCGGAAAACGATGATGCATGCCAAGTAAGAAGACTTACAGTGCCTCCAGCTCTCTCCATGTGGGATGCAGAACAGAATTTGAAACCTATGCTATATGCAAATGCAAGCCGAAGAAATCGCCCTAGGGTATTAACTGCTATTATCGTGAAGCACCACAAGTCGGTCAGCGATCTTCAATCCAGGAGTCCGGTCTAGGCTCACCCCTCCTCTTCTCGACACATCGGGTTCAGGAGTAGCGCTTGACAGGGTGGGCTCGCGGCACGAAGGCTCGAAGATGAGGAGGCGACTGTTTAGAGTTTGACTAAGTCCAAAACACACTATAGGTACATGCAAATATATTAGGGTGTTTGGACCTAATCTACTCGATCAAGTAATTCCTAAGCTAGGGCTCATTCACACAAAATAATAAAAATAAAATAAAAAAGGAAAAAGCGTCAAAACCATCGAGGCCCACAGAGGAACAATCCCTCGGGCAATGGACCTCGGGAAGTCGGAGTGTACCTGTGAGAGTCCTGTATTATTACAATTATCTACGTCGTTCTCTCACATAAATATACATAATAAAATAAAATGCATAAAAATATAGACTGTCTTCCAAAATTCTCCTCCATCTGCCTTCGATGCTCTCTCCTGTTAGCTGGTGTAGAAGAGCCAACTCCGTCTCGCTTGGGTGCATTGGTCCTCCTAGGAGGTCCTCCTTCGCTTGGCGGTCCCTCGCATCAAAGACAAATAAAGGAGATGGGTCAGAACAGTCTCAATAATCTCAATAAAAATCAAATAAATAAATGAATGCTGGACATGAACAAAGAATTAAATAAATGAATAAACAACCATACAAAATCCGTTGCCTCCCCGGCAACGGCGCCATTTGTTTACTCCGAAAATCGGTGGTCTTAAGTTCCTCACAAGGCGGGAACTTAGTCACTGAGTCGACCACACAAAATCCAGAATAAAACAACAATTAACCCACAATAAATATATCAAGCAATTAAATCTAAAAAATGTGGAGTTAAAATTTATTATAACTCTACATGTAAATGTGTATAGGTGTAAGCACAAGTAGAGGTCGAACACTGGGAGGCGAATGGTTGGGTGATGAAATTGGTTGCGCAGTTATTCAATTCTTGGTTCATGTCCAATTCTTATTGTTTTTGTGGGTTTTTTATTGTTATATTTTTTAATTTTATTTTGTTTTTATAATTTTTATTTTGTTTTTATATTTTATATTTTTTATATTTCTTTTTATATTCTGAATTATATAACATAGATATATATACATACATATATATATAGAGATATATAAGAGACGAGAGAGGAGTAATATATAAGGATATGTATATTTATATGAATACTCATTATATACTAGATATAATATATATTTTTTTGGTATTTTATATTTTTATATTTTTTTGTTATTTTTCTGAAATTATACTAATTTTTCTGTATTTTTAATTCCAAAAATGTCCCTAATATGGGACTAATTAAATAGGTCGAAACTAATTTGGGTTTTAAAAATACGAAATAAGTCCAAAATTACCCAAATTAATTTTAATACTTAAATAATAATATATAGATAATTATAAAAGAGAAATATATATTTTTGGTATTTTTCTAAGTTTTTTATATTTTTTATGATTTTGGAGCTTCTTGAAATTTTTATATTTTATTTTTCTCTTTTTAGTTTTTTTTCATTTTTCAGTCTCAATATATATATATATATATAAATATACCATATATAATTTTTTGCAATTTTTCAAAGTGTTTTTATATTTTTTTAGTATTTTATAATTTAAACAGAACAAAAAGGGCTCCTTTTTCATTTTTAATAATTAGGTTACATGCAAAAAAATGCAATTTAAAATATGGGCATGAAAATACACTACTTGAAGCATCTAACCTAATTTTTATGGATTTTTAGGACTACATAGGGATTTTCAATAAATAGATAAAAGACACAAAAATTAAACAGCCTAGCAGGGGCATTTTTGCAAATAAAATTAACTACAGGGGGCTCTGTGCAAAAATACCTACTGGAATAAACTTTTATTTAAATTTTTAGAACTATTTTACAATTAACAAAAAGCACCAGGGCTACAGTGCAAAAATCACGCGCCTCACGTGGGACTACATGTGAGGCGCGGAGGGACCAAAAAGTAATTAAGGAAAGTACAGGGGTCCTCTCGCAAACTTTACAATTTATTTACAACATTATAATTTATTTACAATATTACAGAATAAATACAAAAATCGGGGGGTTAGATGTGAAAATTACCCCCAAGGGTGCGCGATCCAACGGCTCTTCGTTCTTCACTTGACACGCGTCGCACATCCAGCGGTCGATACCGCTTCACCGATGAGCACTGGAGATTAGATCTCGTGGGAAATCTGATGGTCATGGCATCGCTCCATCGGACGGTTGAGCTTTGAACTGGGAACTTCATCATGATCGGACGGCAAGGAGAGGTGCAGGACGAACAGGGGAAGAACTCGCGCGAGGCGAGCTTCGATCTGAAAGGGCAGGCTCCTTCGCGCTTCTCCTTCGCCTCCGAGTGGCTCATCACGTTGCTGGAAGGTCCCCGCGTCGAACGACGGTCTTCACTTGGCTCCTGGAGGTCTGAGGTGTTTAGGCGAGGTCGGAGAACGTTTGGACCTCCAGGAACCTCTTCCTGGGTCGGATCAAGTCCCAGAGGGCTCGTTTCAACGTGGTACCTACACAGGAAGAACAAGGGCTCGAGGGCTTTCTCCTCGACCCTAGGTTTTGAAGCTGGGACGCAAGGTGAGGCGAGGCGGAGGAGCTCCGACGAACGACGGAGGTGGAGCTCCGATTCGCGAAGACAGAGGGTCTCCAGTTGAACAAAGGCGGTCGAGAGATGGAGAAGGCGATGAGGAGTGAAATGGAAGCGGAATGGCGTTCGGAAACTGTCGGAAGCACTGTGGAGAAGTCGCTGGAGCCGAGCTTCGGCGAACTTCGACTAAGCTAAACTAGGCTATTCTACTGATCGAAAGGAGAAATAAAGGGCAGGAATGAAATGTAGAAACGAAAATCTACCTAATAAAGTAAATGCGCAGCTCTTATACCTGGGGGCCTCCAGGGAGCAGGACGGACGCCGGAGCTCCGTCGCGACAAAAATTTCCTCCTCCTCCGGCCGATTCACGGTGCTTGGGAGCACCTCCTGTCACAAGGGTTCGTCCGGGACTCGATTCAAGGCATTTGGGGGAAGTGAAGTTGGCTAAATTCGACCAAGGAGGAGGAAGAACTTATTTATAAACATGGCGATACACCCTTATTGACCGGCGTTTATTGAGTAATCTGGAGTTTGTACAGATGATCCAAGATATTGGCGGGCATCAGTGATCATTAGGGATGGTTTCTTGTGAAGGAAGCGAGTACGATCGATGGAGGAGACGCCCGCGAAAAAGGGAGAAGACGGGTCGTTCTGACAACCGCGTCACATCGGCCGCCTGCGAGCGCAGTTGACCGAGCCGATCAACGAACGCTGGAATCCCATTGGTCCACGTCTGCACAAAGTTGACCTATTTATTAAACATAATAAATGAATTAATTAAATTATACTTATAAAATAAAAAATGTTTACTAAATAATGTATTATTTATTTATGATTTTTATTTAATTTTTTAATGTTCTTTATTATGGGTTTATTTTAATGATGTATTTATAAGTATATTTATATGTATTTATTTTTATTTTGTGTATTTTTATTTTATTATTTTATTTTCTTATTTTATATATTTATAGATTATTTTTGTGAGTATAAATATACTTTTATTTAATTTTTATGAATTTACATTTTTAAATAAATAGGTATATATACTATGTATGTATACTTACGGGTATCTCACCTATATTATATTTATTTATTTATTTAATGTATTTTAACTATTTTTATTTTGGATTTCCATTTTTAATAAAGTATGAATAATATTTACAAATTAATAAAAATACAGATGAATAAAGAATGAAAGAATGAATTCCCCTTTTATTTTTATACATATATACATAGGTATTTTGCCTATGTATTACATAGACTTATTTTATTTGACAAACTCTTTTTGGTTTTATTCTAATTTCAGTATGTACATTCATTTTGTATATTATTTATAAAATTCTAAAAATATAAATTTTTAAAAATAATGAATAATGAATATAATGAATATTTTAATCGGTATCATGTACAATGAAGGCCAAAAACCTAACTTTCACATATGAACTCCAAAAATTATGGAACCAATTTTATTAAATAGTTCTTGAAAAGCTATATACAATTAAAGGTGATTTTGTTTGATTTTGAGTTTTTATTTGCAAGATATGGGTCTGTGAAGTTGAGATTTTGGGTTTTTATTCTGTGTATAAAATGTACACTGTATATTATTTTTGTCCAAACTCAATTTTTTATTTTTATTCACATGATTATCTACAACTTTCATGTAAAAATATTTTTATTTGATGAATAAATAAGTATATACAAAATATGTGTCAAAAATACATAAATGAATAAATAAATGAGGTATTTATTGTATTATTGGCCCTTATCTCCCCCTACTTTATTCCTTGTCGACCTATTCCATTCTGGACTTGGTCTCGGGGTTAGGGTCATAAAATATTTGCAATATTTTATTCCTTTTTCTTTTCTTCTCTTTATTCTATAATTTTGGCATTAAAAAACTTATTTTATGTACGATAAATACAATAAATAATAGATGCTATTATAGACAAATTGATGCTATTTACATGCATTTGCTGGGGTTTTTAAGGCCAAAATGATAGAATAAAGGTGATGAAATGGAGATTCATCAATGACCTATCTGAAGATATTAGAAAAGTTTGATTTTATGATCGCTGATGAGACCCGAGAAATCCTTCGAAAGGGGGAAGACTCGAAAAGCATAGACCTCGAAGTTCCTCCTTCTGGTGTGTGGCGATGTGTTAATGAAATCCGCGGGATTTACATGATTGATACCATAGAGCGGAGGGCAGACACTAAGACTAGACAGGACAGACCTGATTTGACTACTTCCACTGATAAGTCTGTTCCTAGTCACTCAAAAGTGGTTATGATTGAGGCCGGTTATGATCTTAACGCTTATTTTCATAAATTCAGGCCTTTTGATGAAGACAATAATCCAGTTGAGATTCTTGAGGACGAACAGAGTTTGACCACTTCCACTGATGATTTCGTTCCTTTTGGTTTTTGACCTGGACGAGACCTCGCAGGACGACTCTGACTTTACTTCTTTCACGGACGATGAGTTTGTCCCTTTTCACTTCGATACCAGCGAGACCCTAAAGGACGAACCTAGCCATACTATTTCTATTGACCAGTTCGTGCCTTTTCGATTTGACTCCACTGACGGACTTCACCCTGTCAACCCTGATCGGCCTCCGTCCACCATGGATCCCGATGTTGACCTGCACCACACTAGATCCATTCCTCAGCAGTCCCGCAAGAAGGTTCGCTTTCCACCTTCTTTATCCATGTATGTCCATCTCTGTTGTACATTCTCTTTTGTTCACCTCTGTCTCTCTCTCTTCGTGCTCATTCACCCATTCTCGTGTGTACCTTGCTTAGGACGTACTTTGTCTTAAGTTTGGGGGGGTCGCCATGCCATCACTCCTGTTGCTGCCTATACTTAGGGTTTCTTTTACCCTAAGTATAGGGGGAGTGATGCGTACATCCGTTTCTATCTTCTTCCATCTTCTGATCTCTTTTCTTCTTTTCCTTTTCTATCTTCTTTATCTATCAAAAAGGTGTCGCCCCTTTTTGTCAGTCTTTTATATTTAGGACGTACTTTGTCCTAAGTATAGGGGGTGCATCATGAAGTGACTCTATTCTTTGATCCTCTCCATTGTCTCCTCTTCTTGTCCATACTTAAGGATATCTCACCCTAAGTATAGGGGGACACAATCTGAGTACGATATGTTCATTCCCACCCTTGACCCTCCCTACTTTGTGTATATAGGGGGGACGGTCAACTTCTCATTCGTTCATTCCTTCATCTCTTATTCATTTATTCTTTAGACTCTTTTATACTCAGTACGAGTTACGTCTTCTCTTTTCTCTCCGATCTATGAGGACATAGCTCAAGCTAAGTATAGGGGGTCGTATATACTGCGTATATACTTTAGCCATAACTCGTACTTTCATACTTTTAATTAATAAATATGGCTATTAGACTTATAAAAATTCATTAAAAACCTTATAAAAAGATGTGATCATTCCTCAAATTCTTCTTGTATTTATTGATTAATAAATCAGTTAAAAATATTTTTTCAAAATGTTTGAAAAATAGTTTGAAAGTCTTTGTGAAAATCTTTTGAAAACTATTTGAAAAATATTTTGTTACATGTTTTCAACCTTTGTAAAAACATTTTGATTGTAAAATTATTTTCTTTGTGTGAAATAAAATGTTTAAAAATGATTTGTAAATAGTTTGAAAAATGGTTGCAAAAATATTTGAAAAATCTATATATATTGTTTGGAAAACCTTTGCAAAATGATTTTCAAATGCGTGTACATGTTTGCAAAAATGGTTTGTAAAAATTATTTTGGACTATAGTTTTCAAAATTGTTTGAAAAAACCTTTGTCAAATAAGTTTGAGGAATCTATACATCTCACCTAAAACTCTCTATATATACCTATTGATTACTTACCTTTGTAAATTCTTAAAATATAATTCTTGTAAATATAAGATGCATCCCCGTGTAAATATTTGTACATAGTTTTTGGCCAAAACCTTTTTATTTCCAGAAATCTCAAACACATTTGCAAAATTAAAAATTCCAAAAACATTTGAAAAATCTTTTCGAAAACCCAAAAAAAATGTATATGCATCATCTTTTCAAAAACCCATAAAAAGTTCAAAATCTTTGAAAATTGCATCACAAAAATATTTTCTGCATAGCATTTGCGTAGCATTCACATTTTTCGGATTGAGTTTGATGGTTGAACAAGTCTAAGTAAAATCCGAAGACTGGATCTTGGTTGGACCTTAAAATCTATCTAATTAACATGAACCTTATAGAAGATGGAATTGAGGTACTTCAGGTCTAGTTGATTTAATTCTTTGAGGAACACGAGACTTGGTTCAATGGATTCTTGACTGCCTAAGTAGAATTTTTCGGAGCACACACACGACTCTTGTTGATAATGACCTAACTTGGACACCTACACCTTTCACATGGCTCAACTCAGTTGGAGTGGTGAGGGGGTTGGATTTGCTAGTATGAGACGCACACAGGTGGAAACACTTGTCCTCCTCTAGGGAGGGAAGTGTACCCCAACCCATCCGGTAATGATGAGTTTTGAGGACAGGAGATTGTGGATTGCAATAAAGCTTCAAAAGAGGGATAGTCTACTAGCTCAAAAGGAAAAACTCCCTATGTAAATGCTGTTGTATATAGTATTAAAAAAACAAAAAGCAAAAACTCCAAAAAAGTGGACAAGCTCGTACAAAAATAAAAATGCATGTTAGAGTATATATGTGTATAGTCAATAAGCAAGCTTGCGCCTCAAAGTCAAATCATGTGAGCCTGCAACTGGATGACTTGACTACACTGGTCTTGCATCCTAGGATAGGTAGCTACACTGGCTACCGTCCATTCTTCTCTTCACCCCCTCCTCTTGAGCTGGTTGCCACTTGAACTTAGAATGGAATACCCCGCTCCTCGAGGAATGAGTTGTTGGATTGGGAAATCATTGGGTTGTCATACTGAAGAAGTCAGTCTCTTTGTCATTTCAGTTGGGGAGAGCCACCATCACTTATACTGTACAAGTCAGATTCATAGTCATAAGGGTTTGCGTATGAGTTGAAGTATTCTGACCTGGCTATTGAGGAGACTTGAGCAGAGTTTTGGAATTCTTGAAGGCTGTTGGATTTCAAATCCGGTTCTCATTAAGGTTCCACCAGCACTAAAATTCCAAAGGTCCGACTTAAGCTCCAAACTTTGATTTTGTGAAGACAAGTTTGATAGTTAAACTTAATCCAAAATTCTTCTTTTTCTTTTCTTTGATTTTCTTTTCTGCCCTTATTGCATAAGTGTTTGCTAGGGACTAGCAAAGGCAAGTATAGGGGGATGATGAACCTACATTTCATCATCTTTATTCTATCATTTTGGCCTCAAAAACCCTAGTAAACACATGTAAATACCCTTAATTCATGCATTTTAGTGTGTAAATTGTGGTTTTTAAAGCCAAAATTATAGAATAAAGAAAAAAGAAAAAAATAAAATATTGTAAATACTTTATGACCCGAAACCCCGAGACCTAGGCATCTAGATGACTAGGTCGACAAGGAATAAAGTAGGGGGAGATGAGGGCCAAAATCTAATAAAAATTCCTTTATTTAATTCATTCTTTATTCATTTTGGGACCTATTTTTAGTTCTACTTTTTAAACTTCAAATAAAGAAACTTTGTATATAAAAATTGTAGATAATTAAATAAAGAAAAATACAAAATTAATTTCACCCAAAAATAATATACAGATAAAAAGTTATGATCTGAACAAGATTCCAAAATCCCAACTTCCCAGACTTGTATCTCTCAAATAAAAACTCAAAATCTATCAAACTAACCTTTAATTGTATATAATTTTTAATAATATATTTAATTAAGGTGGTTTTATATTTTCTGGAGTTACAGTTTGAGAGTTGAGTTTTGGACCCCTATTGTATACTTGTACCGATTAAAATTTTATTTATTATTCATTATTTTTATTATCTCATATTTTTATTATTTTGTAAATATTATATATGTACATATTAAAAGTGGAATAAAATGATAAATAAAATATTAAAATAAAATTCTTGTATAAAATACATAGATTAATTACCAATGTACTGTGTTAGAACCGTGTTTTTGGCCATTTTCGCCGATTTTTGGAGGACGCATCTTGCATTGTTTTACGATGCGGTCTTCTTGACTTTTTCTTACCTTACATTCACCATACACGCCCAATATATATCTTGAGGATTGGATCATGGATTCGCTAGATTTTCTTCGATCTTTGGAGCCGATTCATCATGTTGTCTGACCCCCCTCTACTGTGCGACAGAACCTTGGTTTTGTCCGTTTTCTCGGATGTTTCAAGGCTGATCCTTTCACCCAATCGCTAAGCTTCCTTCGCGACTTTTTCTACTTGAAGTATCCTCATACCTGCCCAGAGGTTTCTTGGAGGATTGGATCAACGATTCTCTCGATATCCATCGTTCTTTGGAGCCGCCCACCTCACATGTACAAAACACCCCGTCTTCTTCCCATTCGTTTTTTGAACCCTCTTGGACCCATTTTGGCCACCCTTCTTGGAGATCAAGATAGAGTGAAGTGACCGTGAGCTCTCCAGCTCCTCGGAGGCGCGGCTAGGCGAGTCAAAGGGCGGCTCCACCCCCACCTCCGGCCACCGACCGTCGAGGTTCCACCTTCCTGGTTTCTAGGCCAGTCGAGGTCATTTTCATTTTTTTGCTCGTTTCCTTGCTCTTTATTCACTTTTACATCATAGATTTATGCTAGCATTTTGTTTACTTGCTTTTTAGTCACTTAATCACTCAGTTCACCCCTCGTCGGAGCAAGCTCCGGCGAGCTTCCAACCCATCATTTCGACTTTCATTCATCCTCCTCGACACGGCTCACATCTCACCGCCGCCATCCTCCGCTATTCTATGTATCCTCATGCACAACCCCCTCCATCTTCGGCCACATACGGTGGTCGGAGCATATCCTTCTTCCCTCACCAAATCGAAGGAAACCCCATTCATATCCCATTTTTTTGTGTACCTAACATCTTAGCCGAGTTTTGTACTCGAGCCCTTCTTCTAATTGCAGGTACATCAGAGCACTTTCACGCACATCCCCTTATTGTCCAAGAGCAGCTTATGTCACCTGGATTAGTGGCAAGTTTTGCGATCATACCCTTGCATTTTTGGCATATTTCTTGAAGTTTTCGAGTACATTTTTGAACTGCAGTTTCGTATTTACTTTTTTATCTATAACCCTGCACTTAAACACTCATAAATCATTCATCTGAACTTTGATTTCTATGAGATTTTTTTATTAGAAAGCTGCTTTCAAGACCTTGCTACATTGTGTAAAAATTTCAAAATATTTTGATGTACGAGCTATTAACGGTGAATTTTTGAACTCAGGATACTGATTTGGTGTATTTTGCTAATAACTCTTTAAATACTTGATATCATTTACTCATTTTTGGATATGTTGTAGAAATTAGTAGGGCCAAAGTTGCATTCAAAATTCATCAAAAGATTTACGATTTGTGTCCTGTAGAATTTCTACAATATTTCGAGTGATTGATTTATTTCTTGAGCATCTTTCATCTATTTGAATATCTAAAAATATGTCCGTGCGCCTCTGAGTTTGTTCTCCAATCAAGGATTTTTGTTGCATTTTTATCTTTTTGTTTGGATTTTCAAAAATCAAAAACATCATTTCTATCTTCCTGCAGTCTTTTATTTTTTATATATCCATTACCTTTTTGGAAAATTCAAAAAAAATATTTTGTTTATTTCCGTGTGTTTTAACTTCAGACCAAAAATCATTAAAAAATTCTAAAGAAAACCCCTAAAAATAACAAAACACAAAAAATCATCATAAAAATCTTTAAAATTCCACAAAAATCCTAAAAATACAATTTCACTTTTTGAATTTTACCTATTTTGTTATCTTTATTTTAAAATTAATTTGAGGAAGTTTTAATTCTGTTTGATATTTTTCATCCTCAATTTAAATTCGGCCAGTAAGTTTGTTTACTGTTTTTTAGTATTTTTGATTTTAAAAATATCAATAAAATTGGAAAAATTTGAAAAAATCACAAAACAGTAGAAAACTATAAAAAGTGCAAAAAATATTTAATTTCCTGGATTTTGATAATTTTTACCTCTTTTTTTCTCTCATCTCTCTTGTATATATATATATATCCTATATAGCTTTATATCTTTGTTAAAAGAAAAAAAGAAAAAAATATAAAATATAAAAAGAAAATACAAAATCAGTAAATTAAAAATCAAAATATAAAAATATAAAATCAAAAATTAAATAAAAAATATAAAGTTCAAAACCCACAAAAAATAGCACTTGCATAGACATTTGATCACTTTTAGTCTTGAGCATTTATCTTACCGATCTATCCTGCTTGTTCCCTTGTTCGACACTCTACATACTTGCGCTATACACATATTTTGTAGAGTTATAATAAATTTTAACTCCACATTTACTTTCATTGCTTGATTTAATTGTCATGGGTTAATTGTTGATTAAATCTGAATTTCTAAGCGGTCAACGCATCGACTATGTTCCCGCCTTCTGTGTAATATATGACCGCCTGATTTTTGGGTTTATCAGGTGACTACACCCTTGCACAGTTAGATGTAAGGGTCACCATGGCCGGCACAATTTACTGTTATCACTGATTCACCATCAGTCTCACTATTTGACTACTAAATGCTTTCCCAATGTCTTATGTGTTCAACTTAGAAGATCCGGGTAATCTTAATGATTTATAATTGGTAGATTATACTAATGAATTAATCGATGAAGATTGTTTGTCATGCTGGTCTTAGGAAATCATTTGCGGGCTTCAAATGAGAAGGATTAATATTTATAATTATATTTAGAAAATCTTCTCTATGCTAGTTTCATAAATCATTTAGGTCTTACTGGAGCTTTGTAGTTTTTATCTGTTAGCTTCAATTATCTCTGTATGCCAGAATGAACTTGAAGATTTTTTATGCTTTAACTACTTTGCATTAATCCGAGTGATATCTCCATATATTCCTCCATCTCCTTGGAAAAATCAAAATCAAGTATTTAAAATCATTCTTTAGAATGCCATGTGTTCCAAGCATTAATTCTATCATGCCTTTAATTATCTTGACATATAACAAGCATTTCATGTACTATACTATGTATTGTTCCAGTTTAGTTGATAACTTTTAGATTCCAAATCATCCCTCCGCTACATAAGCTTCCTATTGATTCCATCTTTCATCTTATCTATATAAACAATGTCATATGCAAACGCTAGACAGTAGGATATCTCTTCCTTTCTCAAGTCATCCGCTACCTAGGTAAAAGGAAGGATTAAGGTAAATTTTTTATGCAAACTAAAACATATATTAAAATAATTTGCTTGCCGGGTTGGAGTCCTCACACAAGCTATTGCTTGGCCATGCACATCTCTTATTAGATTGATATATAAAATAGGCACTTTGCTATTCTATGCAATCTTATGCATAATATGTCTAGGTATAAATGCATGACACTTTAGTCGTCATTTATATTTATCGCTTCCCCTATTTATATTTTAATCCTTCCATTCGATAATTGTTAACAGAGCTATTGATAAATGCCATAGTTTTAATAATATAAGTATAGATGAGGAACTCTGCATTGGTTTGACAGTATGTGTTGCATAAAATAAATAGAACATCAAACAAACAAAATCACAACTGTCACAAGTGAGCCTTCGTAATCCCTTCTGACTATTATTATCCTGAACATTATATATATATATATATATTCCAAGGGGCTGGGAAGATGCACCCGTAGGTGTAGCTAACTAGCTGCACCCGACCATTTTTCATTGATTTTTTGTGTTTCTGAAATGAAACATATGTGAATTTAAATCATCATATATCACCATGATATTATACAAATTTCAACTAAATTCGATGCTTTTATCATCTCCATCAAGACTATCACATTTTAACGGTCTCAGAATTATTGAAATTGATATTATGTAGATGGACATGTTAGGAATATTTGTTTTGCATCAAATTTGAAACACATATTCCACATAATAAACTAAGTGAATTCTCATAAGTTTCCTTAAAAAAATCAAAAACCAATAAGAAAAACAGTCGGGTGTACCTAGCTGGCTGCATCCTCAATGTAGCTTCCTTTTTCCCATATTCCAATATTATTTTTTTCTATTTCTTCAGTGATCATTTAGTAGCAAAATATATAAATTGAAGTCAAAAATAAAATTTCTTCCAAGTAGCTGATTTAAGCAGTAGCAGAGCCTGCATACCAACCTCTCATATTTTCTCAATTTTCATCCTTTTTAAAATTTTGATCATGAGTTAAATTTTGGATAGATTCAGTTGTGTATAAGGACATGGATGGCTGCGAGAGGGGTGTAATTGTACCTTTGGAGATCTCCAATTTGTGGATCATTTTTGCATGTAACAGTTGGCTGAAATGGAGTTCCAACAAGTAACTTGGCTGCTCTTTTTGGAGCAGCAACTGCTCCAGCAGTTGCTGGACAACAACTTTAGAGTAGTATGGGGTTGCAACTTTTGTTGCAGCAGGGGGGCTTTGCTTGCTGGAGAGGAGTGCGGGAGGGGGTTTCCAAAGGAAACTCCAGTTGATGTGAACTGCAGCAGCAGTGCCTTAAGGCTCCGTTTGGTTGCAGGGTTGGGCAAGGTTGGGTTGGCCCAACCCGGGGTATCCCTCCCTCCAACCTTCCCAATCCTCCTCACAGTTTACTATTCACAAAGATACCCCAATCCAACCCAACCCTGCTCAACCCTACAACCAAATGGAGCCTAAGAGTAGCAGAGAGCTGCAGATTTGGGGAGCAACTAGAGCTATTGTGGATCTTCAACAGTAGCAGCTTGATGGGGGAAACAACAAATAGAGAAAAGGATGGATTTTGAGGATGCCTCTCTCGTTGGAGAAATATGAGGGGGGAAAAAGAGAGAGGGTTTGTTATACATAAGGGAATGGGGCCTTGTTGCTTGCCATATGGAAAGGAAATTGGACCAAGTGGAGGGAGAAAGGGGAGCCAAGTGGAAGGCTATTGTTCTGTTGGAATTGTTATTATTGTGATTTAATTTAATTTTTATTTATTTGTTATTTTTAAGCCATTCTCTCTCTCTCTTATTCAACATACCAAAGTCATTCCTAT
This sequence comes from Ottelia alismoides, assembly GCA_037367405.1. NCBI lineage: Eukaryota > Viridiplantae > Streptophyta > Magnoliopsida > Alismatales > Hydrocharitaceae > Ottelia > Ottelia alismoides. The sequence continues at coordinate 283,855 of JAZKJV010003146.1, read as the reverse complement.
TTGCACATCGAATCTCCGATTTCGATGTACAATAGCTCGTTTCGATCGTCTATGCACGATGATCAAACGATATAAATTTCATACTTTTCCAATCAAAGATGGGTACGGAAAATTGATGAAATACGATCTTGATTTTTGATCAAATCTTGTGATTTTAAATTATCAAACGACCTCCGAACAACGAATGATCAATTTTATTGGTCTTATTTTATCGAGGTGAATTTTCTGATGGTTTCGATTTATTTTTACGATGTCAAATTGCACTGCATCTTTCTGATGACATGTTTTATAATGCAATTGATTTTTAATCGATTGATCCCAAAAAATTTTGATCTACAATTTATAGATCGATTTAGATCATTTAATATCGATCGTTAGTTTTATCGGATCAAATATACTGTAATAGAATCGGGTTCGGATTCTTTGGATCCAAATGTCACATTTTGCATTGAGGTCACCATCATGTCATGTCTTTCTTGTGAGACATGTCGTGATTATTTTTTTATAAAGTACATGCTTAAAGGGAAAAAAAATAGATACACATCATCAAGGAAGTTGTACGTCCCTACAAAAGGTGTGCATGTCCCATAATCACATGACATGTGATATTCAAATGTGATGATGCATAACTTTGATCAGCATTCCTGAAGTCCCATTAGTTTGATCAACACCTCCTTGAGAATTGTTTAAAAAAATCTTGCAGATTAAGTGCCATCACGCATTGGGAAACATTCCCTCCCTTCCAATGTACCTTCTTGAAATATCGAATGAAGAGCTTGTCCATGGAAGAGGTTCCCGACGAACTCAAATACCCCAGACCATACCGTAGGGAAGTATCGGATGAGAAAATATCTAAAATACATTAATAATTCCAAAATTTTCTGAAACAATAATATGAACTATTCTTGTCGGAGCAAGCATCCTTATCTCGTGGACAAAACCAAATTTACATCATTAATCAATTTATCAAGATTTAGCGGAACAATATCCACAACGAGATTTCCAAATAAGCCATCGGACAACCTAAGGTTGCAGGGAAGTGGTAGTCGGTACTCGATCGACCGTGTCACTGAAAGATTACTCGACAATCGGACGACTAATCGAATTCAGTCGGTCATTAATCAACTTTGAATTTTTTTAATTTATTTAAATATATAAATCATTTTTTACATGTTTCCTTATATAATTACATATGTTTGTACATTTTCTATATTATCATAATGAAAAAAAGTAGTAACTGACTTTAAATATAACATTAAGCATATTATAATATATTTACTTTAAAAAATAAAAAAAGGAAAATTTTTTTTAAAAAACTCTATGTAGAAGTCAACCGATTAGTCGACCGACTAGTCGGGTTGGCCAACTAATGGTTGACTAAGCCTAGTCAAGTAGGCTACCCCCGACTCGACTAGTCAGCCTAGTCGACTGACTTTTACAAGTTTGCATAGATCAATTTCACAATCCTTTTCGTAACTACGGGAATCTCTATGAATGTAAATGAGGCATTTGTGGGATTAACTCCCCCCCCCCCCCCCAGAATTAAGTTACAAGGTTTTTTGGTACCAAATCTCGAAGTAGGATATGCAAATGTTCAATTTGTGTATGGTCGACAGTGTTTTTTCAATACATCGAGCATGTTATCAAACACATCAAACTTGTCGAGAAGAAACTTCTCTCAAATACCGCGACTTTAAACATGTCTGGATAAATCGGAGGTGTTCTACATGAATTTTATTGAAAAGCTTGCTAAATTCCTAATAACATAATCTGGATTCCGACTTTCACCAAGATGTTTAGGCCATAATGCTTGAGAACCTTTCATAAATAATTTTACAACCAAACTTAGGGCCCATTCGGTAGGAGAATAAGCAGGAATAATGATGGAGAATAAGGGGAATAAGGGTCTATTCTCCGTTCGGTTGGAGGATAGGAATAAGGAGAATAAGGTGAAACAAAGGTAGGTAGGGTGGGATAAAGATAGGAATAAGAGTGAAATAAGATGAAATAATGGGAATAGTCGTACCACTGGGAACTGTGTTGAGAGGAGAATTGACCCCTTATTCCAGGGCTTATTCTCCTACCAAACAGACCCTTAGTGTTGCAAAACTAAAAAGTTTTCATTCCAATCTTAACTTGTTCTCTTAAACTCCTTGCTTACTTCCTAATAACATCTACTAGCCATAATTAAACTGCTAAAAAGGTGATCAAATAAATTGATAAGCTAAACCATAAGTTTCTTTCTGAAGAAAATTTAATTCAGTCATGTCATTATATGTCCGCGTCAGACAAAAATTCTTATGAAAGGGAAATATTGGTTGTGTTATTTTAAAATTGAAATACTTCAATAATTCCATCTATTTAAGGTTTTTCTTAGAATTTTGGATTGCAAGTCTCGTTCTTTAGTACGAGGAGATTATACTTGACATTGAAAGTCCTACACAAGCTTGCCCTTTGGATATGTAAAACGATGCTCTAGTTAGCTAAGGGGCACCTGTTTTAAAATGATTATATTAGGGTAAAAAATATCCATCTTTGGTTGAATAAAATTAATAGAATGACCATTTGAGGTAAATTGTGCCGAATCTTTAAAAGCTTGCAACAAACAAATACCATACCAATAATCTAAGCATATTGAATCTAAGGTTGAGAAATAATTGGGTGGAAGTATTGGAATCGCAAATAAATCTGTCATTGATGATTGAGGTAATGGCCCTTAAAAACAATCGCATGGATATCAACCTCTCTACAAGATTAGCTAAAGTTTGATTTTTAGGAAATCTAGAGAACATTAAGGGAAGATCCTTGAATGAACACGTTTACTCACTATTCCATTGTGGTGGTATAATATATTCGCTCTCCATTTTATTTTGATCAATTACTTTCATCTAAGAATTTTTATATTTCTTCCGTTTGTATAAAAAGGAAATATTTCAAATGCATGATAAACTACCCAAAATTAGGATTAACTTGCACATATATATGTGTTTTTTTTTGCGGAAAATGGAGTAATCCCTATATCACATACTCATGCATTGTTGGTTTGTATGAAAAGATATTCCATTGATTAAATTTTAAGGGAACTTTGCCTCATTTTCAATTTTTCTGTGCTAATTAGAAATAAACAAACAACCTCGTTGATAAGTGATATCAAAAGATGTATTAATTTAGTGATTTTCTAATATATATATATATACAATTAAAAATTCAAAAAAATGTAAAAATATAATTTAGAATTTACAATTACACAATATACATCTATCTTACATCATGCATATATACGTATTATATATGTAGGATATAATAATATGTTTATATGAGAATATGTATTAGTCGTGTATTTATATGGTTTTGCTGATATGTTGGTGTAAAAACGAAGACCTCTGTGCACCTATCACGTGAACTATTGTACATGTAACTAAAATTTGAAAGCATTTTATCAGCACATTACATTTTAACAGAAAGAGGACATTGGACAAAGTTCACATCTTTTTGGAGCACACCCCATGTTATGTGCAAATATAAAAATATAAATCTTGCATGCATAGAAGATGCTATTCATGCATGAGTTGATTCGGTGATTCTACGTTATTTAGAACCATCTTATAACTATTGATAAATGTGAATTAAAATCACATTAAACATCACAGGCATTAATCTTTACTCCATCATCAAATTCATTAAATCTAAAAAATGAATGTCATGGAGGCTTAAAATCTCCTTATTTTATTATCATTGGTCCTTAAACCTAAAAAAGATCTAATATATTTTTAGGACTATTACCATTACCTCTCATTCGTTAATGGCGATTGTGAGCGATCGGGATGGTGGCTGTTAATGGAGGCTGATAGTATTAGAGGTTCAAAATCCACTTGAATTTATATTGTTGTTACTTAAACCTTGAAAAAGTGTGACGTGCTTTCTAAAGAAGCATACTAAATCACCTCGTTATTTTAAAGTAAAGATCAACTATCTATGCAATTTAAAAGTTTTCAAGATTATCATCATTGCCTCTTGTGAGTGGAGATGTTGGTTATGACGTCATACGAATATTATTAGATACAAAAAATATCATTGTAATAATATCAAAACACGAGCAACAATCAACAACATACATAGCCAAAAAAATTCCACAACATTTATGACACGCTCAGAAGTAAATTATAATAGCATATACAAAAGAAATTTAGGTTACATCTTCGTAAATTTCATAAAGTTGAAGTTGCGAACATGTTCTATACTGCCACATGTATGTGTAGAAGCGGAAGTCCTAACAAGGTGATATGCTTCCAAGTATACACTAAGTAAACATGTATCTGTGGATGTTAGTGTACCTCTACTACTCACTTCCACACAGCTAACACCCCAACCTCGCACAGACTGATGATCGTCATTGCTCACAACCCTACACACACCTCCACCACTGACACATCAATCATCCAGCACCACACCTTTCTTCGCACACAACCTAACAGCCCTACCGCTCACAACGAGTAGTAAAAGAAGAGAGATTACATGTTTTCATTCCACGCCAATAAGGAAAATGACAACATGTATTCCATATGTGTCATCCTCCTTACATGCAAGTTTGTAGAGAACATCATGACTCCTCCGTCCCGTGAATGTCCAAACACTTGTATCATCATCATTTTTTACACTTATCTTATCTTATATCTTAAAGATTGTTGCAAATATATGAGCTATACACCTTAAAACCTTTTTTTATGGAAAAAGGGTGTCAAACTGTGAAGGTGGGCATCCAAAAGCTTATATTCACAAGTTACGTTACGGATGTAACCATCACCGCCTCGTGCGTTATAAAAAGGAACGTTAGACTCAACACGCACCGTCTCGTTTTCATCGTTCAACATTTCTCGATCATCATTTTCCATTTTCATCATCCGTGTTCTGTGGATTATCCTCCATCATAAGATTAATCTCGGGATCGTGGTCCTCCCCTATAGTTTAGATGGGGTCATTCAAAGAGGGCCTCAAAGGTTGGGGCAAATTTACTGTTGTCGCCATCTCCTTTCCACATGCGGTCGCATCAGATGTACGAGAAACAACATGTGTTCTTGGAGCCATCGCCGCAGCTTGGCGTATCCACATAGGAGCTCTTGTGCATACAATGTCAGTAAAAAAAACTGGTATGTAGGAGCTTCCCATCATTTCAGCATAGTTCAAAACATCGTCAATGCCACCATCATACTCCACATCAACCAAAAAAATTTCATTATTCTCTAACATCATGTGAAACACACGTAACTCTGAACCATTGGTTAAGTCAAGATGAAATGATTTTGCAATCATCTCGACCAATCCATTGAATGTCAAACCCATTCTAATTTTCATGGGTTTCACCCGACCTCCCTTGTATCTGACTTCCTTACCATTCTTACCAATCTTTCCACCAGCATGGCACAAGCACAATACTTTCATTGCTTTGACCATCTTGAAAACAATAGTAATTAAAATTACACGTGAGAAAATCACACTCCTAAGTATACAATGTGTGGCTTATACAAAAAAACAATAAACACACAATGCTAGGGTTCACTCACAGTGGATGAGATGGAGCACCTCTACAAGAGGAGGCGAGAGGGAGACACGGGGCGATCACTGGCTCGAGGGGGGCGGAATGGGAGGAGGTGGCAGCACGGGAGGGGGCGTGCACACGGAGGGGGTGGCTGGGGCGGCGTGGAGTGCCGCAGTCGCTGGAAGAGGAGGGTTCTGTACGCGTGGGGGAAGGGCCGGTCACGCCTCTATCTATATTCAACTCATAGCCGTGACTTGAGGTCACGACTTTCTTCAGTGGGAGCCGTGACTTCAAGTGACGGCTCCCTACTATGGAAGCCGTGACCTCAAGTCACGGCTTCTTTGAGGTAATTAATAGAATATATATTTGTCTGGAGGTTCTGTAGAATAAGATTTCATAGGTACTCCTCAGACGAATATGTTTCAATTAGAAAAATGTTACATTTTGGGAATCTAACTTTGACCTTTTAGGTGAGCACGAATATATCAAAAATTTGGAGCATTATAGGAAACCATGCCGGGGTTTTCTTTTTACATTGGACCCGGCTTCTCCTCTCTTCCGTTCTTTTCCTTCTTCCCAGCAACTGCTTTCCTTCTCCTCTCTTCTTTTCTCGCCCACCTCATCTTCCTCCATCGTCCAACAACCATTCTCCTCCCCAGCAAATATACGCCGTCCACGGCCTTCCGACCACAGCCCTGCCTCCGTCGAACCCCCACTGCCCCCCCGCCAGAGCCAATCACCAAACCCCAATCGTCCCCAGCTTCCAGATCCCAAAACCCTAGCCGAAGCCATTGCGATTCCCCTCGCCAAGCGCTATATCTCCCTCCCCCAGCCGTCAAGCCCGGAGGTTGGTCAATGGTTAGAGATTCCGGTTAAAGCTCTCCTTTTATTTGGTGTAAAATTTCGAGTCTCAGTTCTGATGCCATTCTGCTGCAGTTTCTTATGAATATCATTCATGATTCCCTGTTCCTGCAAGGCTGATTCTATTAAATTGATTCATTTATTTCTCATCCCAGTAACGAGTTCAGTGCAGCATCTCATCTTCTGGTGGCGTGCTTCAATAGCATCACAACTGAGAAACCTTCTATTTAGTTTCCTCACCATCTTGTTGCCATTTTGTAAATTATACTAGATTAGGTCAATCCTTTCGTTTTACATTTTGTTTGGCTATAACTCTTGTAACGGAGGTCGGTTGGTGCATCGGTTAGAAGATGCGAGATTTGAGATGTTAACCAGTTAAGAGAGGGTGGGGAAGGTCCAAGAAGTGTTGGAATTAGACTATCCGAAGAGATCTTAGTTATATGGATTTAAGGCCGAGAATGACCCTAAATAGATCTAAATGCAGATAGAAAATCCATGCAGCCAACTCTACTTAATTGTGGGAAAAAGCTTTGTTGTTGTTGATAACTCTTATTCCCTATTATGTATGGATTAATGGACAGTTATAGGCTTACATAAGTTATAAAATATACAGTCTAATATAAACTAAATTGCGGAAAGAAAATAAAAAAATATAATCCTTATTCCTTGTTAGGTAGAGGATCAGTTATTGTACTCATAATGCTCACAACAGGCTGGAGCATTTATGTAAAGTATGCTCATCTTAAATAAGCATTGATATAATGTCCATAGGGATGTCAGATGTGGTAAACATTTGATGACATGTCTGCAACTTGGTCCTTGAAATATCTCCTGATTTGAGCATTCATAAATTAAATCTCCAGATTTAAGCTTATATTAACATGAAATTTTTGGTTTTGGATTGTGTCGGATCATCAACTATAAATTATAGGATCGATACCACTTGCCTTTGCTATTTGCAAGGCTGACCGATGGATGGTATTTGTTTGCCGTCGCAAAAGAAGATGCTAGGCCTGTGACCACATTCGATGAGAGCAACATTGACAGAGATTGGTGAAGAGAAAGTTTTGGTGGAAGTGCAGACGATTGGTGCTTGTGATGAGGGCCATGACTAGGTGACATATGTTGTTACTTTGAATAAGCTCGGTAAATGGGGAAATATGGCGAGTTACATTAGGGCAATGTTGGTGAGGGTGTCCCCAACTGCTCCCAGATGAAGATTGTATCTTGGAATGTCGGGGGCCTTGGGCTAGGCGGACAAAAGGAGAGCAACGTGTATACTTTTGGAGGGTTGGAAGAAGGTAAATATTACCTGTTTGTAGAATAAGAGACTGGAGGTCTAGGACCGTTGCAACGGGCATGATTTGGCAGAATCTCGCCTTGTTGATTACAGAATGATTGATGTCTGATGGTTTCTTGGGGTTGTGCTTATTGACTGGAATTAGGATTTCCTGGAATTTGTGGACCCGACTTATGTCACTTGGGTCCTTCTTGTGATGTTTGGAAGGATTATTGGATGGTTTTTAGTTCTTGCTGTCGAGGGTATGTGACCGCAGAGTACCCTGATGCTCGTGATGTGGGACGAGCTTCGGCTGGTATGAGCATGTTTTTTTGGGTCCCTCATGGCTTGTTGGTGACGATTTCAACTTCACTTTGCTTCCAACTGATTGACCATGCTACATGGATGGCTTTGACCTTGGCTTCCCATCTTTTACCGAGTTTGTGAGAGTGTAGGATATGGAGGTATTGGATGCGATGAACCTGAAGTATACATGGGGGAGCTCCTCCATTTGATCCCTCTTAGATCACTTTCTTGATTCTATGGGCATGTTGGAATGCTTTCTCTTGTGGCTTGTGTTATCCTTGTCGAGGTCGCATTGAGACCATACGTCAATCTGCCGAGACTCAGGTGATGGCCAAATCCCAGGTGGGATCCTCTATTTTGAGCGTATTTGGTTGTAGGAGGGTTTTTGTGAGAAGAGCGCGAGATGCTGGCAAGAAACAAATGTTGTTGGTTTTGCAGAGGAGGATGAGTGAGATTCTTAGGGCCTAACGTAGCATACTGATCTAGTTAATAGGGAGTCTCGAGTTCCTTGAGGGCGGATGAGAGACTACACATGTCGAGGTTGTTCGCCTTTATGAGACTGCTGATTCTAGATATTTGCAGGAGGAGGAGGTGATCAAGAGGCGTGAGCACAATCACATCCTGTTGGAGGAAGATAAGAAGCGCAAGATTGAGTGGAGGCAGTGGTCGAGACATAAGTTGCTAAAGTAGGGGCATGCAAACACTAGATATTTTCATACGGTAGTTAGTGGCCACAGAAGAACCTCCATATGATCTTTATTGATTTGGAGAAGGCTTATGATTCTCTTCCACGATAGATATTGCGGAGAGTTTTAGAGAAGAGACAAGTACCTGTCCTATACATTAACCTCATAAAGGACATGTGTGATAGGGCTCTATCTTGTGTAAGGACCTCGTCTGGGAAGACTGGCTATTTTGACATCAACATTGATTTACATCAAGGTTCAACTTTGAGTCTATTTCTTTTTACTTTGATTATGGAAGAGTTGACAAGTCACATTCAAGATGAGTTACCTTGGTGTATGTTGTTTGATGATGATATTGTGTTGATTGACGAAGTAAATGTGAAGCTTGAGGTCTGGAGACATGAGTTGGAGGCTAAAGGATTTCGTATAAGTAGGGATAATACAGAATATATGGAGTGCACCTTTGATGGAAGCAATGATGAAGGAATTGAGGTGAAGATTGGCGACGATTACATTAGGAAGAGAGATTCTTTTAGATATCTGGGACCTATTTTGCAACACATGGGAAAATTGATGGAGATGTTACTAATAGAATAAATGTAGACTGGCTAAAATGGAGAGGAGCCTCTGTTGTTCTTTGTGATAAGAAAATTCCTTTAAAAATTAAAGGAAAGTTTTACAAAGCAGCCGTGAGACCTGGTATGCTCTATGGATATGAATGTTGGCCTGTAAACCATAGACATGTGCATAGAATGGCTGTAGCAGAAATGAAAAGGCTAAGGTGGATGTGTGGACATACACGTAAAGATCGGATTCGGAATGATGCAATCAGGAAAAAAAGTTGGTGTAGCTCCGATCGAGGATAAGATGCAAGGAATCCGCTTAAGATGATTTGGTCATTTGCAAAGAAGATCAACTGATGCACCGGTTAGGAGATGCGAGTGTTGGGATGTTGAGCATGTTAAGAGAGGACGAGGACGGCCCAAGAAGTGTTGGAAAGAGACTATATGAAGGGATCTTAGTTTTGTGGATGTAAGCCTGGGATTGATCCAAGATAGATCTGAATGGAGGCGAAGAATCCATGTAGCCGACCCTACTTAATTGTGGGATAATTGTGGGAAAAGGCTTTGTTGTTGCTATTGTTGTAGTTAGTGGCCACAGAAGGAGGTACTTGATCCACCTAATTGAGGTAATTAGAGGAAGTTGTTGGAGATTATGCCAGGTGATGTAGTGAGGGGACACTACCTTGAGATAAGTAGGTGAGTGCCAAGTAGTGTCACTAGGTGATCCAACTTACTTGACCATTTCTAATTAAAATCCAAACCATTTGGAATTTAAAAATGAGTTTAAGGAATCTATTTATTTCCATTTCCATCACTCTATCACAAGTGAATTCTTTTCTTCAAAGGTGATGTGAAATAGAAGTCGTCGAGGTGAATAAATTCAGGGGATGAGAGGTATTGCGAGTAGCGGAAGCAAAACACACACACATGATTAAACAAGCAAACACACAAATACACTGATTTACAAGGGTCAACTATAACTAGGTTACGTCCTTTGACGACAACAATTCGTTTTACTTTCTGTGAAGAAGAAAATACAGAGAATACCCCACGCTAGTAGGGTATGGTGTCACTGGGGTATGTTAAATGGTTCTTTAATTGGATTCAACAAAAAAGTTAGTTATGATTCGATGCATATCAACAAGAAGAAAAAGAAATAAGGTAGAAATGAAGCGGAGAGAGGAGAAAGATGGAGAAAACTCCAAATTTATTTCATTCAAATATGCCTCTAACAACTCCTATGACCCCATTATATAGAGAGATGGTATGTTTGTGAACTTTTCATGTTTTTTTGGTAGTTTTGAAGTGTTTATGTTATTTTGAGGTATAAATTACTAAAACACATATAACAAATATTGTATGTGTCTATATATAGGAAAATTATAATTTTTTATGTTTTTTAGAGATGAGATGTATAAAAAATGACAAAGCCTCCTCCCATTTTAAGTAGGGATAATTACACCCATAACCCTGAGTAATTCCTCAATATTAATCATAACCCTGCATAATCGCGAATTACATGAAAACCCCTGAGTAATGCTTAACCTTTACATGGCATAACCCTGTGTCAAGTGCCGTTTCGAATCTCCGTTAACTTCAACGGAAAAAGTTAATTGTGGACAAGTTTGCCCTTCAAAATATTTTATATTTACAAAATGATGTTTCCCTCCCTTTTCTCCAAGCCCCTCCCAACGTGGATCTCCTCCCCTTCTCCTTCCCACCGCCTGCAAGTTTGAGTCCCTCTATCACCTGAAACCACATTCCGTTGAATCAAATAAAAATCCCCAACCAATCTCCATCTCCATGTCCATCTCGCCAACCAACCAACCAGAGAAAAAAACCGAACTCCCAGGAATGGATGCGACCGGCCTGACTACCCTTGCGAACGGGGCCGAATCGGCTCCCCCGACCGGTCTGACCGCAGCCGAGCACGCGTATCTCCAGCCCATCATCGAGCTCCACCACACCTACCCGCCATCCTTGGAGCAATGCTCCTCCCTCCTCTCCCAGCGCACCTCCGCCCCGGCCCGCGTGGCCCGAATCTGAGGAAGCTATGAACAGTGCCACGAATTACAAGCTCTTCTCCGAGCTTGAAGCCATCTGCAAGTCAGGAGCTGCCGTTGCCCCCGCTTCCGGTTCGTCCCACCCCTAACGCGAATATCATTGCAACTAACAACCCGACCGGGTTGAGCTCGGCCCTCACGAGCGAGAACCGCCTGGCATACCCGGCTCCAAATTATCCCAAATTTGCACAAGATCACGGCTCGAATGCGTCAACAGGGGACGAGGAGGGCTCCCTGAAGAACAACCCTCCAAAGAGCAGCAGCACAACATCGAGCAAGGCCAGGAGGAGGAAGAAGAGGAAGCAACAATTTAGCTCCATTGCCGCATTCTTCGAGTCCCTGGTGAAGCAGCTCATGGACCACCAGGAGACCCTCCACTGCAGGTTCCTCGATGCTCTCGAGAACCGGGACCACGAGAGGGCAAAGAAGGAGCAGCAGTGGTGAGAGCAGGAGGCGGCTAGGATGAAGCAGGAGGTGCAGGATTGCGCAGAGCAGCAGGCAATGGCGGCAACCCGCGAGGCGGCCATTGTTTCCTTCCTGGAGAAGATTACTGGACAACCCTTGAATCTCCCCAGCAGAGTCCAATTCGACATCGATGACAACAAGCAAGGGAACAACACGACCACTGAGGGCTCCGACGAGAACCGTGCGGCCATGAACTCCAACCGTTGGCCCAAGGCAGAGGTTCAGGCCCTCATCAAAGTAAGACTAATTTTTCCATTAAAACAAATATGTAGTAAAATTACCGTTGTCTCATAGTAATGCAATTTGATAGGTGCGAAGCGGATTGGAGTCGAGGTTCCAAGAGCCAGGCCTGAAGGGGCCGCTCTGGGAGGAAGTGAGCTCCATAATGGGTACGATGGGGTACCGGCGGAACGCAAAGAGGTGCAAGGAGAAGTGGGAGAACATCAACAAATACTTCAGGAAGACCAAGGAGAGCAACAAGAAGAGGCCGCAGCACTCCAAGACTTGCCCGTACTTCCACCAGCTAGACCAGCTCTACTCCAAGTCGCAAAACAACGAGACCCCCATGGAGGTGGACAGGAGGGGCAATTCTGAGCTGCTCGATGCAATCGTGGTGCAGACTGATCAGATTGGATCAAGGTCCTTGGACCAGAATGCCAAGGAACTCAATCGTTCCCAAGGAAACGAGAGGCATGAGCATGGGGATGACGACGACGAATACCAGGATGATGAAGAGGACCCACCACCCCAAGCAGCTGCTACCGCGGAAGCCCCCTCCTGCCCCCGCCGCAGAAGCCCCTCTCCGCCTGTTCCGGCGGAGGGACGAAGGAGGAAAAAGGGGTAGGGACGATTGCTGGGAGGGAGGAGGAAGAAGGGGTGGGGTCGGTTTTTTTGTGTTTTTTTATTATTTACCAACCGTTGGATAGGACAGGGGTTAGATTAACCCAATGAAATGGTTGGGTTAAAGAAAAAATTAACGGAGGGTTATGAATGTGAAACGGAGTAACTATCCGAGGGTTTTTGTGTAATTCGTGATTATGCATGGTTATGATTGATATTGAGGAATTACTCAGGGTTATGGGTATAATTATCCCTTTTAAGTAGGGTTGGCTGCATGGATTCTTGTGCAAATTCATGTTGAAAGATCTAGCTATTTTCTCGTTGGCTATTAGATGCAACCCCCACAAGAAGGAATTTGAATCCTATTCCTTTTTTGTGGTAGGCACATTACACTACTGCCAGACAATTGAAATGGGTTATAAGATGAATTAAATAAAAAATAAAAAATCAATTTCCCACAACTTTTGCGAAGACAACACTATTAAATCAGCTCACTTGAAAATATAAGTACAAAATGTCCATATTTGATTTTTCTCGTTTGCTTTTTTCTCTTTTATTTATTTATTGTAGTTTAGGTTAGTTTATTTTGTTATCTTACAATAATATATTTTCTTACGTACATTTATGCATTTTAATTTATTTTATTAGTTGACTGTAAGTACATTTTTTTAATTTAGGTTAGTTTTTTTGTAATTTATTTTATTAGGACCCACTTAATGGTCTAGTGGTCGTACAATGTGTCCACCACACAAAAAACCAGGGTCCAAATCCCACTCTTGCATGGGTTGCGTTAGGTAGTCGACGGCCAACATAAAAAATAGTCGAATCTTTCAACATGGATTTGAGCAAGAATCCATATAGCCGACCCTACTCATAGTGGGAGAAGGCTTAGTACATTTTTTAGTTGACTGTAAGTGTGCACAAGTACTTCATCATATTTTCTTTGATTTTGGGAAGGAGGGTGCCATGCCCCCTAGCAAATAGCCAGTTCCCCTACTGCACTCAACTTGGCATCTTTTCATAGGTGCTTTTATCCTTTCAAATAGGTTTTGGCATCACTTTCATCAAACTATGCTAGGCTATCTAGTTGGATAGAGAATGGGGAGAAAGTTGACACTAACTATATATTTGGGCCGGGAGAGTCATCATCGAGAAGTTTAGTGTGGTAGTACATACATAGAGAAATTTTCGCGCTGTTGATGTCAATATTCCATTCAAGTATAAGCACATCATAAAGTTAGTTTGCTTTCGGTGATTGTCTGCATCGATTTGTCCCTAAAGGACTCAACTTAAATAACTTAATCAGGCAAGCTACTTTTATATATCCCATATGATCTCTATTTATTTAATAAAACATGACGAAATCAAATTGGATGGACAAGAAAGACAATTTAATCTTAATTCCAAATTTTCGTTTCTTCAATTATTTTTGAGAAATTTAATCAACGTGGTTGATCAAGAATTATGTTGAGATATCAGTATCTATTTATATTTATTTCTTATTTCTCTTTCTTTCATATACCTGTCTTGTACAAGAATCCATGTAGTTGTCTGTTGTTGACGCTGTCGGCTGCACGTACACCTGGAGGAATGCGAGTTCGCGTTCCAGACTCGACCGCTTTCTGTTGGCTACGGAGGCAGGGGAGGCTTTTTCTCTTGCCCGAGCGTGGGCCTTGTCGCGGACGTACTCTGATCATACCCCCATCCTTTGGTCCTCCAGTGAGATGCAATGATGTAGGTTTTTGTTCCGTATTGAGAGGAGCTGGTTGTTGGAAGCTGGTTTCAGGGAGATGGTGGTCGAGCGTTGGAGAGAGTGCGCTTCGGTGGGCTCGGCAGTCTCGCGGTTCGCGGATAAATTGAAGTCCCTAAGATCTTTGCTGATGGCGTACGGCAAGGAGGTCAGGGCCCGACGGAGGGTGAGACGAGGTGAAGCAGAGGCATGGGTGTTGAGGTTGGATGGCCTCAATGATGAGGGGGGCTTGATCCAGGAAGAGTTCACGAAGAAGATGGGCTTGCTGGAGGAACTGATGCCGGAGGATAGAAAAGAGGAGGTTGAATGGTGACAGAGGTCGAGACAGAAGTGGTTGAAGGAGGGTGATGCCAGTACGAGGTTCTTCCACTCGATGGCGTTCGGTTGGAGGAGAAGGAACTTCTTGCATGAGATCGACGTTGGGGGGTGGGTCAGAATATCAGGGGAGGAGCAACTTGGTAGGGCGTTACGGAGCCACTTCGTGGAGGCATCGCGCAGGCGGCAGGAGGGGGAAGGCTGGGGGTGGGTGTGGATTCGATGAATGTCGGACAGGCAGAGACGCTGCTGGCTGATTTCTCCGAGGAGGAGGTGAGCCGGGCAGTTTGGGGTTTGAATGCGGAAGGGACTCTGGGCGCTGATGGTTTTCCCGTGCTGTTATATCGTAAGTTCTGGGATCTTCTGAAGGGGGACGTTCTGGAGGTGCTGTGTGAATTCAGGGTCGACAACAGAGGATTTAAGAAAGTCAACCGGGCTTTGATCTTTCTTCTTCCTAAGAAAGAAAATCCTTTGAGGGTCGGGGACTTCAAGCCGATTTCTATTTCCAGTGCTCTATATCTCATTGCGGCGAAGGTGCTGGCGAACAGACTCAAGAAGGTGATGGACTCGGTGGTGCTTCAGGGATAGTCTGCTTTCATTTCGAGTCGTCAAACGACGGATGGTCTTGTGGTGACGTCGAAAATTTACCTTGAGTGGAAGCGGTCGAAGAAGGGGACGCTCTGGAAGATTGATTACGCCAAGGCCTATGATTGTATCAGTTGGAAGTTCTTGTGGACCTCGCTGCAACGGAGGGGGTTCCTTGAGGTCTGGGTGCAATGGATGAAGAGATGTGTCACTACCTCCTCGTATTTGATTCTGGTGAACGGTAGGCCGAAAGGCGGGTTCTTTCAGCCGCAACGGGGTGTTCGTCATGGACGCCCGTTGGTTCCTACACCTTTTGTCCTGGTGACGGATTGTTTGGCTGTTTTGTTCAGGCGTGCGGTGGAGGCACAGTGGTGTGAGGGATTCCGTCTGGAGGGTAATTCTGTTCCTTTGCTTCAGTATACGGATGACACGTTGATCTTCCTAGGGGGGTCGGAGGAGCAAAACCGCAACGCAACGCTCCTGGTGGATATCTTTGGCAGCCTATCTGGGCTGCAGATCAACATGCAAAAATCGGTGGTGATCGCATTCGGGATGGAAGGCTCGGAGCGTGACAGGGTCGTTGGGTGGGCGAGGTGCCCCTTGGGAGGCCTCCCGATCTCCTACTTGGAGTTGCCGCTGGTGGATGGCAGACTTAAGAAGTCAGATTGGGACTGCGTGATACACAGAATGGAGGAGAAGTTAGCTGGGTGGAAGGCTGTCACTCTGGCTAGGGGAGGGAAATTGACCCTCCTTAAGCACGTGCTCTCTGCAATTCCGGTCTTCTTCTATTCTACCCGGTTGATGTCGGTTTGGGTTAGAAGGAAGGTCGAGTCTATGGTGAGGTTCTTCTGGTCGGATGGGAGACAATAAAGGTCTGGGCTGCATTTAGTTGGCTGGGAGGATGTTACGAAAGGGATTTCTAATGGTGTACTTGGGGTCCGTGATAGCTCATGAACAAAGCTTTGTTAGCCAAGTGGGTGATTCAGATTTGTTGATGTTCGACATCGTTGGTGGCCAGGGTGCTGAGGAGCATTTATGACGTCAAAGGGGAGTTGGTGGCAGACAGATGGAGATTTGAATCGTTGCTTTGGGTAGGGATCCGTGCCGTCCTACCGAATCTTGTTCCTTTCATGCATCCGAGGATGGGGAACAACCATGTGTTTAGATTTTGACTCGATGATTGGACGGGGGAGGGTGCCCTTGGATGGCGTTTCCCTGGGCTGCTGGCTCTGGCGGTGGACAGGACTGCGGTTCTGGTTGAGGTGGAGGACTTCGGGTCATGGGCTCCGCGGTTTGGTTCGGACCTGTCGGATCAATGAATGGAGGACTTCTTGCGGTTGGGGAGAGATTCTCAGTTAAGAAAGCTTACGATGCGATGAGAAGGTTGTCTATGGGGTGTGACGAAAAGCTGTGCGCAGACTTGAAGATTATTTGGGCCGTCGGGATCCCGTGTAGAGTGAAGATTTTCCTCTGGTGTTTGAGAAGAAACCGCTTGTGTGATAAAGCGAGGAGGGGGAGACAGTTCGGCTTGGCAGATACGTGTTGTGACAGGTGTGAGGGCACCGTGGAGGACGCGGACCACCTAATCTTCGATTGCGGGACTTCGGCGCATGCCTGGAGGTCGGTGGGTATCTCTTAGGTACATGCTAACGACTTAGAGGATTTGTTGAGGTCGGTTCGTGCAGTGGGTCTTGGCTTTTCGGATGACTGCTCAAAACCTTTCGCTGTGCTTTGTGCTCTTTGGAATGGAAGGATTGGCCGCATTTTCAAAAATCAGAGATTTTATTCGGAGAATATTGTATCGAATTGTTATGCTCTGTACAATTTCTGGACTTCTTGTTGATGTACTCGTCTTTCCTTATTAATGAAAGCATTGCCGTGGTGACTCCCGACTCGGGAGATCTCCCTATTTTATCTCAAAACATGTACCTCTCTTGTAATTTATCTAGGGCTTTTCTCCTATATAAGAGAGCCCTAGGGTCTCAATAATGATGATCTATTCTTTTTTCTTCAACATGCTATCGGAGCAACGATCCTAGATCGTGGTTCTCGTATCTCACCTTACCTCCCCCCCACGTCAGCCACCGCTCCGGGGCCCTTCCCCCTCACTGCCGCCAGCTGCTGCTGCCTCCGCAGGGCACCACCTACCGTCGCAGGCTGCCTGCAGCAGTCCCCGTAGGCTGCTGCCTGCCCACCGATCGCCACTCGTGCGGTTGAGGGCTGTCGCCCCATCTTCACCGAAATACAATCCAACCACTGTTACGTCCAGATACAATCTGATTTCGACCAGAAATTGTGATTTCGGATACATAAGTCATGTTTTCCAGCCCTAGACTACGACAAAGATTGAATAAGATGGTTGTATGAGTCTACACATACAACAACTCCTTCATATGATTGTGTAGACTTGCTCAGAGTAGTCTACTTCCCAGTTTTGTTCCGGATTTTCAGCATTTGTTCATCGTGTCGGGGAACAAGGGTGACGTATTTTCATCGTATAATACCTTTAAGGGCCCGACTCCCATCGTAAAGATGAATGGGACCAACTACGAGTTGTGGTCCATGCGGCTTCACATCCGTATACAGTGCCATAACAAGGAGCATATTTTGATCGATTTTGAGCTGGGGCTAATGCTTCTTGAAAGCAAGATGATGCCTATGCACAGATTTGGCTCTTCGGAATGCTCACCATGGAGGTTGCCAATGACATCATCAATCAACCCACATCCAATGCTACGTGGGACATCTTAGCTGACATATATGGGCAAGTCAAGAACGAGAGCAAGATCCTTCAGTTGCAGTATGACATATTCTCGACCAAGCAAAATGGTCGTCCTTTTCATGCCCACTTCTCTCATCTTCGAGGTATGTTTGAGCGACTCCATAGCTTTATGCCCATTACTACTAGCACTGAGCAACAACACGCATACCTGAATTATGATCGGAGTCTTTCTGTCCTCCCTTGACTCTGAGTACGATGTAGCACGTACTCAACTGCTTACTGGAGAGACGATACCACCGATGGAGGAGGTCTACAAGATACTGAACATGATCACTACTTTGTCTACTACCGTGGCCCAAGCTCCTTCTGCGATGGCAGCTTCTCATGATAGAGGGGCACTTCATAGTTTCGTGGGCGAGGATCCCGTGGTTGAGGAGGAGGACGTTAGCTTGACTCATGCTCACATTGTCACCGTTCAGGACATTCGGAGGATACATGCTATCTAAAGCATCGATATCCTGCGTCTGCCCGTGTAGCTGAGCAGACATAGACTACTCCAACTCCTTCTCATGATGGGAGGCTTGACAATATTGTCTCTAGATTGAGAGAGATGATGACTACAACACCCACCCGAGCAGCATGATCTTCAGATGTTGCAGGTGCTGCCAGAGCTTCTACGAGTTCGTCAGATATTGCTTATGCACTTACCAGTTGTAGCAGTTCAGATTTGACATATTGGATCATGGACTCCGGAACTTCTCATCATATGTGTGGAGATCACACTCAGTTTACTTCTTACAGATATATCCCTCATGGTAGATCAATGGTGATTGCTAATGAGGTTCATCTACCCATTGTTGGTCAAGGAGAGATTGTCGTAGCTCCCTCGATGCACGTGCGGAATGTCTTACATGCTCCACCATTGTAGATGAATCTTTTGTCTACTAGTCAGATTACAAAAGATTTACATTGCCGTGCCATATTTGAGCCATCTTCTCTTGTGTTTCAGGACATACTCACGGGAAGGATGATTGGATGTGGCCGTGAGCAGAGAGGACTTTACAGACTGGTCCAACCTCTGTGTGCTGGTGCTGCTACCATTCCTTCTGGCTCAGTTTCTCCTTTCATGTGGCATCTTGGCTTTGGATACCTTCATCCGCAGAAGCTGTCATGTTCTCCCTCATATTTCTACTCGTACTACCCTGGAGTGCGAGGCATGTCAGCTTGGGAAGCACCATCGTTCTTCTTTTCTGAGTAGTCAGAGTCGTCATAGTTGTCAATCGTTTGAGTTATTTCATTTTGATATATGGGGTCCTAGTCATGTTCCCGATCATCAGGGACATCGATTCTATATGGTTGGTATGGATGATTTTTCTAGATTATCTTGGGGTTTCTTGTTAAAGAATAAGTCCGAAGCTGGTCTTGTTACTAAATCATCTGTTATTGAAATTAAGAATATTTTTTCTGTTAATGCGAAGTTTATTCGTACTAACAATGCCTTGGAGTTTTCCCCTTTACAACTGTCTGACTGTCTCAGATCTCTTGGTATTGTTCATATGACTTCTTGTGCTTACACTTCGCAGCATAACAATGTTGTTGAATGCAAACACCGTCATCTTCTGGGTGTCATGAGTACTCTTTTGATTCAGAGTCGAGCTACTCATTCATTATGGGGTGATGCTGTTCTCACTACATGCTACTTGGTGAATCACATGCCTTCCACTGTCCTTAAAGAAAAGGTTCCTTTCTTGATTGCGTTTCCCGAGAAGGACACATTCTCTCTTACTCTTAGGTTCTTTGGGTCTGTAGGGGCACATTCTCTCTTACTCCTAGAATCTTTGGATCTGTGGCTTTTGTCCATAATTTTACTCGTGGTTGTGATAAGCTCTCTCCAAGAGCTGTCAAATGTGTGTTCGTTGGCTATTCTCGTACCCAAAAGGAGTATAGATGTTTTGATCATGTAGGGAGAAAGTATTATGTGAGTATTGATGTCATATTTTTTGAGTCTATTATGTATTTTCTCCTACTGGGACATATTGTCTAACTTTCACTCTGGAGAGGATGCCTTTGTTCCACCGCCTCCGTTATCTTCACCAACAACACCCCATATTGAGTTACAACCATCTCCACCTCCTCCGTCACCTCTGCTTCTGTCTACCCTGACACAGCTCCTGCCACGGTTTTACATTCACAGATCCTCTACTCGTCCCTCTGCTCATGCGCCTTCTCTGTCATCCAGCTTGCCTCAGGTATGTATTGAATACATTGTTTTTACTGACGACACTAGTGATATACTTGTACCACAAGATACTGTACATGAGGAGCTGATACCAGAGAAGAAAGATCGATGACTTTGGTGTACCTATTGCCTTGAGGAAGCCACGTCGTAACTGTGTCACTTATCCTCTAGTTGCTCATGTTTTCTTGGATCATTTTTCAGAGAAGTATATGAGGTTTGTCGTGGGACTCTACATTGTTACTATCCCACGAACATATCAGAAGGTCGTACAGGATAGGAGTTGGCGAATTGCCATGGAAGAGGAGATGATCACTTTGCAGTCTCATGGTACATGGAGTATTATTTCTGCTACTCCAGGCGCCTCTGTTGTGGGGTGGAAATGGATCTTTTACAGTGAAGCAACGAGCATATGACAGTGCAGATCACTACAAGGCAAGGCTTGTAGCACGAGGGTTCACCTAGACTTATGGAGTGGAGTATTAGGATGCCTCCTCTCCAGTGACCAGACATTCGACATTGTGCATTCTTCTATCAGTTGCTGTATCTCAGGACTGGCCTCTTTACCAACTTGATGTGAAGAATACGTTTCTTTATGGAGATCTACAGGAGGATGTATATATACAACAACCATTGGGGTTTGCTGCTGAGGGGGAGTCTAAGAAGGTGTGTAGGCTCCATAAGACAATTTATGGCCTGAAGCAAGTCTGAGAGTTTGGTACCAGAAGATATCATAATTGATAGAGCACATGGGGTTTGCTCTGTCCGTTGCGGATCATTCGCTTTTTGTTTAGAGGATACATGTAGGTACAATTGCTATTTTGGTGTATGTTGATGATATTGTCAAAGGTGATGATGAGCAGAGCATCCAGGCTGCTTAGGAGTTCCTAGATCAACAGTTTGTGACTAAAGATCTTGGTAGTCTTTGTTGCTTCCTTGGATTAGATTTCACCAGGAACCAACATGGTCTTGTGATGATCCAGATGAAGTTTGTGACTGATCTTCTAAATCATACAGGGATGACATGGTGCAAGCTTGCTACTAACCCTATGGATCTAAGCATGAGATTATATGATGATACTTAGGAGGTAGACAAGAGGAGATACACGGAGCTTGTTGGGAAGCTTCTCTATGCTACTATCACCATGCCAGACATATCTTTTGCTGTAAGCAAGGTGAGCCAGTTCATAGAGCAACCCAGGAAGGTTCATATGGATGCTGTTTATATGCTTCTGAGATATTTGAAGTCTTCACCAGGTGCTGGTCTTATATTCAACAGAGGTACATCTCTTGAGGTGGCAGCTTGTGCAGATGCAGAGTATGCAGGATGCTCTAGGGACAGGAAGCCTACTTCTAGCTTGACTATTTTTGTTGGGAGCTCACTCGTGTCATAGAAAAGCAAGAAATAGACAGTGGTTGCTAGATCTAGTACAGAGTCTGATTATAGGGCCAAGGTTTGTAGAAATAGTTAGTAGTGTTATTATTTATTTATAGAGTTTGTTGTTATTTCTTTCTTTTCTATAGACCTCTCTGTAATTTACCCTAAGGTCTCTCCCTATATAAGAGAGCCTAGGGTTTTCTGAATAAATAACGAAGTCTTTTTCCCAACATGGTATCAGAGCCGCCCTAGGGCTCTCGCGCCGCCCCCCCTTTCCCTTCCCCACCCGCCGCCCTCTTCCCTCCTCGGCGCCGCCTTTCCTCTCCGGCTCCGATCGAGGTTCCCACGCCGCCTTAGGACTCCTTCCGAGTCCACCAACGACGGTACCAGCCCCAGCCAGCGGGTCTAGACCGCCGCCGAAGGCCCCAGCACATCTCCGCCTGCAGCCTTTCGCCTCCAGGCAGCCCCCAGCACCTCCTCGCCTGCTGCCTTAGGTCACAAGGCGGCCCCAACCTAGCCCCGGAGGTCTCAGGTGACACCCTAGCTCTCCAGCCCGGCTGTCAGCACAGCCGCAAATAAGATCAGCGGCTCCCAGTCCATCGGTCGGCACCTGTTAGCCGAGTAAAGGGCTGTAAGCCTACGTTGAGGCGTGCCCTAGCTGTCTCTTCATCCGATATGTGGGATTGAGTGCGTAAACGTCTACATACGCACTCAAATCCGATGCAGTGTTTGTAGACATCCAGCATTACGTCTACACATCCCAGTTCTTCTCCAAGCGGCAGTATGTCAGCATCAAAAGTTGATATGCCCTCCACCGGCGCATTCAAAGGTCCTGCGCCAATAGTCAAGATGGACGGGTCTAACTACGAGCTCTGGGCTATGCAGTTCATGAGCCTTATGAAGTCGAATGGTAAGAAACATATTCTTACCGAGGATGAGCCCGCAGAGAAGACTGGGATCTATGCCTCATGGGAGGCTGATGATTCCTATGCAAAGGTCTGGTTGTCCGGCACCTTAACGACGGAGATTGCCAACGATGTCCTCCATCAGCCCACTGCTAAGGCAATGTGGGAAATTCTTGCCGCCACATATTCGCAAGTGCGAAATGAGACGAAGATGTTGCAGCTTCAGCACGACATATTCACAATGAAGCAGAGCGACAGACCTCTCCATTCTCTTTATACATCCCTAAGAGGGATGTTCGAGAAGTTATATAGTATCATCCCTCTGACTGCAACACCTGAGCAGCAGAAGGCGTTTCGAAACGCCACCATGGTTGGTGTTCTTCTTGCGGCCCTTGACCCAGAGTACGATGCAACTCGGTCTCAGATTCTTGCTGATGCAGTTATTCCTCCAGTTGAGGATGTTTACAGACGGCTTAGCCGCATTCCAGTCTCCTCCAGCTCTTCTACTCCACCTCCTTCAGCGATGGCAGTCTCGCGTGGGAGAGGTGGACCACCATCTGGCCGTGGTCGTGGACGTGGCCGTGGACCCCAGGGGAGGGGTGGTCGCTTTAGTCAGACATGCTCCTATTGTCGTCGCACAGGACACTCGGAGGAGACATGCTATTCGAAGCATGGATTTCCAGCATCAGCACGCATTGCAGAGCACTCTCAGTCTCCACTGACTTCTACTGCAGATAGTCGATTTGACGAACTTGTCGCCCGTCTCCGAGAGATTATGCCACATGCTTCTGGTGATTCGCCTGGTGGTTCCTCAGATATTGCTGCCACTGCCTCTGCCAGTTCTTCCGCAGCCGCAAGCTCCTCAGGTAGATCTACTACATCTCATGATATATCCGACTGGATTATTGATTCTGGAGCCACACATCACCTCTGCCGAGATAGAGGTAGATTACAGGCCTACAGGGATATTCCTCCCGGACGTTCAGTACAGATAGCAGATGGTACCCATTCGCCCCTTATTGGACAGGGGGAGGTTTTCCTGTCCTCCACTTTGCATTTACAGGATGTTCTGCATGCTCCTGAGTTCTCAATGAATTTGCTATCTATTAGTCAGATTACGAAGGATTTGAACTGTCGTGCCATATTTGACCCGTCTTCTCTCATTTTTCAGGACATACTCACGGGCAAGGTGATTGGCTGTGGCTCTGAGCAGAATGGTTTATATAGGCTGGTCCGGGATTCATATGCTGGTGTCTCCTCTCATTCGGCTGGACCAGTCTCTCCGTACATTTGGCACCTCCGATTTGGTCACCTTCCGCTTCAGAAAATGCGCCATCTTCTGCCTCAGATCTCTCCTAGTTCTTCGTTTCAATGTGAAGCGTGTCAGTTGGGAAAGCATCACAGGTCGAGCTTCCCACGTCGTCTGAGTCGGAGCAGTAGCTCCCCTTTTGAGTTGTTACATATAGATATATGGGGTCCAAGTCGTGTTCCCGATCATCAGGGACACAGGTTTTATCTTGTGGTAGTGGATGATTTCTCTCGTGTGTCATGGGTCTTTCTTTTGAAAAATAAATCCGAAGCAGGAAATGTGATCAAAAACTTGATTAATGAAGTGTTCAATGTCTTTTCTGCAAATGACAAATATGTTCGGACTGATAATGCCCTTGAATTTTGTACACGCTTACTGTCACAATTCCTGTCATCAAAGGGCATTATTCACCAAACCACTTGTGCATATACCTCACAACAAAATGGTGTCGCGGAAAGGAAGCATCGCCATCTCTTGGATATTACTCGTACATTGTTGATTCAGAGTTGTGCCCCTATTTCTTTCTGGGGTGATGCTGTCCTTACTGCTTGTTATCTAGTCAACCGTATGCCATCCTCAGTCCTTGGTGAAAAGATACCTATGTCCATTATTTTTCCAGATAGGGAGTTATTCTCCCTAACTCCACGTGTCTTTGGCACTGTTGCTTTTGTGCATCGTCTATCTCCTGGACTTGACAAACTCTCTCCTAGAGCAGTCAAGTGCGTCTTTGTTGGTTACTCCAGAACTCAGAAGGGCTACCGGTGTTATGATCCCACAACTAAGAGATACTTTGTGAGTGCCGATGTCACTTTCTTTGAGTCTGTCATGTATTTCTCTCCTGCAGGTGACAGAATGGTACCATCCATTACCACTGATGAGATCTATGTTCCTCCACCACCTACATTGAGTACATCTGAGTCTTCCCCTCTGTCTGTCTCCACGCCAGCACCACCCCCACCACCCCCACCACCTCCTCCACCTCCACCCAATCCACGGCCTATCATTTCACCGTTACCGAAATTCTATACGCGCCGGTCAGGTCCTGCTCAGACCACACAGCAGCCGATCATCCCGCCTCAGGTATGTTCAGATGACACTCCTACTGACGGGTCAGGTTTGGTACATGTGCAGGATCCTTCAGTTCAGGCTGACACTAGCCCATCTCGTACAGCAGATGACAGTCTTGATGTTCCGATTGCTCTTCGGAAACAGAAGCGGCAATGTGCCGCTTATCCGTTTGCTTCACAGGTTTCTTTTCACCGTCTCACAGGTGATTTTCAGAGATTTGCCGCAGCTCTGTCTTCCGTGGAGATACCACGGACATACCAGGAAGCTTTGCAGAATGAATGCTGGCGATTAGCAATGGAAGAAGAAATGAGGGCCCTGCAGTCTCGTGGCACATGGTCTTTGGTCCCTGCACCTTCTGATGCATCCGTTGTGAGCTGCAAATGGGTCTTTACAGTCAAATACCATGCAGATGGAACCCTGGATAGGTATAAAGCACGCTTGGTCGCTCGTGGGTTTACGCAAACCTACGGTGTGGATTACATGGATACTTTTTCTCCAGTGGCGAGACATTCTACCCTTCGCATTCTCTTATCTGTTGCTGTAGTCCGTGATTGGAGTATATCTCAACTAGATGTCAAGAATGCATTTCTGTATGGAGACTTGCAGGAGGAAGTCTACATGCAGCAGCCACCTGGGTTTACTGCTGAGGGGGAGAAGCAGATGGTCTGTAGACTTCACAAAGCAATATATGGCCTCAAACAGAGCCCCAGAGCATGGTTCCAGAAGTTGTCCAACCTGATTGAGCAACAAGGATTCAAGAGGTCAAATGCCGATCACTCATTGTTTGTCCAGAAGTCATCGGCAGGTACGGTTGTTATTATGGTCTATGTGGATGATATTCTTGTTACAGGAGATGATGCACAGGGCATAGAAAAGGCGAAGGCATTCCTTGGCCGTCAATTTGTTACAAAAGATCTTGGCACCCTGAGATACTTCCTGGGGTTAGAATTTGCGAGGAATGCACAGGGTTTGGTAATGACCCAACGGAAGTATATTACAGACTTCCTGACTGAGACGGGCATGGATGGTTGCAAACCATCAAGTACTCCTATGGATCCCAGCGTGAGGCTGTATGATGGTGATACTGATGAAGTAGATAAGAGGAGATATAGAGAGATGGTGGGCAAACTCCTCTACATCACCATAACTCGCCCAGACATTCAATTTGCAGTTAGCAGGGTGAGTCAATTTATGGAGCAGCCAAGACAGGTTCACATGGACGCTATACACATGATACTGAGGTATCTAAAGTCTTCTCCAGGTTCAGGGCTGCTATTCAGAAAGGGCACGGACTTATCTGTCTCAGCATGTGCAGATGCAGATTATGCAGGATGTCCCAAGGACCGAAAATCAACCTCAGGGTTTGCAGTGTTTGTTGGAGGCTCTTTGGTTTCTTGGAAAAGCAAGAAACAAACTGTTGTGGCAAGGTCCAGTGCCGAATCCGAGTATAGGGCCATGGCTCAAGCCAGTACGGAAATGATGTGGGTTCGCTCAGTACTAGAAGATCTACATGTAGCGGTACCTCTACCTATGAAGCTTCAGTGTGACAATCAGGCAGCATTGTTCATTGCCAACAATCCAGCTTTTCATGAAAGGACCAAGCATATTGAAGTTGACTGCCACTATACTAGGGACTTGATCCAGAGAGGATTGATATCTACTGCACATGTGAGCTCAGGAGATCAGACTGCAGATATATTTACCAAGCCATTGCTCAGAGGACCATTTCAGAGATGTTCGTCCAAGCTGAGCATGATAGATATCTATGCTCCACCTTGAGGGGGAGTGTAGAAATAGTTAGTAGTGTTATTATTTATTTATAGAGTTTGTTGTTATTTCTTTCTTTTCTATAGACCTCTCTGTAATTTACCCTAAGGTCTCTCCCTATATAAGAGAGCCTAGGGTTTTCTGAATAAATAACGAAGTCTTTTTCCCAACAAGGTTCGTAGGAGCACATAGATGATATGGGTTAGATTTGTTTGGACCGGTCTTTCTGTTGAGGTACCTCTTCCCATGCAGCTTCTCGCGACAATCAAACAGCTCTTTTTATTGTCAATAATCCTGCATTTCATGAACGAACCAAACATATAGAGGTGGATTGCCACTATACCAGAGACATGATCTAGAAGGGTCTTCTATCCACCTCCCATGTTTCTACTAGAGATCAGACAACCGATATTTTCACCAAAGCCCTTGCTGGAGGTCCTTTTCAGAGATGTTGCTCCAAGCTTGAGGGAGAGCGTTGAGATATTAGTATATATTTATATTTATATCTTATTTCTCTTTATTTCATGTATCTCTCTTGTAATTTACCCATAGCTTTTCTCCTATATAAGAGAGCCCTAGGGTCTCAATAATGATAAGCTATTCTATTTTCTCCAACAAATTATTCTTTCATTCTTTTGAATAATTATCTTAAACCAATATCAATATTTATACTAAAAATTCGGCCATGAATACTTTAATTACTTAACTTTTTGATGACTGCTAACCACAAGTAGTAATCCTCTTGCTTCTAAAAAACGAATCTATGCCATGAACAAATAGCATCGGGAGTGTCTAGATTGTTACCAATAGAGAGACTTCATGTGCTTAACTGGAACCAATATAGCGCTAACGCTGCTAACGTCCAGGTGGCTGCAATCTGGAGCAAAAGCTAATCTGGAGCAAAAGCTTAGTCATAGTTGCTGAAATACTGACTGTTCTGTGACAAGTAGTTTTTTTATAACCATGTGATAGTGTAGTTGCTCAATAATTTATTAAAGTTAATGATAGATGTTGGAGTATATGCGTTACGTGTAGTGATGGAATTGGATCTCTCCAGGGTCCAATTACCAGATGCAGTGGTTTAGTCCCACATCTACTATTTGTGGGACTTGGAGACTTAGTGGGGGCTATATAAGAAGCTCCACTCCCATTGTATCAGATGAAAAACTTCAATAGAGGAATCAACCCTTAGTGACGTTCTCCCATGGTTTCATCCCGCTCCTTACGGAGTAGGGCTCTGCGTAAAATCCATGTGTTCTTCATGTTTATTTTTTATCTCTGATATTACACTTCCGCAATGTCGATTTGTTACATTGTATCATAGTGGGTTTGGTTTTTGAGGATTTATTTATGTTCATGATTTGTTCGAGATTCGATTACGAGAATAGATTCTGTTCTTGTTTTTTTCTTGAAGATTATTCTGAAGATTATGTTTCGAAGATATGTACAATCAATTCAAGTTCAAGATTCAATTCTAGGGTTTCTCGAAATCCTAATTTTCCATCACTGACAGTCATATTGTTCTGAATAGATTCAGGTTCATATTCATTGGCTCGATTTATTTTGATTATCCATTGATTCAAATATGATATGCTACACTGTTATGAAACCTTGAATTCGACAGGCTAGGAGCAGTTTGAAAGTCCTATGGTTGCTACTGAAACCCTGATTTTTTTGCTTAGTAACCAACATCTCTAGCAAGGTTTGTTCTGCATGTAGTTCTTTGGATCAGCTTCTTTATCGGCATTGAGATCTCCAAATCATGTATGGCAAGAGGCGATGTTCCAATGAAGGCGAGGAAGAGAAGGTCTCTTACACCATACAACTGTCCATGCTACCTATTCACGTCGCCTCCTCTGATCACAACTGTAGTCCACATCTTGATTCAGACTCGAGCCCATGCTCTAGACATAGCACATGTTCCTCGCAGCACAACACGTGAAGAGGTGATGCTGATCTTTGGCGCACATGATCCTTGCTACCACTGATCGTATCACCCTTCTCCATTCTTCATCTCCAGGCGACAACTTTACCTTTGGGTTCTTTTGGAACCCTAAGTTCGAAGGAGGACCCTATTCGTGCACAAGCGATGTCGCATCCTCCATAATGCGCGCCTCCAGGTCCTTCGTGCACAGGCGACGGTGCCCGCCCTCCTTTATCCTGATCGCTTGGCAATGGCGCAAATGAGATGGGTTCCCAAATTGTGAACCCTAGTGGCGCACAAAAAAGGGCGGGGGATGACCCTCTAATGAACAATGGGGGGGGTTGCTCTGTTGAGAAAAAAAGCGCATTTTTTAAGCCCAATTGGGATGTCGTGCGATAAAAAAAGGGTTAGTTCTTTTTGGGCTCTAGTTGGGACATGAGTTCTTAAAAAAAGAGAGGCAGAGAAAGATGAGTTATATGTTTGGGCTCAAGTGGGGCGTATGAAAAAAAGAGAGATGAAAGCCGTGAAAAATTAAACGGCTTTTAAAAAAGGCCATGTATAAAAAAAGGAGAGCCATACTTAAAAAAGGATATTATCTTGTTTTTTTGATAAAAGATGCGTATAAAAAAGGAAAAAATATACGCCAAAATACTTTGAAAAAAGGATGACGGCTAAAAAAGGGAATAGCCGCAAAAAAATCATTTGAGATTGGTTTTTCCATATCTTTATATACTCCCAACCTGGTCGATGCCATTGTTCTCCAACCAGTATCAGAGAAAAGGGGAGTATCATGTATATGTAGAGTTCTACAAATTGTTTAGAATGAGAATCTACATGTCATTTTCAGACTCTCCAGTTCTTCATATTCTTCAGATTTCAGACTCTACAGATGGTTAGACTTAGACTTTACAGATGGTTCAGACTTTAGAGTCTTCAGTTCAAGGCGCACATGTGTGCGTTCTTTGTTTGAGAGGTCCCCATATTTGATCTGGTCGGCGCAGGGTTTTCATGTGGTTTCATAGGGGCTCCAGAGTAGATATCCCTTCTCTGAGCTAGTATGAGAGAGACCCAGTTCTCCATGAGGAGACTTTCATACTCCATTCTCTAGCGACTGTGGACTCCGACGAGAGATGAAGCAGTTGTGGGCCAGAGTTCTCCAGATGGAGACTCATTGCAGTTTCAATGACTTTGACAGACACAGTACAGAGCTCATGTTCTTCGACAAGGAGACCTGGTTCAACTCACACTCCAGCCCTTTGGTTCCTCCTCACCCGCATGACATGAGAAGTAACGTCCTCGATAGCAATCGAGAACCAACAATAGAGTATGCATTGAGTTGATATTGTATGTAGTGCCTTGTATTGTGAATTTGAGATTTCTTTCTATTTGTCCAAGCTGAGCAATGTATGCTCCAACTTGAGGGGGAGTGGAGTATATGTGTCACGTGTAGTGATGGGTAATTGAATCCCTCCAGGGTCCAATTACCGCATCAAGTGATTTAGTCCCACATCTACTATTTGTAGAACTTGGAGACTCAGTGGGGGCTATATAAGAAGCCCCACTCCACTCCCATTGTATCAGATGTGAAACTTCAATTGAAGAATCATCCCTTAGTGGCGTTCTCCCATGGTTTCATCCCGTTCCTTACAGAGTAGGGTTCCACGTAAAATCCCGATGTTCTTCATGTTTATTCTTTATCTATGATATTGCGCTTCCACAATGTTGATTTTTCACGATAGAGGCATGTTTGCATTCTCCCAGTGGTTTCAAGTAACGTGTAAACAAGATGAACTGCACTGAAGCCCCACATATAGGATGTACTTGTTAATACTTATTCATGTAACTGGCTATCATGCATACACGAGAATTTTTAATTTTAATCCATATGTGCATTATTTGCTTGATTTCCTATTCTGAGCATCCATTATTCATTGTATAAAGATATTTCTTTATGTTGTGATATTCAGGTGGAAAAGTTGTGGGGACTTATTTTTTCTTTTAAATGTCAGTCCTCAGGAATACAACTGCAATAATTGTTTATGTTGGTTCACGAAATAGTATAGTCGGGAACCTTTTTTGAGCACTGGAGACCAAGCAAGAAGGGGCAAGACTTGTATTTCGAAAATGCTTACCAACAAAGTGGTCTTGACTTATAAAAGGAAGCGCTTTAGCGCCCATTCTGATCATGGTGTCCATGGTGATCGAGCTTCTAATGCACCTTCTAATGCACCGAAGGTAGCAGACCCAGTTAATCTGGATGAAGACAGAACCAATAATGAGGAATGCTCTGTGGCAGATTCTATCTCCAATAAGAAACAATTTTCACTTAAGGATTATTCTTGTACAAAATCAGGTCCTGAGCTTGGTTCACATGTCAAAGAAAAGCCAGAATGCCAGTTGCCAGATTTGAACATGACAGGAAGCCCATCTTCTGTTCACTTGAGTATATCTCCTAATAGAAACCGTTGTGCTGAGTTTCCAGAAAAAGCAATTGTAACACAAGTAATTTCCGGAAAAGCTGATAACCACAACGAGTTACTCCCTGGAACAGGAAGTTGTGCTGGATTCTCTGGCGAAACCATTGTGAACGAAATTGCTTCAACATATACCGGCTCTTCCTCTGAAGTAAATGTTAACATAGCTCGTTCGGAAGTAGTCCCAAGAGTTACACCATTGATAACTTTTACCAGAAGAACAAAAATGAAGAATCATTTGGACAAGACATATATTATGAATGACACAGTCGCTGGAGATGTGAAAAATGTAATTTACAAACCAATTAAAGATGAACAGGAAGATAATAAGAAAGGGCTCTTCTACCGAAGACGGGAAAAGTTGCTTCATACAAGTGAAAAAGACATGGTATGCATTCTGTATGATTAGTGATTTTATGGGAAGATGTGAATATTGCTTAAGTGCTACCCCAGAAGATACTAATTTGTTTATGTGCTATATGGATGTCAAAATTTGTTCCAATCTGACTCGAATAATTTGAAAGTCTACTCCACTTGACAATTTATTATGTCACTAGTCATGTGAAAAAAATTCAAATAATTGTTTAAGAAATGAACTGATATCATCTACGTTTTTTTACCATTTTATCAGCGACAATAGCCTATCATCAACCCCATCTTACCATTGTGTCTAGAGTCAAGGAGATGCTCGAGCACTGCAAAAAAAACAGTTATAGGCAACCGACCACAACTTATTGGTTTGGTTATGATTGATTCTCATTGAAGCCAGCCTTGCAATTTGTAAAGGAGCTCCTAGAGCTACCCTAAGATGGATTAACATATTGAGATGCATTTCAAGTGCAGATTTTTTTAATAGCATCATTTCTAAAAATCAGGTCTAGAATTTCTTCTTGCTATCTAGAGAATGCCATCCCATATAATTCCTATTAGGTTATAGTCATTCCTAAAAGGGACATGGGTTATTCCGTTGCAGGTTTGTTCCGAAATGCATTTGGTTGTGGGATAAAGAACAACGAATACTAAAGAATTGAAGAACAAGTACTAGTTAGGCCTTCTTCCTATTTGATTGAGCATTTTTTAGTTTTTCATGGTAAATGGGTTTTATTACCTGTTCTTTGTTTGACTGGCTTTTAGGAATAAGGTTCTAAGTGAGCTTACTGGACTATCAAACTGCTTTCTTCCCTAGTTATATTAAGTGACAAGATGAAAGTCTTATTCCATTTGGAAAGATGGAATAAATTATTCTGATATAAATTGAGTTCCTGGAATTAGGATGTCTCTAATCTTGCATCCAAAAACAATGTTAACGAATCCTTATTCTTTTCTTTATTCCACATTCATACGGCCCCTAATTTCTTTTTACAACTCATACGAGCTTTTGGCTTGCAGTCTTATTAAAATAGCTATAACAATAGCTTAATGGCCTTTGCGAAAAAAAGAAACTTTATACAGTGTCCTAAGTGTCTTAAAAATTCGTGAAAGAATATAAAATAAAGTTCTAAAGGTATTTTTAAGATCATATATCCGGCATCTTTGTTAAAATCAATCATTCCAGAGAGAGCATTTCTCCACAACATTTCTAATCACGTCAGCAGTCTAAGATGCTAGATATATGCCTCAAAAAAAATGAAAAAAAATCTAAGATGCTATCTTAAAAGCCAGTTTCTTAACTACCACTTTCACAGTGATCATAGTTTCTGAGCAACACTAGCCAATTTAGCTTATAACTGTAAGTAATCGGGCTGATCGTCTTCCGGGTTGCACAACTTGGATGCCATTACCTTTGTGCACCTCACCTAGCAAAATAATGTCTGAGATTGAAAGTAAAACCTGGCAATTCTAATCGAAATCATATGCACCTTATTTGTTTTTCCCATGTCTTGTTTTTGTTGACCGTGGTACGGTTGCAAAAGTTTTTAGGTGGTACTTGGCAGGTCATTACAGATTAATTGGCAGTCGGGTGTCTAAACAATATATAGTCAAACTTTAGTCGGTTTTGTAGTTTTTAAATTATTTTAAATATATAAATCATTGTTAGTCGGTTTCATAAGGATTTGAAGGATTATGTAGTTGAGGTGCAAAGATTTGGGGATCGGATTATTTTGCTAAAATTGGTGCTTGAAGAAGAAATTCTGAATATCATCTCAGTTTATGCACCACAAATTGGTTTAGATGAAAAGACTAAACACGCTTTTTGGGAGGATCTGGATAAGATTTTACAAGGAATCCCATAAAGAGAGATGATTTGCATAGGTGGAGATCTTAATGGACATGTGGGAAAAGATGCTTCAGGGTATGCTAGTGTTCATGGACATGGTTTTGGGGATAGAAATGAAGAGGGAAACGCCATCCTGGATTTTGTAATGACATATGATCTTTTCATAGCAAACACTCTTTTCAAGAAGATGGAGGAGCATTTAGTTACTTATAAGAGCATAGATAGATTACTTTGCGTTGAGGAGAAGAGATCGGTTGTGTTGTAAAGACTGCAAAGTAATCCCAGGAGAGAGTTTGACAAGCCAACATCGCTTGTTAGTCTTGGACATGGCCTCAAATTTCAGCGAAATTCGGTCGAATTTCTATCGAATATCGATATCCAGTCGAAATCGAAATTCGACCAAAATGACCGAAATATGGGGGTCCTAGTACAAAATCGAGCGAAATGACCGAAATTCCGATCGAAATTCCATCAAAATTCCATTGAACTTCCGTTTTGGACGATACCGAAATGGTGACCGAAACCGATATTTAGGGCCTTGGTCTTGGATGTACAAATAAAAGGGGTAGTAAAGAAAAGGAGGGTTTCTAAGATCACTAGAACTAGATAGTGGAATCTTTCACTGAAACAAGCGAGCTTCAGGGAGAAGGTTTTAGAAGACTTATCTTGGGATTGTAGCGGTAGTGCAAACGAGATGTGGGAGGCAGTGTCATCTTGTATCTGAAAAGTAGCCAAAGAGATGTTAGACGAGTCAAAGGGAGGAGCTTCGGGTCAAAAAGAGGCTTGGTGGTGGAGTGAATGGGTGCAAGAGAAGTTAAAAATTAAAAGAGCATGTTTTAAAGCTATGTCTAAGGATATAACAAATGAAACTGTCACAAACTACAAAATAGCGAAGAAGGAAGCAAAGAAGGCTGTAAGCGAAGCTAAGTCAAAAGCTTATGAAGTTTTGTATAAAAATCTCGACTCTAAGGAGGGCTAAAAGGATATATTCAGGTTGGTCAAAGCAAGAGAAAGAAAGATCAAAGACCATTCTCAAGTGAGATGCATTAAGGATGAGGAAGGTCACATATAAAGATTAGATGGGAGCAGTACTTACATAAACTTTTCATTGGGAAAGGAAATAGAGAGATCACTTTGGGTGATCTAGTTAGGAGTGAAAGTTACTTGAATCGTGCAAGCTATAGACGGATACAAAGAAAGGAAGTAGAGGAGACTTTGAAGGTTATGAGACTTGGGAAAGGTGTAGACAGGATAACATCCCTGTAGAAGTATGGAGAGTTTTAGGTGAGCGTGGTTTGATGTGGCTTACGATTCTATTCAATGTTATTTGGTGAAACAAGAAAATGCCTGAAGATTGGAGGAGTATCGTGATGCCTCTTTATAAGAATAAAGGAGACATTCAAAATTGTTCAAATTATAGATGTATCAAGCTGATGAGTCACACTATGAAAATTTGGGAACGTGTGATCGAAAGAAGGTTGAGGCAAGTTTCCAACGTAAAAGAAAACCAATTCGGTTTCATGGCAGGTCGCTCAACTATTGAAGCCATCCATTTGCTGAGGAGAACAATGGAAATTTATAGAACTAAAAGGAAGAACCTCCATATGGTCTTTATTGATTTGGAGAAGGTTTATGATTCTGTCCTACGAGAGATATTGTGGAGTGTTTTGGAGAAGAGACAAGTACTTATCATATACATTAATCTCATAAAAGACATGTATGATATGACTTTATCTTGTGTAAGGACCCCATCTGGGAAGACTGGATATTTTGACATCAACATTGGTTTATATCAATGTTCAACTTTGAGTCCATTTCTTTTTACTTTGATTACAGACAAGTTGACAAGTCACATTCAGGATGCGTTACCTTGGTGTATGTTATTTGCTGATGATATTGTGTTAATTGACGGGACTAGAGATGGAGTAAATGAGTTCTGGAGACATGAGTTGGAGACTAAATGATTTCGAATAAGTAGGGCTAAGACGGAATATATGGAATGCACCTTTGATGGAAGCAATGGTGAAGGAATCGATGTGAAGATTGGTAACGATAACATTCAGAAGAGAGATTCTTTTAGATATCTGGGATCTATTTTGCAACATGATGGGGAAATTGATGGAGATGTTACTAATAGAATAAATGCGGGCTGGCTAAAGTGGAGAGGAGCCTCTGCTGTTCTTTGTGATTAGAAAAATTCCTTTAAAAATTAAAGGAAAACAAAGCAACCGTGAGGCATGCTATGTTCTATGGATCTGAATGTTGGCCTGTGAATCATAGACATGTGCAAAGAATGAATGTAACAGAAATGAAAATGCTAAGGTGGATGTGTGGACATACGTAAAGATCGGATTCGGAATGATGCAATCAGAAAGAAAGTTGGTGTAGCTCCGATCGAGGATAAGATACGAGAAAACTGCTTAAGATGGTTTGGTCATTGCAAAGAAGATCAACTGATGCACCGATTAGGAGATGCGAGCGTTGGGATGTTGAGCCGGCTAAGAGAGGGCGAGGACGACCAATAAGTGTTGGAAAGAGACCATACAAAGGGATCTCAGTTTTGTGGATATAAGCCTGGGATTAACCAAGATAGATCTGAATGGAGGCGAAGAATCTATGTAGCCAACCCTACTTAATTGTGGGAAAAGGCTTTGTTGTTGTTATATAAATCATTGTTATACATATATTCTTATATATTTATATAAATTTATGCTTTCTATACTATCATATAATGAAATAAAATAAATGATTGACATTAAGCATCATAGATTAAGTTTGCTTTATAAAAACAGAAAAACACAATAAAAAGACAGTCCAGTTGCAAAAAATGGCCGACTAGTTGGTTAGCCGACTAGTGACCAATCAGTCCTAGTTAGGTCAGACCTTGGATAGGCGTATTCACGACCTATCACCCTTTCTTAACTCCTTTTATAATTTTTTTTATAATCCAGCCATCTTGCCATATCATCCTCCAGCCAGGATATTGGCTTCCTTAAGGTGAGAAAAAAACCCAGCTTTATAAAAAATCCATCTTTTTGTTTATCCATGCTTTCAATTGCATCTATCTTTTTTTCCCAGTTTTTGTCAGCATCTGCTTCATGTCTCCATCCATTTTTTTTTCAACATCATATTTTTCTCTGCAAATCTGACTAATCTTAGGCACTTAGTTGCACCATTATGATATCTATGACATCATTCATAACCATGTCATCCCGTTCAACTATATCGTTCTCAAATGGCATATTGGTCTCCTTGATGCAGTGAAAACTGTTTCTCCTTTATACACCTAATTTTATTTCTCCTGTGTTTGCTATCACAAAGTATGAAAGCTTCACAATACTTCCCCCCCTCTCTCTCTCTTTTCAACATTTTTTTGAGAAACGTTAGGATGGGTCTCCTTGAGTGGACCATCCAACAAATATATTAATAATAAAATAACTAATTACACCCGCCGGGAATCAAGGAGGGCCCCGTCATGCCCTAATACATTTTTAGGATAGAATCTCAACCCCTCAAAGATCACACTGTTTTTGTTCAACCAAATGCACCGAACCGTTGTGTACATCTTCACTCTTCCTATTTCCGAGCCTGTCCATCTCCTGCAAGAATCCCAGAACCTACCTTTGTTAGCGCAATCAAGGACTGTATCCGCTAGCCTCTACCAAACTTCAGCCGAGCTAGGGCACTCAAAAAATAAATGATCCACATCCTCCTGTGATTCACCACACCTACTGCATATATCCACAGCCTCGGGGAAAAGCCTCGCCCTTCTCGCCGCCGTTAGCACCCGCTCCTTTTTCAGAAGCCAAAGAAAAACCTTTATCCTAGACAGGATCCTCCATGACCAAAACATTGCACAGTCCCTAGAAACCAAGTTATCCACATTGGGGGGATGGGCAACCAACATTCCATACGCCTTTCAAACCTAGAAGTGGTCGTCCCTCCACCCTTACAAATCACGCCCCTTCGTTGGTCCTTCCCGGTTGCACATACGATCTGACAGACTCAAAAGTCCTCCGTCCTCCGATTCGACAGCTCGGTAACGAAGGTAGGTGACCACAAGCCGTTCGTCCACACCTCAGCCACGCTACAATCCTTGTCAACTGCCAACGCGAATAACCTCGGATAAAGATCACGAAGAGCACCCCCGTCCGTTCACTTGTCTCTCCAGAAGTGGAAACTACGCTCGTCCTCGAGCGACGGGCACATGTGATTCGTCATATCCGGCAGGACCGAGCAAACCCCCTTCTAGAACACTGATGAAGATCTTCCCCCCCTGCATGGATCAACAAGCCGGAAGAAATCCCATAAATTGATCTGATCAGAGTGGAGCACAGATCTGCTCCAGGACCCCAGATCTTCACAACGCATTTCGCCAACAACGCCCTATTCATATTTCCCAGATTCAGAACACCCAAGCCGTCCTCCCTTGTTGTTGTAGAAACCGAGGACCAGTCAACCAGAGGTAAACCTCTGTCCCCATGCGAAGACGACAAGAAGAAACAACGCATCAGAGACTCCAACTTGGACCGTACGCCCACCGACAGGGCCATTGTAGACATGAAAAAGATCGGAATGGCAGACAGAATCACCCTAGTCAGAACCAAGCATCCTCCCTTAGACAGGAAGGCCGCCTTCCGTCCGGAAAACTTCCTCCAATTTCTCCACCAGCAGCAACCAATCGATCTGTCGCAATCTTCCCATCAGAAGAGGCAGACCCAAATATGTGATGGGCAGGAACCTCATCAGTGTATCAAGAACCACGCTACATGCCGCCGCATCTACGTCCGACATATTAAAGGGCACAAAAGCAGACTTGGCACCATTCACCCTCAAACCCGAGAGATCACCAAAGATGTCAAGCACCGCCCTCACAGCCCTGCACTCCTCCACCCCGCCCTCCACGAAGAATAAGGTGTCATCCGCATACTGTAGGAGAGGCACAGATAGACTGCCTCTGAAGTATCCTCTGAAGAAACCACCCTCCTCCGCCACCCTGGTCATGACCGCCAACACATTTGCCGTCAGAACAAACAATAAAGGGGCGAACAGACAACCCTGCTGCACACCTCTCTGTGGTTGGAAGAAGCCACCCTCCCGCTTCCCGTTAACCAGAACTGACAACGAGGTGTTAGTGACACATCTCTTCATCCAATCAATCCAGATGTCCGAGAAACCTCTTCGCACCAAGGAGGCCCAAATGAATCTCCAACATACACTATCATAGGCCCTTGAGAAGTCAACCTTCCAGAGAAATACCTTGATCTCCCATCGCTCCCAATCGACCGCCATTTCTGCTGCCATCACCACACCATCCAGGAGCCGACGCTCGAGAATAAAAACAGATTGTAGAGGGAGAATAAGGTCATCCAATACCAACATGCAGACGATTGGTAACACATTGGCCGAAATGAATAAACAGTGTTCGACAGGGCAATGAGACGAAAATCCTCTACTGCACGACCCTAAACCTCTTCGGCAACAAGAAGAGCAACACTTTGTTAAGCTTCTCCATACCCCTGTTCTCTCTTCTAAACTTACATAGCATGGGCATGACATCACCTTCCACGACATCCCAGAACTCCCTAAAGAAAGAGACTGGAAAGCCATCCAGGCCTGGACAACCATCAACGTTCAGATCACAAATCGCTTCGCGGACCTCCGTTCTCGTAACTCCTTCACCAGTGCCAATCGCTGCTCACTACTTAGACATCCGATACCCTCTCGGACCACGTAGCCCAAACGACGGTAAACAATGCTGAAGTCCGGAAATGATCCACAAGCGGCTTCCCCAATCTCCCCATCTCCAAGTACCATAACACCATCAGTCCTGAGCTCATGAATCAGATTTTTGCGCCTCCTTCCACTCGCTATCGCATGAAGAAGCGAGTGTTCGCATCTCCCTCCTTTATCCATCTGTGCTTGAACCGCTATGCCATTCCACCTCCCTCCGTCTGTCCTCCTCAACCACCACCCGATCCGACGCCTCCCGCAACATCACCTCACCGCTCAGGACACAAGAGTCTTCCACTCCATCCAACCTCGCAATCTCTGCCACTGCAGCCTCTCGTCGCTCTGCTTTAATTCTTCTCAACTCCTTTTTGTGAAACATCAACCGTTCCCGTAGCAGCTTCAGCTTCCAAGCTAGTCTCTATGTCGCCAAACCCTCCACACGTAGAGAGCCCCAAAACTGGGAGACCAAAGACTCTGAAGCCGTCGTCTAAAAGCCATGACTTCTCAAATCTGAACATCGAATCTAGGGGTCACCCCCACCAGAATCCCAACAATAGGTGTATGATCAGACCGTGACCTAGGGAGAGCCCTAGCCACAACAAGAGGAAATCGCTCCAGAGCCTCAATAAAGACCCAGGAATCTGTCCAACCTTGATCAGAGTACCCCTCCAAGTGAACTTCC
The DNA here is from genome assembly GCA_037367405.1 of Ottelia alismoides. Classification (NCBI taxonomy): domain Eukaryota; kingdom Viridiplantae; phylum Streptophyta; class Magnoliopsida; order Alismatales; family Hydrocharitaceae; genus Ottelia; species Ottelia alismoides. Next base: position 244,190 of record JAZKJV010003146.1, on the reverse strand, counting down.
TATTACCAACATCCACAACCTACAAACCCAGGAAACTCACATAGTTCCCAAAACCATCCGATCCCGGGTCTCTTCCTCCCCTGATCACCCGGCCTATCCTAAGCCAAACAAAGTCACATTGAAATCCCACCGACCACCAAGGTGCGTCCGGGAATCTCCTCCTAGATGTCCGTAGCTCCTCCCATTGAATCTTCACAGCGCCCGCTGCCAGGCTCCCTGTACACTAACGTAACAAAATTCTGTCATCCCCTGACCTGCAATCAAGTAGCACCGATATAGATACGAAACCAACATATTCATCGACAGCAGAGAACAACTCTCCATTCCATGCCCAGATCAAACCACAATGCTACCCACAGAATCAATTGTTATGAACTCCTACAATTTAGAACCACCTTCCCGAACTCTAAGACATCGAGTCACACCTCTCCAACTTCGATTCCTGCAAGAAACTCACATAGTTCCCGAAACCATCCGATCTCGGGTCTCTTCCTCCCTGATCACCCGGCCTATTCGAAGCAAACAAAGTCACATTGAAATCCCCAACGACCACCCTAGGTGGTCCGGGAATCTCCTCCTAGATGTCCGTAGCTCTCCCATTGAATCTCACAGCGACCGCTGCCAGGCTCCTCGTACACTAACGTAATCAAAATTCTGCCATCCCTGACCTGCAATCAAGTAGCAACGATATAGATACGGAACCAGCATATTCATCAGCAGCAGAGAACAACTCTCCGTCCCATGCCCAGATCAATCCACCAGCGCTACCCACAGAATCAACTGTTATGAACTCCTACAATTAGAATCACCTACCGAACTCCAAGACATTGAGTCACACCTCTCCAACTTCGATTCCTACAAGAAAACCCACGTCTGCACCCCATGTATCCAAGAGCTTCATTCACTGCCCTCCTCTTCTCCCTACCCCCCAACTCCCTCACGTTCCACGATACCGGCTTCATTTGGATCCACTCGGAGGTTTCTGCTGGGTAAAGATACCCCAAGACATTCCGCAACCCGCATGTGAATGTCAACCAAAGAACCAGATTGATCCGAACCTTCTACCTCCGCAACTCCGAGCCCCCAAATCCGGGGGCAAAATGAGCCAGCAACATTCGCTCCACAGGGGGATGGATCTCCCCTTATTTCTGCTCCCGCTCCAGTTCCAGCCACATCCTGGCCTCAGGTTTCCTTCACTGCGAGTGAATAGCAGGAGCGGGTCGACCCACACCCATTCTGCCACTCTCCGCCCAGTGACAAACCCGCCGCGCCCGACGCTTTCGCTCCGTTGCAATAATGAATTGTTCCATCTTACGGCTCTGGGCTAGCATAGCCGTGCTCGGAACCGTATCAAGACTCTGCATACCATCGCCATCTAGGGACACGGCCCCTGACACCCATAACCGCAACACACCGACTCACGCCAATCGGAGAAGAGCTGTCTACTATTGGGCTGCCAGAGGGACGCATAACCGAGACAAGAGAGGTCTCCACGCCACATCCCATCCCCTCCACCTCCATGGAAGGCCGACGATGTGGCAACTCCTGATAGACGAGGACCCTGACAGCAGGGTCGTGGGTCCTCCACTCCCCCCCTCCAGATCTCGTCGAGTGCCTAAGCAAAGCGCAACCCCCAGCCCAGGCATGCCCCCACTCCTCCACCCGCATTGAATCTCCGAGGCACCGGATATACCAGGCCGCAATCGCGCTGTGACCCCACAAAGACGTGGGCCTGTGCTGCGCCCACCATAGGGACATCCGATGGGTCTCCATCGGTTATTCCAGAATCGCCATGAGCCGAAACAAAAAGCCGAAAATTGGGGCGGAGCCACGAGGAACGGAAGAGCAACCGATGGATCCCCAATCAAAGCAGACCGACCCGAATTCCGCAACCTCACAACCGCCAGGCCGACCAACAATGGCCCAATTCATTCAAATTTAAAAACCAGCACGCCCCCTGTATTCTGAAGCGAGCCCCACAATTACCGCTTCAACTTCCCGTAGAATCAAGTGGGTGGCCCACCGCCACATCTGCAACCCGTGGAAGATCAACCGCCATCGGAGATTGGGCCTCCATTGACGGAATCATCCCGCCCATCTGCCTCGCCCTCGCCCCTGGGGCGGCCTCTCCACCCGAGTGAGGCGAAGACGAAATATCACCCTACCGACATGAAATTCCATTACCGGGGGGATCTGGCAGCCACCGCTCGCGATCGAGGCAACCAAGTCCCACCCTTTACCAGGTTGAAGACCCGATTGAATAACAACCCCCACTCTGTCAAATTCGCTCAACACCATTCTCACCGTCTCCAAACTTCTGCATCGAATCGACATCCCCTGGATCTCCACATACCACACCGGGGGCGAGGCCAATGCCCTGTCGCGAAGACGGGGCCGGTGCCAAACAATCGACTGTGGGAACATTGCACTCCCCTTGGATAGGAACTCCTGTATCTCCTCCTCTTCCACCCCTCTGCCGCACAACATCTTCTCGGATAAGCAAACCCCATCCTCAGTGCAACCAATAGCTCGACCGAGTTCCAGAACCTCCATGACCTTCTGCAAATCCCCATTGATTCCCTTAGCAATCAGAACACCATCAATGGGGTCCCGCTGAGCCTCCTCAACCTCCATGTCCTCCAAGCCCTCACCGCCCCCCCAAGCCGACCGTAGACAGGTACATGGCAATCCCTGTGGATGTGACCCCTCGCCATGGCAGCCGTAGCAGACCAGCCGCTTCAAAGAACACCACCTCGCAAGGTGGCCCAAAACTCCGCACCTGAAGCACCAACGGTGGGCACGGAAATCCCCCCAATTCTCAGAGCCGCTTCTCGTCCTTCCTGCAACTCCCCTTGCTCAATCCGATTGAACCCCCCCCCCCCCCCCCCCCCCCCCCCCTGCACCGATCCTCCCCACACAAGGGTCTTCCCCCGCTACCAACGATCGTGCCTCGAATCCCCAGCCCCCGGGACGGGAGGCGGGGGAGCCCCATCCCGATCGCCCGCTATCTCCCCCCGATACCCCAAGCGACGCGCTCCCCATCCTCCCTCCTTTCAACATTGTTATCACTGAATCAATCTTGGCCAATTTTGGGCTGTTGACATATCCTTCTTTGTTTTACTCTGATTTTCTGCTTGGAAGAATGAAAATTCACACCATATTCCCTCGCATTTACAAGAGTTTCCACCTTGTCTTACCCTAAACTTTTAACCAGATTTTCTAGTCAGTCCATTCCAATTCTGTATTTATTGGCTTCGTTCTTATGCACATCCATTTAATTCAAACCAATCTTCATGCAAGGAGTAGGACATTTTCAATTTTTAAGAGCATTTATATTCCATTTAGACCTCTTATTGGACATTTGCTTTCACTTACGTTCAAACTGTGGTTGCTGCTGCTTTGATTTAGATCTTTCGCTGTACTGATTTATGGTGGTCACTGCACCTTGTGCTTGGCTCAGATCTACCTGCAGTTATCCATCCCTGGGTCCTCTTGCTCACATCTGTACCCCATGATGCAGACAGCAGCGACTCATCTTGACAATCCTCAAGCATCTGCTTGAGGTGTCAGACTTCTATTCCTGTCCTTATCTCGGCACAAAGTGGGCTGCTCTACTGACGAAGTCATCATATCTTCTACAATTGTGCCAACTGATTATCATTTCATGACTTCTGTAGCTTTTCTTGCTGCTGTTTAATTTCAAAAGAGATTTACAATCAGATGTAATTGCGAGCAAATTAACCTTTTATGATGTCAATTTGCCTATTACAATCTACAAAAAATGCAATTACACGAAGCACCACAAACTGTTCGCTGCCTTTTTGGTCAGTTATCCTTTTTTAAAGAGGCAGCTATCATTTTTTGTTACCAAGTTTCTTGTAAGCACACATAACTTCTGTAGCATTATACTAATAGTATATCATTGTTTTTTTGAAAAAACCTTTATTTAGTAATTGTATGTTGTGTTGCATAATGTGTACTTTATGGACCTTGTTTCAACTAGTTCTATTTATTATTTGCATGCCTCTTGGCGATTTTCTTGCTTACTATTATTTTGATGTTCATTATATTTGTACTTCATCCATTGTCAATGCTGTAACTAAATAACAACCTTGTAGGAATTTAACGTCATGTAATTACATCTAGATGCCATCTGAAAAAAAAGTATAGATCATCAATTTCACATTTAACAAACAACTAAGGCAATACATGGAAGGAGAATGGGGCTAGGGGGGATATGAAGAAAATCGATAAAATACAATTCTAAATGCATTGCTAGCCTCTCCAGGATGGCAGTGGGGTGGTCACCAATCTATCATTATCTTTTCAGCCAAAGAGAGCTGTGGGTTGTTTCTTATATCTATTGATAATTTTTTAGACGTCAGGATCTCTGTTCTTAAGGTCCTTCGAGACCCCTCACCTGATGGTGAAGCAGTTTCTTACCAGTGAATGAAGAATTGTGTTTAAAGATTCTAATTACAATTAGGTTATTTGCTACCAAGAAGATTGAGATAAATGACAAAATATAACAGATGTAAGTGGGTTCTAGGACGCGACACCATGTGTCCTCTTAGTTCCTCTGAACATAAGATTGTGGAATATATTTTCTTTGACCTTGTTTTTACTTGGGGTATTTAGGTTGGGGTTGCACTCCGATGGGCGGACTCACCATCTTTTAATGTGTTTGGGAGAAGCTTCAGAGTGAAGTGGGTTGTTTTGGATATTGTTTGTAATTGGAGTTGTGATCGTTTTCGGGCTTTGTTGTTCTTTTACTCTGGCCAGGGAAATTGTTTTTTCTTGGAAAGAGAGAGAAATTGCGTTGTTTTTTGGGGTGCTAGGTGTTATCAAGAGAAACTTTCTTTGCTTTGTGATCATTGTGGGCTTGAAAAGGGATAGTATCAAGACTCAAGCTATCTTGGTTTGTAAGTTTCTCTTCACTCATCCCTTTTACAAATGAACTGTTTGGTTATCGACTAGTCTCCAGATCCATTCTTTGGTTGTTCAAAAAAGTACATTTTAATTATTTCTTTTTCAAAAGATAAACTACAATGTTAATCGGACTCTTCCTGGAGGGCATAATAGTACAAAACGGTGTAATTTGGAGTCAAAGGTGCGGGAAGTAGAAGAGGAACCGTGCAGCGGGAATTTGAGGGTGGATGGCAGGTGTTCTTGGAAGGAAACTATTGAGAAGAAGGATGCGGCATTGTTGGAAGGGAACTATTAAGAAGTGGCTGGAAGCAAGTTATGTTAAAGTGGAAAATGGCTTGTCGTCGTTCTTTGAATTATGATCAGTCAGATATATTTTAATTGCAAGGATTACTTCTCTACACATTTGGTTCTGACTCGGGGATCCCACTGATATCATTTATGACATTGTATTACTTTCCTGGCGATGTTACATGTATTTTTCTGAAAATCCGCAGTTTCTGATTTTTGTACTACAAAAATAGAGTGCCTCTTGTATCTGTTATATTTCAGCATGCTACATCGGATTATTAAACTTTGAGTAAACATGCACTGCATATTGCTTTATGACACTGAAATTACTTGACAGGCGGATTACATCGAAGATGCACCTGGGCAGCATTCACAAGAGCTACTGCAAACAGAGAAGTACGCATATATCAGATTATTAATTCTGAGATTGGAATCCTTGTTTTGGCTAATGCTTGTGTACTTTGGACAGTGTTGCTAATGCAGGCAACAATTTGGAAAGATCTGCAGCTCTTTGTGAGGTAAATGAGAACATGGACCTCCAACTATCTGATCACTCGGAGCTTGTTGAATGTGACAAAGAAGAGCAGCATGATAAATTGAAATCGATGTGGTCATCAACTTCTATACCGAAAAATATTGATCATGGAGGTGTCACAAGAAGCAAACAGAACGATATTGGCAACACAGTAGAAAAGAATACTGTTTTGGACAGTTCTCATAATATGAAGGCTTCTCATATAATTCTGGAGCAGCTGGTTGCAACTTCTGCTGTAGAGAATGCCCTTCCTGCTGCAAGTAGGTTGCTATAAAAATGTGTTTTCTTTCTATCATCATGGTACCTCTAAGAACTAGTAATTTAATTTCTAGTGATGACAGATACTGCTGAGAAAATAGGAGGTTCACAGTGGTTGAAACTTCCATTGGAGACTTTCCAATTGTCTCAGAGAGAGGGCACAACATGCCCATCTACAAGGGAAGGGGACATCAATAACAGGCAGGATCATAGGTTTCAAACTTCCACTCTAAGTCATGCCAAGCTTGATTGGAGCATGCCTTATGAACTGGTGAGATCCTTTTCCCCTTTAACTTTAGTCACATCTCTTTATTGAATAATCACCAAGTACAGGTAATGGAAATGGTCAAATTATTTACCTTGAGGAGCATGCTATTTAGTAGTTGCAGTTTGGTTAAAGCTTTAAACAACTCATGCTATATTTTTTATTTATAAATGTACTCCTTATATATTGGCTCTTTTAAACTTTGAGTAAATGACAGGAAAACCTATGTTTTTGCTTCAATAAAAGCATAATTAGCATTCATAGCTTATTCTTATTGGCCTAAAATCTCAAAATTTTGGAGTTCGCTCAGTTGTGATCATTTGATTATTTAACAGTCAATTCTGTTATCAATATGTCCTGTGAAAATTTTGGTGACTTCAACTAGTATCTCATAGTAATTGATTATCATCTGAATATAAAATTTTAGACCGGTTGAACTGCAGTGGAATTTTCAAGTCTACAGAAAGCAAGATTTATATGACGTGATGTTTCGAGTGATGCCCGTGGGTTCATGCCAGTTGATGGTTTGTAAAACACCATGTTTATGTAAATATTTTTGACTGCAGGAGCATAGGTTAAAGACACACGACACGGCCAAATTTCAGGAAAGGATGTTTATATCTAACTTTCCAGACGGCAGGCAGGAAGTCCCTCATCTTATGGAGAAATCCTCCATTTGTACTAACTTCCTAGGCTTGGCTACTTCTCATATTGACCCGAATTCAAGTTCCATCTCTAACTTGGGAAGCATGGGAAAACCAGTGGGACTGCAAAATAAAGAGAATCCAGATTCTCGATTTTTATTCGGGAACTCACAACTGAGGAGTAAAGCACAGGTTGTTGATAATATCTTATCAGGAACAAGGATGCTAAATCAAAGGCAAGGCCTTTCTTTGGGCTTCAGGAAACGCCCGAGCAGCTGGTCTGATGAGGAATTGGATTCTCTCTGGATTGGTGTCCGAAGACATGGAAGAAATAACTGGAATGCTATGTTGCGGGACCCGAGATTATATTTCCAAGATGGGAGGACTCCGAAAGATCTGGTTGAGAGATGGGACTTAGAACAAACAAGGCTCTTCAGCAGCATCCAGTTTCCATCATTGAACCTAGGACCCAGAGTTGCAGATACAATGATAGAAAGCCATTCCTCCAACTTCCAAACTCCCCGAACCGAGACCCAGCTGTCTCTGGGCAACGCATACCTGCAAAAATCCGACAACTACATGAACCGAAAGCTCTTCCAGTCTCCTCCAGATCCCAGAGCCAGCAGCTCGACCGTAGGATCCGTTTCTTACCTCACAGATGATTACCCAAAAAAATCTTTTAGGAAGGCCAATGCAAGGAACCAAAAGCAAGCTCACATGCATCGGCCATCTGCCTTGGAAAGGACCACTTCCGTGAGAACCAACGTTCTGCCGCATTGGCTCAAGGAGGTCGTGGGTGCACCTCCGCTGAGATCAAGTGAGCCGCCCCTACAACCGGCCTTTGATCCACGCCGAGGAATACTGAAGAGAAACATGGCATGCACAGGTTTAAACTATGGGGAATCACCACTGGTAAATGAGGCCCTTGCAGGTGGGAAGAACCTATTCGATCTGAACAGGAGCTCTCCTGAGCAAGGTGACAACAGGAATGATCTAGTGATCATCGAGAGCGATGTATCTTCGGAAGAGACGATATCCGATGATGGCAGGGGGTAGTTCTGTGATTTTATCTATCAGGTTTTTTGTGTCCAATGTAAAGTTTTGTTGTATATGTAGACCCCGGTGGCATGTGTCCTAAGCAACATGTTTTGTCTATCTAGCTTAGTGGAACTGGAAAACACGCATCGAGCCGTCTAGTTGCTCGAAGTGAGTTGTGCTTGCTAACCAAGCTGTTCTTGTTTGTAATTTTTTTATCAAGGCGTCATATAAGAATGCCATGAATTGTCATATACTATAATTATAATTAACTACAATGTGTTTAACTTATTTTGATTATTAAGGAGTCATAGGAAAGATCCCCAGTCGTAGAGGTTGGGGAGGTTCTGCCTGATTTTGTTGAAAATTCAGGGACAATTCTTAATGAAAATGAAAAAAAAAAGAAATGCACTTGTTTTTCTTCCTCCTAGGGGCCATGTGGATCATGTGTTGGAGGCCTACAAAGGTTTCCTCGGGTTGGAAGGAAATTGGCACTTGAGTGCAAAGACAGAATGGAGCTTGAATGCAAGACCCACCTGTCGAGCATGGACGAAAGTCGGCCTTAATGATCCTGTGCCGAGTGGAACGGCCTATGCGAGGTTGGCGGAACATCCTTCTTTCACGTGGTACAAGTTGTTTGGTTGATTTGGATCAATTTGTCATGCCTAAGTGAAATCGGGAAACATCACAAATTAATCAATACAAAAACAGTAATATGTTATTGTTACATTTATTGGTTGATTTGGATCAATTTGTCATGCCTAAGTGAAATTGGGAAACATCACAAATTAATCAATACAAAAACAATAATATGTTATTGTTACATTTATTACTCCTACCTTCTCATAACCATCCGAACAATTACTATTTAGCGAAGGGTAATCCATCCTACTAATCATTCGAAAGGAGCTTGCTCCAGAGAGGGAGAGAGAGGAGTAAAATCATTCCTTTTTGAAGATCAATCTAGTTGCTAAAGATTCCCATCCAAGAACGCACAAGGAATAAGTGCATTTTTTCAAGAATCAGCATAAATTATATTTGAAAGAGAAAAGTATATTTTTCAGAAGAATTTTTCAAGCAGTGTGGAATTGCACCTTTGATGGAAGCAATGGTGAAGGAATCGAGGTGAAGATTGGTGACGATAACATTCAGAAGAGAGATTCCTTTAGATATCTGAGATCTATTTTGCAACATGATGGGGAAATTGATGGAGATGTTACTAATAGAATAAATGCAGGCTGGCTAAAGTGGAGAGGAGCCTCTGTTGTTCTCTATGATAAGAAAATTCCTTTAAAGATTAAAGGAAAGTTTTACAAAGCAGCCGTGAGACCTGCTATGCTTTATGGATTTGAATGTTGGCCTGTGAACCATAGACATGTGCAGAGAATGAATGTAGCAGAAATGAAAATGCCAAGGTGGATGTGTGACACACACACACACACACACACACACACACACACACACACACACACACACACACACACACACGTAAAGATCAGATTCGGAATGACGCAATCAGAAAGAAAGTTGGTGTAGCTCCGATCGAGGATAAGATGCAAGAAAACCACTTAAGATGGTGTGGACATTTGCGAAGAAGATCAGCTGATGCACCAGTTAGGAGATGTGAGTGTTGGGATGTTGAGCCGGCTAAGAGAGGGCGAGGACGGCCCAAGAAGTGTTGGAAAGAGATCATACGAAGGGATCTTAGTTTTGTAGATATAAACCCAGGATTGGCCCAAGATAGATCTGAATGGAGGCGAAGAATCCATGTAGCCGACCCTACTTAATTGTGGGAAAAGGTTTTGTTGTTGTTGTTGTAATTTTTCAAGCTTAATATTTTTCGAATGACTTTTTGAATGATTTTTCGATTATTTATGAGAAAAAAGAGGGATAAATGCAATAAATAGAAAATTGGTGACTATAAGTTTAAATTAACAGCTAAGATAATAAAATTATAATGAAATTAAAAAAATTCTAGATAAGAAATAGAACTGCACATACTTTACACCTTTGATGGAAGCAATGGTGAAGGAATCGAGGTGAAGATTGGTGACGATAACATTCAGAAGAGAGATTCCTTTAGATATCTGAGATCTATTTTGCAACATGATGGGGAAATTTATGGAGATGTTACTAATAGAATAAATGCAGACTGGCTAAAGTGGAGAGGAGCCTCTGTTGTTCTCTGTGATAAGAAAATTCCTTTAAAGATTAAAGGAAAGTTTTACAAAGCAGCCGTGAGACCTGCTATGCTTTATGGATTTGAATGTTGGCCTGTGAACCATAGACATGTGCAGAGAATGAATGTAGCAGAAATGAAAATGCCAAGGTGGATGTGTGAACACACACACACACACACACGTAAAGATCAGATTCGGAATGACGCAATCAGAAAGAAAGTTGGTGTAGCTCCGATCGAGGATAAGATGCAAGAAAACCACTTAAGATGGTGTGGACATTTGCGAAGAAGATCAGCTGATGCACCAGTTAGGAGATGTGAGTGTTGGGATGTTGAGCCGGCTAAGAGAGGGCGAGGACGGCCCAAGAAGTGTTGGAAAGAGATCATACGAAGGGATCTTAGTTTTGTAGATATAAACCCAGGATTGGCCCAAGATAGATCTGAATGGAGGCGAAGAATCCATGTAGCCGACCCTACTTAATTGTGGGAAAAGGTTTTGTTGTTGTTGTTGTAATTTTTCAAGCTTAATATTTTTCGAATGACTTTTTGAATGATTTTTCGATTATTTATGAGAAAAAAGAGGGATAAATGCAATAAATAGAAAATTGGTGACTATAAGTTTAAATTAACAGCTAAGATAATAAAATTATAATGAAATTAAAAAAATTCTAGATAAGAAATAGAACTGCACATACTTTACACCTTTGATGGAAGCAATGGTGAAGGAATCGAGGTGAAGATTGGTGACGATAACATTCAGAAGAGAGATTCCTTTAGATATCTGAGATCTATTTTGCAACATGATGGGGAAATTGATGGAGATGTTACTAATAGAATAAATGCAGACTGGCTAAAGTGGAGAGGAGCCTCTGTTGTTCTCTGTGATAAGAAAATTCCTTTAAAGATTAAAGGAAAGTTTTACAAAGCAGCCGTGAGACCTGCTATGCTTTATGGATTTGAATGTTGGCCTGTGAACCATAGACATGTGCAGAGAATGAATGTAGCAGAAATGAAAATGCTAAGGTGGATGTGTGAACACACACACACACACACACACACACACGTAAAGATCAGATTCGGAATGACGCAATCAGAAAGAAAGTTGGTGTAGCTCCGATCGAGGATAAGATGCAAGAAAACCACTTAAGATGGTGTGGACATTTGCAAAGAAGATCAGCTGATGCACCAGTTAGGAGATGTGAGTGTTGGGATGTTGAGCCGGCTAAGAGAGGGCGAGGACGGCCCAAGAAGTGTTGGAAAGAGATCATACAAAGGGATCTTAGTTTTGTAGATATAAACCCAGGATTGGCCCAAGATAGATCTGAATGGAGGCGAAGAATCCATGTAGCCGACCCTACTTAATTGTGGGAAAAGGTTTTGTTGTTGTTGTTGTTGTAATTTTTCAAGCTTAATATTTTTCGAATGACTTTTTGAATGATTTTTCGATTATTTATGAGAAAAAAGAGGGATAAATGCAATAAATAGAAAATTGGTGACTATAAGTTTAAATTAACAGCTAAGATAATAAAATTATAATGAAATTAAAAAAATTCTAGATAAGAAATAGAACTGCACATACTTTACTCAGACTCCGTGCGCAACTGGCAGTTGCGATACAAAAATAAATATAATTATTAATGTACGTTAAAAAAGATGAAACTATGATACTGAAATGCTAAAAAGATTGAACAGTAAACTATTCTTTTTTTAAACTTTCTTAGAAATTCAGGATGTATCTAGCTGCTAAAAGTTATTTTTAATTATAAAATCCAAAGAATGTAGAGATGATGAAGGAAAATAATCAATTGCATGCAATCAGATCCTGATAATAGGAGAAAACAGACAGAGGTTTTCACGGGCAATACCCATTCGATCATGACTTATCCTGATCCATCATTAGTGGGTCATAGAGTGACCCGACTCGTTTGAACGAGTACCCGAATTATCAGTGTAGGTAATGAGTACTCATGGATACCCGTGAAATCTCTTCCAAGGAAAATAGCCCTTGTCTCTTTATTTACAATCATAAAAAATAACATGACATTACCTTCAATTGTAAAGGTAAATAGTCATTTATAAAATTTGTTTTTATTTTTTATTTTAAAAATTCAATAAATGTCAAAGATAAAATGGAGATAAACATATTAATCAAAGTAGATAAGTGTGCAAATGCAGTAGTTGCATCTGGAAGCTCTACATAAGGTTAATGCAATATATGCATATGGATATATTCAAGTTATTTAACATATTATTGAAGGGCTAAATTTCATGTTCAATTGAAGCGTTCAATGTAGCCAGGTCAAATAGGTACCCGACCCAATCAAGTTATTTTGACCTCATATTCACAGGTACTCGAGAAAAATTATCGGGATAAGGTAACCGTAAGATGTGATTAACCTTTGCGACCCGATGAAAAATATGTAAACACCTTTGCGACTGATTTTCAACTCGACTTTAATTATAAACTCGTCAAATTATATCGACATAAATAATATCGTTGGTAAACAGACAACTTAGCTGAGATTACATTTATCAACAAATAACGATACTAATTATTATTATGTATTTGTTGCACATTTGAATAAAATAGTACTTAATATACATCAAGGGCTTGTAAATCAGAGACATTACCCTGCTACATTTGATTCCCAGTCCAGTCCATTTCAAAGTTGATGCAAAGACCTTCTGGATAATGTTGTGAATATATTAATATTTCTTTATGATATCATATTGCAACAGAAAAACTTAAAAATTATATTGATACCTTATATCAAATATATCATGCATATCGAAGAAATTAAGTCCGAAGATTAAAACTTTACTAGTATATTGCCCGCGCTCCGCAGCGGATTGATGCAAGCTTTGAAATATTTTTAAAAAATAAATAAAACATTATTGGTAAATGATTATAGTACTAATAAATGATTATTAAAAGTAATCATTGGTAAATCTCCTCAATATTCTGCCCCATAATAAGTTTTTCAGTAGAGCATAAAACATACAAATGTAATAGAGGATTAAGCTAAGAAGCTCCAGAGAACATGTGCTGAGTGAGTGGTAGAGGACCTCGCCTCCTTTTTTTCCGATTCAACTTGACGAAAATCGATGGTGTGCATCATCAGTGCTCGATTGATGTTGGGAAAGGGATTCGACGGTCCAACGCGTGATGGTCAAGCACTGATGGTTGAATGGTAACCAGAGCATAAATATTGAAAACATGCAAAAGTACACCCCACTCGATGGTTTTAATGTGGATATGGTAGGTTTCTTGTGGTGGTGAATTCATCGTTGTTTTGATAATTGTAGGTCATCAACATCAAGATAATAATTTCTTCACTTACTTTGAGTATGCGAAGATTTGGGGATTACATTTCATTGGTGAAAACAAAGTCTAGAGCAACAGTCACTACATAAACGTCACACCCTGCTTACCACATGTGAATTGGTCATATTGCAGCAAACAAAAAATTAGTCTTTTTTGTTTCTCGGCCTATCGATATCTATGAAAACTGCAAACATTAGTTCAATTTTTAAATAGACCTAACCAATACCATCATCAATTCCCCTGTATAGTTATAAATATATAACTCCTTAATTTAGCAAAAGAAAACACAAGCTATATCTGGCAATGGAATTTCTTGTTCATCCTCATAGTTAAGAGCTATTATTCGTATACTTCTGCACTCAAGCTAATTTTGTAGGAAACTTACAACATACAATGCTCATTTGCTTGATCTTGATCTTTCAGTTTCAAGAATCGATATTTTGGCTATTAACTTATACTATCATTGAATGCCTTCTGCAACATAAATCTATAAATATATCGATCTATACATAGAAACTTTTAGTGTTTATAAGCACAATAAACTAACCTATATCTCCGCGCATATTGTACTCTTGATATCTATATTGTATATGATTTGTGACCTATATTCATGTTTTTCCTCATTATTAAAGAATACTGATCTAGTTGTTCGGAACATCTTGATTGGTTTGACTGTCTGGTTTTGGTCATAAAAAACACGATTCTTCAATTTCACTTTAATAATTACTTTTTAGACTGTGTTAAAATTTCTGCTTGTTAGTTTTCTTAGGTGCCCGGTAGAACCGCTGATGGACTACTTTTTGAGATCTTGCTTCAATCAGTTGGTGATCCATTTACAATGAAGATGGCATACCCATTCAACTTAAATCATGGCAAGCACAAAATTTCTTTATCACTACATTGTGAATGAAAGGATCTGCCTCAAGCATAAATATGTAGGGTATTACAGAAGTCATGCATTATTGCATGCTCAGATAATTTTTTATTTTCAAAAGAGTTGCCATTTTGCAAGCTACGATATTGTTCCTTATCATAAAATCCTAGTTTCCTGTTATATATCAGTATTAGTCTTGTTTATTTGGAGTTACTGCTAAGTTGCTGAAAGTAATATTGGAGTTTTAACATGATGTTTCAAGTGGCATCAATTATGTAAATGCCTCCGATTTAACATGACGACCAAGATTATATTGCATGATCTCTGATGCAAGCACTTGGGTAGAGATGGCTGGCTGGGTGTAGATCAATTTCATTGACCAACTGAGCTGCACTTTCTGAGATACGGTAAACTTTTCCTCTCCAATCTTTGTTCTGATGTTTAACACAATACAATATTATGCTTTGTTTTGTCTTCCTTAAACACACAAGTATTTACTGTGATAATGATCTAATCAAATTCATAACACTTGAAAATGTGAGAAGAGTAAAACACAGCCAGTCTGTCAATTTTTACTCCTATGCTTGTCGTTTGAAGGATCTGATGAATCAAAAGTATCTTGATCAACCCAATATCCAAACAAAAGTATTTTGAATTAGATTTGATATGTGTGTCTAAAATGAAATCAACTCACTGCTATTGGTCAGGGAACTTCACTCTTGAATGAAATTAAGTAATCTAATTTCGGGACTTAATCCAATCCTTCTTGCAGACGTGGATAACATATTTGAAATAATGGAAAAGAATGGAAAAAGTCCTTTGCTACGAGGATGATGGAGGAAGAGACAATATCGGATCGTCGACTCTGTTCTGAAGAGAAGGTTACAGAAAGGGATTTAGCTAGAGAAGGTGATTCAATCAGAATGAAAGTGAAATTGGCTTGAACACACAACTAAATGAAGTGAATGACTTCATTAGTGGCATTGGTAGACAGTAGGAGAAGGTTTTTTGTGTACATTGAGCCTAGTTGGGTAAATAGGGAAAGATGACTTCTTGCAAGGTAGATGATAGTGGAGAACCTGAAGAGACCGACATTGTTGTCACCACAACACGGATGTGACGATGGTGGGAAGAGGAGAAGAGAGAGACATACGAAATCGTCTCTCCTCCGTGCAAAGGGCGGCACCTCCTCTGAGGCCTCCTTCCTCCCCGTCGACCATGGTGGGTCCAACGGCTTCAGGAGGCAGCCAAGGAGGAAGTTGTGCACGGGGGCATGGCAAACTGGAGGTGCTCAATCTGGACGGTCCTCTTCTCGTGCAATAGGGAAGCACCCCCTGACCACTCGGCGAAGAAGGGTTTATCGACATGTGGGAGACACATATCAAGAGAGGTGGGAAAAAACTTTTATTTGAGATCACCTCACCTCGCATTTCTGTTTCTCCGATCATCCCCTCAAAACCAAACAACTCTGGCCACACGCGATGGCTGGAGAGCATCTCTTATCCCCCATTTCCATGAAGAGAATAACCCATCCATTTCGTTCCCTTTTTCTACTTAACTGCTGGCCGAGAGCAGTTCTCGAGCCCTTACGCAGGCACTATGGAGCAGCAATCTACACCACTCTCTCTTCATTCGCAGCCACACCACCTTTGTCCGCCTACTCTCGTAGCTGCACATCTTGACAGACCACCGTACACCTTCTCCTGCATTAATAGCAGCAGCATCACGCCTTCGTCTCCCTCATTTTAGCACCGCGCGGAGAGAAGAAGAGAAGCGAAGCGTTTATTCGTAGAAGGCGAAGAACATAGAAGGCAAAAGCGCTTTTAGAAGACGAAGACACGTGGTTGACGGGAGGATCAGATGGAAAAATCTGGTAAAATGCTATCGTATTCACGTGCCATGATCGGGAGTGAGGATATATGGGAAGAAGAGAGAGCGCAGTGGCCACATGTCTAAAGCTGGGGAAGAAACCCAGCTTTAGTAAGAGTTATAGATTCTATACTAAGACACACATGAAAACCGACACAAGTTCATTCCTTTGCTTTGTCGAATAAACCACAACAAATGAGCACGTACACCAACTCACAGGATGCCATTGTCATTCCATTATGTGAAAACAAACGGGTCTATAATCCTCCCAGCAAGCTAACATTGGACTCGATTGCCTTCAATTGATAGATCTATTAACTTAATCCAAAAGATAGATCTAAGATACTTAATAGTTACGAGAAGCCATCACAACGAAACTGAGGAGATGAAGATGAGATTTCCTTTTCCTTCTCAACTTTTGCCTAATATGCTTAAGTAACGGATCCTCTTACATTCATTAGTTGAGAGAGAGGACTCCAATCTATATTTATAAAACATGGTGGTTACTTATGCATTAAGGGAACCACCAATACTATATATGATAGTTGCATACATGGAATTTCTTACATTCTCTCACTTGTCTCATGTAACGAATTTGTTGCTTTCTATTTGTCAAGTTAAGCTCTATTAATATGAATATTGATGGTAGATACCGTTTAAGCATATCCTTCCAAGCATTACTATATCAATAGTTTGCTTTATCATAGGATCCACAATCATGTAATTGGTTCCTATATGTTCAATCAATACTAAATGATATATAACTTTCTCTTTAAAAAAAATATATTTAATGTCGATTCTCATTCCGTCACGTGTATACTTTTATTGTTAGCGAAAAATATGACTGCAGAATTATCACAATGAATCTTTAAGGTTGTCTTTGGTACGCGGGTTAGGGCGGGTTAAACTGGTAGAAGGTAACCTATTTTTGTGTTTTGGTATTTGGAAAGAGGGTTAAACTGGAAGTGGGTTAGAACTGAGTTTGTAGTGATATGATTGTATTGAAGTTTGAAAAGATGTGTAGTTATTGTGATGTGATTGTATTGAAGTTTGGAAAGGTGAGTAAAAGTGGAGTAGTTTATAATTTTTATATGATATGATGATATAATATATTATTTTTTTGATGGAATTGATGTTGCAGAATTGATTTATTTATTTTTTTTAAAAAGATAAAAAGTGAGGCCCACGTAGGAGTGAGTGAAACGCCCCACCTCGACGGGAGCGCATCTCAACACACATTCACATTATTACCCAACAACAGTCATAAACAACCTGCATGATATACCATTTATACAAAAAAACATAGGAAAGAAAGTCTAAGTTTTCATTGATAACAAAAGTCCACATAGGAATAGCAATAAATCCTCAGAGTCTCTTTATTACATCATAAATACTTGGAAATGAAAGATAGCAACAACTACTAAGAAGGTAGTCCTCAACCTTAACCACGTCCTGCAGATGCACCACCAAAGATATGAGCCTCTGTCTCCTGCTCTAAACTTCCTGTTGGATTTCCAAAGAATGTAACTCATGAGTCAACTGACTCAGTAAGGATAAAATAACTTATACATCAAGAGAGAGTATAGGTAGGCAATGCAAATGCAGTAACTTAACAAGTTTAGAAGAGAACATTCTAAAAGCATCTAGCATTATACAATCACTTATATTCTAGGCCTTTGATACGTACACAATCAAACCAATTCTTTGACATATCTATATTCATATTTTCATTTACTTATCCCGGACTCGCCCGTCAAAGGAGAAAGATTACACTAGAAATGAAGTCTGCAACACTTCATTTAAAGTGCAACCCAAAACCTGTGTGCAAACGCGATCCTTCAGCTAGTCTAGTTGATAGTACTCTGACACTCGAGACGGGCATATATGTTCAATGAGTCTCAACCCTGTCAATCGAGTCTGCCGGAGGAGTCTCGCTCGCTCCTTAAAAAGTGCAACAAAACGGATCCGTATGTGCGATGCACGCGTGCATCCACCTCAATTCCACCAGAGTACCTACCACCACCCCACTCTATGATGCCCCTCGAGTGGGGATGACTCACTGTCGGCTCAGCCGGACTACAAGGGTGTGCACTCACCTTGTAGTATTTAACTTTCCACACCTCTATGTTATGAAACGTTTTCCCAAGCATGTTTAAATACAATAATTTCAATTATAAAATTTAAGAAAATTCTATAGCCCATCCATTTGAGGCTTAAGAGCCTCGGGTCAAGAACATCTATTATAACACGCTGCTGCAATATAAAACATAATATTCACTGTGATTTTAATGTGTTGAGTTACTAGTATACCTTGGATGTTGTAGTTGAGGATCATAGAGGCATGAAACATGTTTCTCACACAATACTATCTAATAGAATTCGATTATCATAAATTTATATGACCTAAGCAGTAGGTGATGAAGTTCCTTCACTACCCGATGTAGTTTTCTTTTTATAGAAAACCCATGCAACTTATAATAAACAACATATGGTGTACATTCGATAATCACAACCTGAAATTTAGCTATACTATAAATCATCCCTCGTGGATCTCATAACCTATCCATAAGTAACTCGACACTATAATAGATTATCTAGGAACTTAGATTTATGTAAGAACAGCCATGAAATCTCAGAATAACTAAGGTGGTAAAACAATAATCAAAGTAGGACTTGAACCTGGAATCAATCTTATACCATGAGTTATAAGTTTTAACGACAAAGCTAGAGGCTTGTATACATAAGGAATCCTTTGACGTAAATAACATTAGGTTGTGGTGCGTTCTATTCCACGTAACCCAATATTCAAAAGCTTATGTATAATTCAGTTTAATCCATTCTCCTTAAAAGTTGGAAGAAGAAAAAGAAGAAAAAAAACTGTAGACGTGATCTTCTATTTTCGATGGGTTCAAAAATAGAAATTCAACCTAATCTTAAAATAGAATGTTATATGCGCGTACCACGTTTAGCATGGAATTCGAGGAGTGAGATTCAACATTAACGGCTGAAGACTTATGCACATCTCAATTAAATTGCTCATAAAAAATGTCTAAATAATTTCAAACCTAATATAACTCTATGAATACTGGCTACGCCCAAAATTATAACACGATAACCGTGAAATGTGAACGCCCGCAATCTGGATGGTATGATAGTTTGGTGAATAAGGAACTTATCGAACAGTAAAGATCCAAAGTTATAACTTGATATCATGAACATGGAAGTCTTAATATGATCCTAAATAATATTTTCTTTTACGGGTAAAAAGGTTATACTAATTTCTTGTATAAACCAAAATTATAATATCAAAAGCAGATTCTACGAAGATGTGATGTGAATCTATAAAAACTAACATGCAAACATTTTAACGAGAAAACCATGATATACCAACAGCAAAAGGATGATCCAGGGGTCGGATCAAAATCGGGCAATCAATCCCCAAAACCACATTCTCCAATATCGCAACATATGCGAAAGAAAAGGGAGAAGGGCAAGATCCGTTACCTATGTTAACGTACGCCTCCAAATCCGCGTTCTTGATCGCTCGATCAAGAATCCGATGAGAGGGTTGCCTTTCCCTTGCGATGACCTTCCTCGTCTTCTTCTTGTCTCGAAGCTACGGAGCTTGCACCATTATCCTTTTGGCTCTCTAGAGAAGGAGATGGAACAAGATAAGAGAATGACTTGGGGAGGAAGAGAGGATGGATTAGGGTTTGGAGAAGGAGTAGGAATGAGGGGAGATAAAGGGTGTAGGTCTTTATATAGTTGGGGATTAAGACATTAGTTTTAAAAACCCTAAAACAACCCTAATTCGAAATTAATTAACCAAAATCCGTAACCCTTAATTCCCTCAAAAACCATAACCCCTCTTCACCAAAACAGGCATATCTCCCACATCCGGACTCGGAATTTCGCGTTTTTGGGCTCGTTGGAAAGCTTGCGACGAGACGCTTCTTTTGAGTATAATATTGAAGAGGTTTTAAAACTTCAGAAAAATCCGAAAATTACGGGGTGTTACATCATAACAACCTTAAAAACAGTCTCGTCCCCGAGACTTAGGATGCAAAAGGTGTAATCATAACAACCTTAAAAAGGATGAAAGTAGCTTATAATTTACCTTCAAAAAGGTATGGATAGTCCCGTCGCATATCCGCCTCAGGTTCCCAGGTGGCCTCCTCGGAGTTGTGTCGTTTCCAAAGGATCTTCACCAAGGGTATCTCCTTGTGCCTTAACTTCTTCACTGAACGATCGATGATCCGAACTGGTTCCTCCGGATAACTCAGGTCAATATCCACACGAAGGTCATCATAACTAATCACATGCGATGGATCATGCACATATTTTCTCAAGTTGGAGATATGAAAAACATCATGCATACCAGCAAGGTGAGGAGGAAGAGCAATCCTGTACGCAACTTTACCAATCTTGTCGAGAATCTCGAACGGTCCGACAAACTGGGGTGCTAACTTTCCCTTCACTCCAAATCGCTGAACTCCCTTTGTGGGAGAAACTCTCAAGAAGACAAAATCTCCAACTTCAAAGCTAAGATCAGTGCGTCGCCTATCGCTATAGCTCTTTTGCCTACTCTGTGCAGTAAGCAATTTCTTCCGAGCTATCTTGATTGCCTTAGCAGTCTCCTCCAAATACTCTACCTTATGTAGAAGGTTATGTCCAATCTCCTGCCAACTCAGAGGTGTAGAGCACCGCCTTCCGTACAACGCTTCAAAAGGAGCCATGCCTATGCTGGCATGGTAACTGTTATTATACGTAAACTCTGCTAACGGCAAATGATCCTTCCACGACCCTTTCCACTCCAGCACACATGCTCGTAGAAGATCCTCTAGAGTCTGAATCTTCCTCTCGGATTGTCCGTCGGTCTGTGGATGGTAAGCAGAACTGAGACATAGTTGCACTTCTAAAGAACTCATGAATTCCCTCCAGTAGTGAGAGGTGAACCTTGGATCACGATCAGATACAATCTGCTTCGGCAACCCATGAAGTCTGACAATCTCCTTAATAAAGGTCACTGCAAGTTGTAAGGGAGTGCATGCCATACTCACAGGTATGAAATGTGCTGACTTAGTAAGCCTATCAACCACGACCCAGATGGCATCATGACTACTAGTGGTCCTAGGAAGACCTGTCACGAAATCCATAGATATACCCTCCCACTTCCACTCAGGAATAGGAAGGGATTGCAAAAGTCCAGGTGGCCTCTTATGCTCAGCCTTAATTTGCTGACATGTCAGGCATTTTGCCACAAACTTGGCCACATCCCTTCTCATTTGCTTCCACCGAAAATTCTTTTTCAAATCCTTGTACATCTTTGTTCCACCAGGATGTATCGACAAACGTGAACTATGTGCCTCACGCATGATCTCTTCCCTCAATTGTACATCTGCTGGAACACACAATCGATTCCCATTTCGTAGCACACCATCTTGATAAGAAAAGCCAACTAAGGTTCCTGCGATAGCCTTCTCCTTCAGTCTCTGCATACTCAGGTCTTCCTGTTGCCCTTGGATGATTCGCTCAACTAACTCTGGACGAGAAGGGGATGGAACTATGACAGTCTCTCGACTACTCTGAAATGGATGCCAATCACTGAAAGCTGCAAGAAGATCCCATGCTTTAAGCTGAGGACGAGATTCACTTGAATGAGGCCTACGACTAAGGGCATCAGCAACCACGTTCGCCTTACCAGGATGGTAAGAGATGGTGCACTCGTAATCCTTTAACAGCTCCAGCCATCTCCTTTGCCTCATATTGAGCTCCTTCTGATCAAAAAGATGCTTGAGACTCTTGTGATCTGTGAAGATTTCGAAAGCGACACCATAAAGATAATGTCTCCACATTTTAAGAGCAAAGATAACTGCTGCCAGTTCCATATCATGAGTTGGGTAATTTTTCTCATGGGGCTTCAACTGTCTAGATCCATATGCAACAACCTTACCATGTTGCATCAAAACCGCACCCAGACCCTCCTTTGATGCATCGGTGTAAACCGTGAATCCGTCTGGGCCCGACGGAATTGTCAAGATGGGAGCTGTAGTGAGCCTTTCCTTCAGAGTCTGGAAGCTATTCTCACATTCTTCTGACCAAGCATATGGCATCTCTTTCTTGGTTAGCTGGGTGAGGGGAAGGGCAATCTGAGAAAATCCCTTCACAAACCGCCTGTAATAACCGGCTAAGCCAAGAAAGCTTCAGATCTCAGACACATTCTTCGGTCGTTCCCAACTAAGGACTGCTTCGATTTTTGCCGGATCCACTGACACTCCTGCACCTGAGATAACATGGCCTAAGAATGATACTTCTTGAAGCCAAAACTCACACTTACTAAACTTTGCATATAGCTTGTGCCTCCGTAAGGTCTCCAACACTGTCTGTAAGTGAGTGCGATGTTCCTTCTCATCTCGAGAGTATATGAGGACATCGTCAATGAAAACTACAACAAAGCTGTCGAGGAAAGGCTGAAACACCCGATTCATCATGTCCATGAATGCTGCTGGGGCATTTGTTAAGCCAAAGGGCATCACCAAGAACTCATAATGACCATATCTGGTTCTGAAGGCAGACTTTGGTATGTCCACATCCCGAATACGTAGTTGGTGATAACCAGACCGCAGATCAATCTTGGAGAAGATGGATGACCCTTGTAGCTGATCAAAGAGATCGTCAATGCGCGGCAAAGGGTAACGATTCTTGATTGTTACTTTATTCAACCGCCGATAATCTATACACATGCGCATAGATCCATCCTTCTTCTTAACAAAAAGGACAGGCGCTCCCCATGGAGATGTACTAGGGCGTATGAAACCCTTCCCCAGCAGTTCTTGTAACTGCACCTTGAGTTCCTTCAGCTCAGCTGGTGCCATCCGGTATGGTGTCAAGGACACTGGTTGAGTTCCTGGAATGATAGAAATCTCAAACTCCACCTCACGAGGTGGGGGAAGCCTAGGCAAATCTGCAGGAAATACATACGGAAAGTTCTTTACTATTTCAACATCCTCTATTCCTTCCATGGGAGTTTGATTCCCAATGACGTGAGCAATAAATCCTTCACACCCTTGAGATAGCAGGCGATGAGCTTGCAATGCTGATATGCAGGTTACCCCTCTCAACGAGATGCTTCCATCAAATATGAATTCTTGTAGCTCAGGAATCCTGAAAATAATCTGTTTTTGGAAACAATCTAAACATGCGTGGTGATTCTCAAGCCAGTCCATGCCGAGAATAACATCAAAATCCTCCATCTGAATAAGCAGCAAGTAGGCCTCGAGCATATAACCTCCAATATAGACCGGGCAATCGGGAAACACTCGATGTACAACAAATACCTGACCTCCAGGTCCCTTAATAAGATAAGGGTCTGAAACCACAGTAGGCTCTCGGCCTAAGGTATCCGCAAAACTCCATGACACGAAGGAATGAGATGCGCCTGAATCAAAAAGAGCATGAGATGTAAAGTCGCCTACTGAAATCATACCTCGTACTACCGATCCCGAAGCATGTGCTTGCCCATCGGTGATGGCATGGAGTTGTCCTTCTCTTCGCGGCCCACTGGAACCTGCCGTGCCCCGAGTCTGGTTAGGATGTCCCCTGCCACCACGAGAGGTAGAACCACGTCCCTGGTGCTGCGGACGTCCCCTTCGTACAGTACCTCGCATCTGTGAAGCTCCCAACGGACAGTTGGACCTGATGTGCCCCTCTTGGTTGCATCGGTAGAAAACACGTGCATCGGTTATGCTGTTCACCATAGGATGTGCTGGTCGTGATGGCTCGGAAAGTGCTTGCCCCAAGGTAGGAGCTCCTCCATGTGCGGACATGGTAGACATGCCGTGCCGGTAGGGGTGGGTACGTTGTCCTCTTCGTGCTGTCGAATGGTCATTACGAGCAGTCTTCCCATAATAGCTCGATCCTCCTTGCCTGGTTCGCACAGACCTGCCTTCACGCAAGTCCTCTTCTACTCGTGATGCCGCATCAACCACTTCCTTCATAGTAACCAATCTAAGGGGTACTAGTCTCTCGCGAATTTCTTTACGGAGACCCCGAAAGAACTTGAATGCTTTGTCAGCCTCAGTCGGCACAGTGCTAGCAGCATACTTCAGCAACTCCGTGAACCTGTTCAGATAAGCAGTCACAGTCTTGTTCCCTTGCTCGAGTAGTGTGAACTCCACGCGGCGCTGCTCTAGCCAATATTCCGGATAGAAATGCTCCCGGAACGCCTCAGTAAATTTCTCCCAAGTAACTGGCGATGTAATCTGCGGCTCCATAGAACTCCACCATTCCTCAGCATAGCCTGCTAAGGAGTAAGTGGCAAGGGTAACCTTCTCCTCATCCGGAACATGTATGGTGCGAAATACTTTTTCTACACGCTTCAGCCACCTCTCTGCCACATCTGGACTTGTATTGCCCAGAAACTCCGGAACCTTCTCCTTGCGATATTTTGAAAATATGTCCTCTTGTCGCGGTGGCAGCGGCGAGGGGGGAGGAGGAGGAGGTAGCGGCGGTGGTGGATCACCGTCTCCCCCACCCATTCCAGACCCCCATTCGGACGTAGATCTCGACAATCGCTCCTCGAGCATAAGTTGTCTCTGTTGCACATCCTGCAGCATCGCCATCATCGCAGTCAATTGCTGCGCAGTCTGATCCCTACGAGGTGGCATGATCTGTATGAGTAGAAATAAAAAAAGGAAATGTGATTAGATTCAAGAGAAGAGGTCATTTGTCAACCTTGATCTTTTTTTGACAGTAGTCAGAAGACTACTTGTCTAATGTACAATGGTATTTCTCCTACCATACAGTTGTCTATGACTGATGGGGTAATTGGGCTCTGATACCAAATGAAACGCCCCACCTCGACGGGAGCGCATCTCAACACACATTCACATTATTACCCA
Organism: Ottelia alismoides; assembly: GCA_037367405.1. Lineage (NCBI taxonomy): Eukaryota > Viridiplantae > Streptophyta > Magnoliopsida > Alismatales > Hydrocharitaceae > Ottelia > Ottelia alismoides. The sequence continues at coordinate 219,089 of JAZKJV010003146.1, read as the reverse complement.
ACAACAGTCATAAACAACCTGCATGATATACCATTTATACAAAAAAACATAGGAAAGAAAATCTAAGTTTTCATTGATAACAAAAGTCCACATAGGAATAGCAATAAATCCTCAGAGTCTCTTTATTACATCATAAATACTTGGAAATGAAAGATAGCAACAACTACTAAGAAGGTAGTCCTCAACCTTAACCACGTCCTGCAGATGCACCACCAAAGATATGAGCCTCTGTCTCCTGCTCTAAACTTCCTGTTGGATTTTCAAAGAATGTAACTCATGAGTCAACTGACTTAGTAAGGATAAAATAACTTATACATCAAGAGAGAGTATAGGTAGGCAATGCAAATGCAGTAACTTAACAAGTTTAGAAGAGAACATTCTAAAAGCATCTAGCATTATACAATCACTTATATTCTAGGCCTTTGATACGTACACAATCAAACCAATTCTTTGACATATCTATATTCATATTTTCATTTACTTATCCCGGACTCGCCCGTCAAAGGAGAAAGATTACACTAGAAATGAAGTCTGCAACACTTCATTTAAAGTGCAACCCAAAACCTGTGTGCAAACGCGATCCTTCAGCTAGTCTAGTTGATAGTACTCTGACACTCGAGACGGGCATATATGTTCAATGAGTCTCAACCCTGTCAATCGAGTCTGCCGGAGGAGTCTCGCTCGCTCCTTAAAAAGTGCAACAAAACGGATCCGTATGTGCGATGCACGCGTGCATCCACCTCAATTCTACCAGAGTACCTACCACCACCCCACTCTATGATGCCCCTCGAGTGGGGATGACTCACTGTCGGCTCAGCCGGACTACAAGGGTGTGCACTCACCTTGTAGTATTTAACTTTCCACACCTCTATGTTATGAAACGTTTTCCCAAGCATGTTTAAATACAATAATTTCAATCATAAAATTTAAGAAAATTCTATAGCCCATCCATTTGAGGCTTAAGAGCCTCGGGTCAAGAACATCTATTATAACACGCTGCTGCAACATAAAACATAATATTCACTGTGATTTTAATGTGTTGAGTTACTAGTATACCTTGGATGTTGTAGTTGAGGATCATAGAGGCATGAAACATGTTTCTCACACAATACTATCTAATAGAATTCGATTATCATAAATTTATATGACCTAAGAAGTAGGTGATGAAGTTCCTTCACTACCCGATGTAGTTTTCTTTTTATAGAAAACCCATGCAACTTATAATAAACAACATATGGTGTACATTCGATAATCACAACCTGAAATTTAGCTATACTATAAATCATCCCTCGTGGATCTCATAACCTATCCATAAGTAACTCGACACTATAATAGATTATCTAGGAACTTAGATTTATGTAAGAACAGCCATGAAATCTCAGAATAACTAAGGTGGTAAAACAATAATCAAAGTAGGACTTGAACCTGGAATCAATCTTATACCATGAGTTATAAGTTTTAACGACAAAGCTAGAGGCTTGTATACATAAGGAATCCTTTGACGTAAATAACATTAGGTTGTGGTGCATTCTATTCCACGTAACCCAATATTCAAAAGCTTATGTATAATTCAGTTTAATCCATTCTCCTTAAAAGTTGGAAGAAGAAAAAGAAGAAAAAAAAACTGTAGACGTGATCTTCTATTTTCGATGGGTTCAAAAATAGAAATTCAACCTAATCTTAAAATAGAATGTTATATGCGCGTACCACGTTTAGCATGGAATTCAAGGAGTGAGATTCAACATTAACGGCTGAAGACTTATGCACATCTCAATTAAATTGCTCATAAAAAAATGTCTAAATAATTTCAAACCTAATATAACTCTATGAATACTGGCTACGCCCAAAATTATAACACGATAACCGTGAAATGTGAACGCCCGCAATCTGGATGGTATGATAGTTTGGTGAATAAGGAACTTATCGAACAGTAAAGATCCAAAGTTATAACTTGATATCATGAACATGGAAGTCTTAATATGATCCCAAATAATATTTTCTTTTACGGGTAAAAAGGTTATACTAATTTCTTGTATAAACCAAAATCATAATATCAAAAGCAGATTCTACGAAGATGTGATGTGAATCTATAAAAACTAACAAGCAAACATTTTAACGAGAAAACCATGATATACCAACAGCAAAAGGATGATCCAGGGGTCGGATCAAAATCGGGCAATCAATCCCCAAAACCACATTCTCCAATATCGCAACATATGCGAAAGAAAAGGGAGAAGGGCAAGATTCGTTACCTATGTTAACGTACGCCTCCAAATCCGCGTTCTTGATCGCTCGATCAAGAATCCGATGAGAGGGTTGCCTTTCCCTTGCGATGACCTTCCTCGTCTTCTTCTTGTCTCGAAGCTACGGAGCTTGCACCATTATCCTTTTGGCTCTCTAGAGAAGGAGATGGAACAAGATAAGAGAATGACTTGGGGAGGAAGAGAGGATGGATTAGGGTTTGGAGAAGGAGTAGGAATGAGGGGAGATAAAGCGTGTATGTCTTTATATAGTTGGGGATTAAGACATTAGTTTTAAAAACCCTAAAACAACCCTAATTCGAAATTAATTAACCAAAATCCGTAACCCTTAATTCCCTCAAAAACCATAACCCCTCTTCACCAAAACAGGCATATCTCCCACATCCGGACTCGGAATTTCGCGTTTTTGGGCTCGTTGGAAAGCTTGCGACGAGACGCTTCTTTTGAGTATAATATTGAAGAGGTTTTAAAACTTCAGAAAAATCCGAAAATTACGGGGTGTTACAGTGAGAATGTGTGGGGTAAGGGGGGTTAACTCCCCAAAGGCACCTAATGGTCTTGAGATTGAATCCACTATCTTGAGACCTACAATGAAATTCTTTAACCAAAGTGTTTGTGTAGTAGTCTCGTGACATGCTACAAATTCAGCTTCCATGATACTTGATGTGACAAGTGATTACTTCACACTTCTCCATGAAATAGTACCTCCAGCAAGTAGAAAAATGTATCCAGAGGTAGATTTTCTACCTTACTACCTGTGTAATTCGAATTCGAATAGCCAATGACTTTTAAAGAATTTGAATGTCGGTAGAGTAGCATAAAATTCTTAGTTCTTTACAAATATCGCAAGACCTTCTTTTCCACCATCCAATGATTCATCTTTGGATTGCTTTGATATCTAGTCAAAGTTCCAACTGTAAAACATATATATGATCTAGTGCTTTGGACATACATTAGACTCCCAATGATAGATGTATATGGAATGTCCTTCATTTGTTCCTTTTCTAAATTATTTTGGGGATATTTGAATGAAACTTTTTTATCTCCTTTTACCATAGGTGCTGGAATAGGAGAATAGTATTTCATCCCGAATCTCTCTAATAATTTTTTAAAATAGGCTTTTGAGACAATCCAATTACTCTCTCAGATCCGTCTTTATGAATTTTAATGCCAGTGACATATTTAGCATCACGTATATTATTCATTACAAAATTATTAGAAAGAAACATCTTTGTATCTTTCAACATCCCAAGGTCATTACAAGCAAGTACAATATCATCTATATATAGGACTAGAAAAGCATATTTACTTCCATTAGTCTTAAGATATATACAATTATCAACAATGTTCTCAACAAAATCAAATGAAGTTATTGCATTGTTGAACATAATGTACCATCGACGAAATATTTGTTTTAGTCTATATATAGACTTCTTTAATTTACAAACCAATGCTTGCTATTATCTAAAATAAAACTCCCAGGTTGCCGCATGTAAACATGTTCATCCAAGTCTCCATTAAAAAAGACTGTTTTCATGTCTATTTGGTGTAATTATAAATCACAATGAGCTACTAATGTCATGATAATCCACAATGTGTCTTTTCATGATATAGAAGTGAAAGTCTCATGATAGTATATGTCCTCTTTTTGAGTGAATCCTTTAGCCGCAAGTCTGTCCTTATATCTCTCAATGTTGCATAATGAATCTTTTTTAGTTTTAAAGATCCATTTGCATTCTCTCTTTTAGGTAGCTCTACTAGTCACATACTTGATTTGCACTCATAGAATCCATCTCCTCCCTCATGGCATTATACCATTTAGTAGAATTAATTCCACTCCTGGCATGTTAAAATGATAATGCATCTTCTGAAATTCTTATTTTGTAGTCACATTCTTGTAGATATGTTATAAAATCTGATGAGATTGAAGATTTTACTATCCGATCAAATCTTGTTGTAACAACACCATGTTGAATACTTGGTGCTGTTTCAAGTTGCTTCTCAGGTAGTGGATGATTCACCATTGGTTCCACCAAGGGATATCTTGGATTTGAGGAACAATAACGTCTTGATGTTGTGGCTCATCTAAGATATCGTGTTAAACATTTTGCTTCTCCGTTTATAGTGGTATAACAAGATCCGGTAATTCATCAAGTATGATGTCTTCAATTACCAAAGGATATCTTGGACTTGAGGAGCAATAACGTCTTGATGTTGTGGCTCATCTAAGATATCGTCTTGACCATTTTGCTTCTCCATTTTTAGTGGTATAACAAGATCCGGTAATTCCATCAAGTATGATGTCTTCAATTACCATCCTACTCCTATTATTCTTGTCATTTTCCAAAAATATGACATTCCTTGAGTCTACAATACTCGATTCCCTATTTGGACAGTAGAATCTATAACCTTTAAGTCTTCTGAAGAACCAATGAAATATATACTTGTAGTCTTCATATCCCAATTTTTCTCAAGTTGTTTATAGATTCTAATCTCAGCTTGACAACCTCAAGCGTGTATGTGTTACAATCTTGATTTTCTTCCCTTTCAAAGATCAAATGAAGTGGATAGAAGTGTTTTTGATGAAACTCTATTCAATATATACACGGCCGTTTTTAGAGCTTCAATCCAAAAAGATAATGGCAATGAGAAGTTACTCATCATACTTTGAACCATATTCATTAATGTGCGACACCATTTTGATCCGACTCACCAGGCATTGAAAACTGATGTGCAATGCCTTCATCCTTAAGAAATCGCACAAATAGTCCAAGTTTTTGTTCTCCTCCAACATACCTACCATAATACTCACCATCTCTATCTGCTCTTACAATTTTGATTTTCTAATCTAATTGTTTCTCTGCCTTCATTTGACAATCCTTAAACGCATTTAAAGCTTTTGATTTATCAAATAATAGGGAGAGATACATGTAACATGAGAACTCATCTATGAAGGTGGTGAAGTATTTTTGACCACTAAAACATTCTATAAGAAACAGACAACATATGTCAGTATGTATAATTTCTAAAAGATTAGTACTTTTCCTTGACCCTTTAGCATGTTTATTGGTATTCTCTTAATATATCCACCACAAACACTAGAATTAGTAAAATCTAGAGCATCAATTACTTCATCATTTACTAATTTCTTGATCATTTTAACGGAGATGTGGCCTAATCTTTTATGTCAAAGCATTGATGACCGACCACTATTACGTTTTTACTTTTTACCAGTTACATTGCAAACAAGGAGATTATTTTCAAAATACAGATCAAAATGTAATGTGTATAAATAATCCACTAAGCCACTTGTACCAATCAACTTATCATTTTTAAACATTTGCAAAATGTACTTTCAAATGAAAATTTGATCCAAGATTGCAAAGTCTAGCTATTGAAATTAAGTTTCTAGAGAACTTGGGTATATAAAAGATATTTTCCAAATCAAATACATGGTCAGTTTCCAAAATGAGCCGTTGCGTCCCAATCGCTTCAACTTGTGAAGACTGCAATTTTCTATATAGACACTTTGCTCATTTTTTAGCGGTATCCTTGTGCTCAGAAAACAATGTACGGAGTTGGAAATATGTATTGAAGTATCATAATCAATCCACCAAGTATTAAAAGGAATGACAATGAAATTAGATTCATGACATACATGATATAGATGTATACCTTTCTTGACGAGCCATTATTTAAACTTGATATATTCCTTCTTAACATGCCCGAGTTTCTTGCAAAAGAAGTATTTTACCTTCTTAAATTCATTCAGTTTCTTTTCTAGATGCTTCACCTCTTTTTTCCATTTGTTCCCTTTCTTGTGAGTGATCAAATGGACACTCTCAACCTTCTCTTGCTTGAGCCCTTTTTCCTCTTGTACACACATCATTAATAACTCATTTAAAGTCTAATGATCCTTATGAGCCTGTTTGGTAACTGTGTTGGAGTATCCTCATGTGAATAGTAGTTGTTTGGAGGGTTGAGAGGGTTAGAATGATAATTGTGATGTGATGTAACATTATGTATTATATTATCTTTTTCAATAATTATAATACGTTTTTTATGTTAATAATTTTATTTGAACATGGTTAAAAAATTTATACCAAAGAAATTGTTGGGCCAATAAAAGTAATCCCAATCCATGAATGTAAGGCTGGAGCCAGGGGTATGCGAGGATACTCCGATGTACCCTGGAAATCAAACAAGCCCTATGTGTGTTGCATGAAATCTTAAATGGTCTATATTGTGAAGGTAAAGTATTGAGAATTAAATGAACAAGTAAGAACTCAGTAAGAACTCAGATATACCAAGTTTAAGTACTTTAAATTGAGCAACAATGTTGTCCATTTCCATTATATGCTCTCTTATTCTAGTGCAACCATTATACTTCATAGAAGATAATTTTGTTAGGAATATACTTTTTTTTAAACTGATTTTCGCAGCCCAAGTAGCTGCTTTTATTCCAACAAAAGGGAGATTACAAAAGGGGCCCTTCGAGGGGAAACATCAAGTAAAAGAAAGTAAGAAAGTAGAGTGCCCAGTTACAAAATGAAAAAACCTAACAACACATTAGAAGAGAGAAAACTAAAAAAGACCTTTAGAACACCTCCAGTCTCGGAAAAGAGTTCCACCATAATTGCGGAATCAACTGAGATCTTGCTTCAAAAAATTCCACCATAAAATTGATGTAAGCATTCACCTCCCTGCCCAGAATTTCCGGTTTAACAAAACCTTCCAAAAAGTCTAAGAAACATTGTTTGGTTAAGATTCCTTTCCACCAAACTTCTCGGGATCTTCCCTCAGTTTTTGTGCTTAAAATATCTAAGGAAGTCCTGTTCTACTTAAGTTCAGAAAACTTTTTGATGGAGAATCTGCGATCAACTAAATCCAGTGCGGCATTCATAAGAAGAATAGGACCCACAGTGTCCTCAATCGCCTTTAAACCCTTTCTTTCTAGAAAATTATTTCCTAGAATCGGTGAAAAGGTGTCGACAAGATTCTCAAAAGCATAGTGTAACACCATCAATCTATCCATAAGCAACATGAAGAAAAGAAAATTTGATTTCTCATCTCCTAGGAGCAAAAGGTGATATTCCAAAGCCCTCCTTTCTTTGATCATGACTTCCTCATCAAAGCTGTCAAGCAATGTTTCGTTTCCCACTTCCCTCAGAATTACTTTGAAGACCATGGAGAAACTGAGCAGAGTATTGAAGTAATTTAATTCCGCAATGAGTTTTCTTCCTTAAAAGGCGAATTGTTCTACATTAATAGAGTGCATCGTAAAAAGTTCAAGTAAAACCTCCAATTTCCTGCCAAAATCTTTAGAATTCTCATCAGTAAAATCCACTAACAGCAGCGCCACTGTTTTAAAGCTTAGCCCCTTCCTGTTAGGATTTTCCATAAACCTTGAAGCCGCACATCTTCTTTCATGGAGCAATGCTTCCCAAATAGAAAGGGTAAGAATCTTCCTCGTTCGAAGATTATTTAAGGCTTTTGACTCTTTAGAAACCAGACCCAAGTACTTCTCCAGAGAATCAGCAGCAGAAATAAAATCCTTTTCAGCTTTGATTAAAGAACGAGTATGAGGAGCAGAACAAGAACCTGAGGACGTGCTTCCAGTCTCCATTTTCAAAGCAAGGAGATGAATAGGTGAAGATACTGAAGCACGACAAAGAGGTTATCTCAAAAGTACATAAAAAGGCTTCAATTTGAGTGAATTTCGAAGGCTCTGAAGGTGAACCACTTGTCCAAGAGGAATGACAGAAAGCTGACAAGGATCAGTCGTGTAACCTTCACATCAGAAACAAACAAAAGTCCACAAGATTCCACGGGTCTACAGTTTGAATAAAAAGCACCCGCTTCAGCAGAGAATTACAATACATCAACCTCCCATAAATTTAGGGGCTGGAAGATGAGCAATAATTCTCTTAGATCTTCTGCTAGGGGCACTAAACTCCATCTGTTTAAATCTGACTTTTTTCCTGCTTTTTTCTTTTAAAGGAGACTGAGGGGGAACATGTTCAGTATCAGAAGGAATGAGATCAGTTCCACTTGGGGAGGGATCACTAAAATAATCTTCACCATTTTGGCATTTGGAAGATTTTTCATCTTCTAGATCAACCTCATCAATTAGAGCTTCAAAAGAGTTGGCAATAGGGATGGGGAGGCCATTTCCAACAATATAACCCTCCTCTCTAAATGAAGAGTTTTCCAAAGCAATTTTCTGTTCAATATTTTCATTTTTTGCAGGAATATGCTCCAGATCAAGATTAGAGGTAGAAGGGGCAGCTCCACTAGGGAAGACGTCCATGTCAACAAACGAAGTAACATCATTGGTCTTAAAAGGTTCAGCCTCCTCCTCCATAATGTTTTGACTAGCTTGCTTCTTAGATTCAGAGTCAAAGGCAATAAAGATATTCTCCTTCTGATAAGTTTTTGGGTCTTCAGTGTTTTCTTTATCAATCTTTTGATTAGCAATAGTCTCAAGGTTCTCATTAGATTTATGTTGAATTTTCCTTGGAACCCATTTCTGGCGAGGCCTTTGATTTTGCAAAGATGGCTGAGGTAGAATCTTTCCACTGACATCCTGTTTATCTGACTCAAGATCAGTCTGCCTTTTTCTAAAGAAGCACTCTTCCTGATTATGCCCAATAATTTTGCAATAATGACAATAATGTGGCAAATTTTCATATACAATATTTTGAACAAAATCTCTGTCTCCGCATCTAATTACAATATGATCAGGCATTGGCTCACTAACATCGATCTCTACGTTCACCCTAATATAACTAGGTCTTGTGAAGTTCAGAACGTCTTTATCAGCTGAAAGGGACCTACCAATTGGTTTAACAATAGAACGGAGAGCTCCTTCAATCAAGAACTGCAAGCTCAACATAGGAAATCCCACTCTTACAGGGATATTTGGGGAGGAGTCCCCCGGATGGAAGTAAGGCGACCAACGGATAAGAGTCATCCAATTATTCTCAAATTTGCTGACGTACATCTTCATGTAATCATTTCTATTTTCAAACTTCAGGATTATATGCTTTGTATCCAGAGCCCCGATTTGAACATTGTTTTCAAAATTCATCTCTTTCCTAATGACTGAATCAATCTCTAGTAATTTGGGTCTAGAACTCTGAAATATTCCAATGAGACAAAGCTCAAAGGGTTTGCTCATCTCGATCATTTCTTCTTGCGAGGACCCAACTACAACATCATTACCCTCAAAATATGGTTCTCTTAACTTTACAGGGGGTCCCAATTTTGGCGGTATAATCTTGTCCTTCATTACTGAGGCATACGATTTTGGAGCAGCATTCGGAATGTTTGTATCTCCAGCGACGACGACCCCATTGTTGATGATCTTGGGAGGAGAGAGCTCGGGAAAATTTTCATTGTTTTTCTCTAAATTGGAGAAAATTGGATCCGCCATTTGTGCAGAAAGCTAATGGACCACGTGTCGGGATTTAAGAGGAAGAGGCCTTTAAAAAAGCCAGCGTGGCACCACAAATCAGCACTAGTTGGTAAATAACAACCTCCCACGACCACGTGTCAATCAATTTTTTTGATCCACAGTTTCAGCCATTACACATGGCAGAATCCTAGCGAATGAAAGAAATAGTTATCAACTAACCGTCCACGTGTTCAGATCAGAAGGCCTCGCAACAACCATCACCCCACGTGGCTGTATCTGGTAGGAGCTCTTAACTAACAGGGGACCACAAACAAGTAATGCGGGAATCTTTCCAGCAAAAAAAGATCAAACACTCCTCCCAACAACAGAAAAAATTCCCAAATTCTGAAGAACAAAGACCAGAATCGAAGAACAGTAGCCAAAAAAATTAACTTCAGAACACATAAGTCCAGACCAGACCTCCCTCTCAACAGAATCAACCAAAACCTCAGACAGCTAATGTCCAAAAATACGAAATATTGCAGTTTTCTTCACCAAAAAACCAAAAAACACCCAAATCCAGCAGATTTGATGGAATAAATCGAGAATCACAAGCACATGATAGTGTATAAAACACTAATCCATCATAATATCCATCAAAAGACTTCAAAATTGGATCAGAATGACCTGGGAAATAGGTTCGACGAGCCAAGGCCGTCGCCTTCTTGATCGCCAGAGCGATCTCCACCTCGGGGCACGCGCACGGGTCAAGGTGTTAGGAATATACTTACCATAACCTTTTCTGAAGTTTTGAACTATTTTTCAACAGCTTCTAAAAACTCATTTATAGTCTTACATTTAGGAATTGAACCATGATATTCTTGGCTATGTTAGTTTGCATGATCATTAAGCTCAATCGGTTGGATTTCTCCCACCGTTCATATAAATCCTTGATGCCTTAACCACTTTCATTCATAGGCTTCGTTGAATCCTCAATGGGAAGTGTATAGTCAAGATCCATACATCCTAAAGCAAGAAGAATCTTCTATTTCCATTTAGAAAAATCATTCTCATGTACAATCATAACAAAATTTAAGACATTGAATTGAGTAGACATAAAAGCTGAACTATCTGCAATAATTTCATAACAAGACTACCACAATAAGCAATAACTCAAGTATAAAATCAATTCAAAACATCAACTTATTTAACATTTTGAAAGAAAAAAACATCAACGTATTATCATTACAAAACTTGTTCTGGCTAAGGTTTTGTAACATACATTTGATATTATGAGTTACCGAGACAAATAAATTTTCAAAAGATCATCAGATATTCCGTACATGTGGGTATCTAGAATAACTAATGATTGAATCATTTTCTCACCCCATCATTTAGATGCAATTTGATGTCATTATAATTCAAATAATTGAATCCTACCACTTAATGCAATTATTGATATTGTTATCCTAGATGTCGTGGTTACTCAAAGAGAACTAACCAATAATTACTCATTGTCAAGAATCAATATGTACAATACAAAACGATCAGATACTATGGCTACTCCTCTTAAATTAGTCTAACATATTTGTCATTAATATTCGTAAGGATTGTTACAATAATATACATGTAAAGTTATGATTTTACGTTACTACATCTTTAAAAATAAATTTACCAAAACATCCTTACATAATTCTTTGTTAAAAAAACACTTCTATTAATGTGATGTTAATTAATATTGTCAAATTTAACATTTCTAAATAAGTAATAGTATATAATGATTTTTGTATAGGGATATAAATAAATACAGATATATTTATATGCAATTTTTTGCTGATTCATTTTTATACATAATATTGACATTTATATCTATATCTAAATTAAATGTGGAAAACGATGTCAATTTTATACATCAATACACACTAATATATGCTTACATAATTAACATATGTATTAGAATATGGACATCATATCCGTAAAAAGTATTCGTATCTACTCTAAAAAACAAGGTACATCTACACCCATAACCCTGAGTAATTTCATAATTACCTTAAAAACCCTTCATAATCATGAATTACACCCATAACCTTGAGTAAATGCTCCGTTTTACACACATAATCTTTCGTTAGCTTTGTTCATTAACTCAACCATATGAGTGAGTTAATCTAACCGATATACGATCTAATGACTATGATTAATCCAAAGTAAAAAGAAGAAAAAGACCTGCAGGCACTGCAGGACTTCCAGGCAGAGTTGGAGATAAGGAGGGGATGGGCGGGCCTTGTTGGGCGTGGGTGGGGGGGGGGAGGATGGTTACGGGTTGGAGGTGGGTTGGATGTGGGGTTGCAGGGGGGCTTGTAGGTGGGGGGGGGGGGGGGGGGCAACGTCCACATTCATATTCATTTTAAAATAGATGCGGATTCGGATATCACTTTGACATTCGCTAATATCCACAATCGTATTCGTATATTCATTTTTCATACATAAGTATAATAATATATATATATATATATATATATATATTTATAACTATGTATAATAATTTATTACATTCACCATTGTTGATATAATTGTTATGAAATTACTATATTTGGTATATCTATTTTTTCTATAAACCATCCTAAACATATATATATATATATATTCGTTAATCTATTCAAAAATTATATTATTATTCGTATCTGATTCGTATTCATTTTACATTTGTTTTCGTTTTTTAAAGATATAATAACACATTTTCCACATCCTTTAATATCTGTATCTACATTCGTATTCGTATTTTAAAATAGATAATGATATAATTATACTTATATTCGCATCTACATCCAACCAATATCTTTAAATAATGGAAGGAATTCGGATCGAATATGCGTATAATACCAAGATGGAATACACGAATACAACATTATGTTGAGATGTCTGGTAGGAATATAATTGAATAAAGATTTCCATCCAAGAATGCACAATAAACCCATGCCTTTTTTTGAAGAATCAACATTAAATTAAAATTAAAAGAGGACTACTTTCAGATAACATTCAAGTTTGGAAGAAAAAATTACTGTTTTATGAATGACTTTTTAGATTTTTTATTTTAATTAGAAAGAGGAGAAAAAGGAGGAAGGAGATAACTAATGACAATAAGATTAGATTTTTATCGTATGCCGCTAAACGAATTAAATTACGACACAATTCAAAACAGATTCTTTTTCTAAATGCAGCATAATTTTTTTACTCTAATTTCGTGCACGTCACAGTTGCATTAAAAAACAATAGACAGAATTGTAAATTAATGTAAAAATGAAATATTGATAATTAAATAATATTCAACTATTTCTTTTATCCACATGCCCTACCAGGGAAATCCCTCAAAAAAGTTAATGCAGTCAAATCTTTATCGTACCACTTGGTGGAAGTGATGGAACAATGCCAATATTATATTATCAAGCAAATAAAGAAATAAAGTATGGATCACAACCTAAATAATTTAAAATGCTAAGAACAAACTTAGAGAAATAACATTAACTATGTATACAAGAATCGTTTACGAATTTATTCCAACGACAATGTAAGAAATTAATCAAATAAAATCCAAACTCGGGGTGTCCATGAGTGGGTACCCATTCAATTTGATCGTGATCCATCCGCCCTGTTGGTATTGAGTCAAGGTCGACCCGTCCCATTCTAACGGGTATCCAAATATAACGGTTACCCGGTTAATGGCAATTGATGTTGGCTACTCACGGTCACTACAAGGAAAAAGGGTTGTAGTGACAATTTTGTGCTGATGGAAACTTGTGATGACGAAATATTTCATCCCTACTAACTTAAGTCATTACAATTCTGTCCCCACAGCCCTTTTGAAGGGAAAATTAGAGAACTGCCCTGAAGTTAAAGAGAATATTGCATTGGAGAATCTCGTAGCTATTAAAATTGTAACCCTAGATATTACTATTTTCTCGAACATGAATAAATCTTAATTATATTTGGCAATTATTTTGTTGTACTAATTTTAAATAGAGGTTTGCTTCAAAATATACTAATTAAGTTCAGGACGCTTTCCTTGGAGGCTAATATATATGGTATAAATTAGTATTGGTGAAAAAGATATGTACGTGTCACTTTCGTGAATGCCATTTATGTTGCTAAAAACAATTCTCTCAAAATACCAAAGATTGACGGATATACAACTTCTGAGATTATTAATATTTATACGCACATGAAATTATACAAGAATCCAGAATTAAGCTTTTGCTGATGCACTATAAAAATTCTGAATATGATGAAATTCCATAAGCAATATTTATAATTTTAATCAACAAAAAACATATTTCGCATATATTCATCTTCAACAATTTTTTGCTGTCAAATATTCAAACATTTCGAGGTAGTCATGTAGAGATAACACACAAAATATTCGGAGTGCATTATGAGAGGTGGATGCTATTACTTGAGAAATATACTTAAAAATTTTGGATGCTTGTATTTGGATCTGATTAGATTCGAAACTATTAATTGTTTAAATCTAAATAAGGGATGCTATAATCCTCATGGAGTAAAAATTAGAGGTTAAAAGGGACAAACTTTTAATATTATAACATAATAAAAAAGTTGAGGGATTGAAACCCCGATAGAATAACCTAAAAATCATTTCTTAAGACCCTATAAAAGAGACGCCCGACCTCCACTTACTCTTTCTCTTCCACATCTCTGGAAAAAACTAACCTCATAACCACTCTTCCATGGTGGTCCTTGGAGGCAGAGGTCGAGGTCAAGGCGGAGGCGGAGGTCGAGGTGGAGTCGAAGGTCAAGGTGAAGGCAGAAGTCGAGGTGAAGGCCGAGGCAGAGGAGGAGGCGAAGGTCGAGGTGAAGGAGGATGCCGGGGCGGAGGTCGAGATGGAGGTGGATGTTGAGGTGGAGGAGGAGGCCGAGGTGGAGGCGGAGGCAGAAGCGGAGGAAATTGGCGATGGACAAAGGTGGACAATGAGCTTGGGACATCCATTCATCGTGCCCTAATCGTGGCGCCCACCTCTGCGGCGATTGCAGCTTGCCTCACCGAGGATGTGTTGGAGGAGGCGGAGCTTCCCGGAATGGCAAAGCATTGGTGGGGCGGGGAAGAGGGAACCCACAGAAGGGGGTTCAAGGATCTGAGTATCCGTGATTTGGTCCATCTGCATATTAGAATGCCAGAGGTTTGTAAAGCAAAACGACGACTTGATTTGTGGTTCGCTTATGCTATTCATTTTTTTGTTCCAACTTACATGGATGTCAATTCTAGATTTATCAGATATCATAAATCTAACGCCAGTTTAAGGTATGCATCGGTGTTATATGTAATATGATAAAAAATTTATTTAGATGCAGTAGAGATCTTCCATTCATATGATGCTTAAGATATATTCTCATCAGTGTTATATGTAATCCAATGTGAGTTTATGGTATATTCCATTCATTGCTGTCTTGAACTAATTTCTTATCCACATATGATGCTTGTGCCAGAAACAACAATTCAGTGCGTTGCAGTCTCTGATCTTCCACGTGCACAGATTTTGTACATATTTTTTGTACAATGTGAAGTCTAGTAACCATTTAATTGGACAAGTACTATACAGATGGAGAGTGGAAGGTCTCCAGCTCAGGTAAATCTCTTGCTATTACTAACCACACCATCAGCGAATACTCAGCAAAAGGTTTGAGTTTTGTTCATCACAGATTTTGTACTTTCAAATATTTTTCTTTGATTATTTCCATGTAAAGCAAATCTGCCAAGATTCCCATATTGGAGACGGAGGAATAAAAAGATACAGTTCTGAGGCATGTTGGTATTTTTTGAGGGAACAATGTAGGCAGTGTTAAGCCCTTTTATCTAATCAATTCCTATTTTGAGAATGCATATAAATGGTTGCATATTGTTTCTCTTTTATAAACTAGATATGCATACTGTATTTAATTGATTTGAATGTGTTTTACGTGCAATTGTGATTGCAGTTTGGAGCCATCTCTATTCGAAAGGGATCAGGAAGAGAGATCCCATTTGTTTGCAAATGTGATCTTTGTACTTCATGAAATATTCATGACAGGTACTATACCAATGTTATTTTTGACGATTTTATTACAACTCTAATTTATTTTGATCGCAGTTTGTTATTGGAGGCTCCCTAATGTGGTTAATTTAGGACATTCTCTCCATCCATATATGATGAATGCTTGAAGTCCTTATGATATGCATATAATTGTACTAATGTATAAAACTTTGAGTCACTTCTGATTTGCTTCCATAATAAATAAGTGTTGGTTGATATGCTTTTGCATGTGCGGAACTCCAAATAATTTAGATGACCTCATTCTCCTCTTATAAGAAGTTGTTTAGAGAATCAAACTCATGATAATTTTTTATTTGTTCACTAAACTCGTCAAACTTAAAGAGAGCAATGAGTATTGGGAGATGATTCTACAGATTGTCAGAAAAGGATCAGACAAGGAATAGGGATATCGTTCGTTGGTTCTACAGGTGGAGGTAGAGGTGGAGGAAACTGGTGATGGACAAGGGTAGACAATGAACAATGGTATGAGGCCGATAGTGACCGAAGGAAATTGGCGATGGACAAGGGTAGACAATGAACAATGCTATGAGGCCGATGGTGACAAGCGATGGACAGATCGTGTTGGGAATTGGGAGGACTGAGGAGGATGTTATCGAACCCTTTCTCATATAAGTCAGGAGGTTGGAGGTCCTTTCGTGTAGAAGGTATAAGGCTGGGGGGCACTATAGTTTCCTAAGGATTTTTATACTTATTTTCAATTTCACCTTTTCCATGATGTATGCCATTCACACATGTATCCTTCTTGTTTTCAGGTTATATCTCAGTACTCAAGCATGAAGCTACATATTGTCCCTCTTATAGCTTCCATTTCTTTTAGAGGTTATATTTCCAGGTATAGAATTCCAACCCTAGTATATGTCTTTAGTTATTTATTTTTCTTTTATTTCCTGTGCAATTTATTTAGCATGGAAGCAGGTTTAGTTCTGAAGTTCGAACTAGTTGAACTTCAAAAGAAGTATGGATTCCTACTAGTTGTCGATGATTTAAGTTTACCACATCAAGCATCTCATTTTCCCCTCTTTCCCTACAATCAACAATGAGAAGTGATGCTCTCACACGCGTTTGGCATGATCACATGACATGTATGTTCTACATATATCCCAGTAAACTTTGTCTTGCACTTCGATTGTCAAATGCAAATCTTGTCCATATGTTAGAAAAACATGGGAAGGGGATTTCAACGGAGTCTCAAGGGGAAGGTCATTTTTTATTCAAAACCGTGGCCTATGATATCTGACAGCACCAAAGTTCTCATCTGATATATGCTCTGTCTCCAAGCCTTTAAACAGTCTATTACTCATCAAGAACTATGTGCATTTACTTCCTACTAGGGCTTCCATGATTATGTTCGATCTACGGACTGCAGCATAAAAGGTATTGCAATTTCTTCTCTTACATCGGTATTACGGTGGTCTACTCTTGTAAGACATCTGTGATGTATTAGAGTAGAGTGGCACTAGTTTAGCCTTCGGATCCCGCCGTTCTTTCTCGTCTCGAACGGTTATCTGCTACGAATAAGTTGAAGAAGATGTCTTTACATGTGTAGAATAAGCATAATTAGCGATGTAAAATGATGATGATCTTATTTTAGTAATGCCATTCTAATTTGAATCCAAACTTGAGTAGCTATTCCGTGCTCTGAAATCTAAGTATGGTCTAATGTTGGGGGTTGCGATTACGTGATAATGCAAGCCATGGGGTTGCAATTGTTTGTTATATATGATAATTTTTTATTATGTGAGTGCTTCTAATTTATCTTTAATCAGAGTTCTGCATATGTTTGCAGGAAAGCGATCTAATTAAAGGGGCAAGCAGCAAGGCAGAATGTTTGATGGGGAAGTATGCTCTTTCTAGCACAAGATTTGGTCGAAGAAAAAATGGTCCAAAAATGGTTTGGCTATCTTCGAGGACTTAGTTCCTTGTTTATGTAATGTTCTTTTTTTAATGTACGTGCAAATTTGTATGTAAGAGTCACACTATTATAAATACATATTTCTTGACATAATTTGTGTGCATATTTTTTTTATATTTATGTAGTTTCTCCCAGACAAAATGTAATTGATTTGAATAAAAATTTCTGGTATTGAGGTTGTGGTGACAGATCAATTCAGTCTTTACAACTATCTTCCTTTCAATACTTTGGCGACGAAATAGGTGTCACAATAAAGATTGCAGCAACCTTTTCGTCACCACAACCTGTAGTGACCCAGCTTTTGGAGATGGATTAGTAGTGACGAATTGGCTGTCCTAATAGCCATTTTTGTCACTACAAATCATCATTTGGTCACTACAGTTTTGACACCAAAAGACCATTTTGTTGTAGTAGGTTATCCGCGGGTACCCGTGGGGATTAAGAAAGATACTTCTAATGAAATGTGACATATATAAAAATGTAAACAATATATCCAAATATGTATATCGGTATCTATATCATATTCATAATGATAATGTTGAATATGAAAACCTAAATGGTACGGAATGCATTAAAATATGGTTAAACAAACATAGATAAAGGAATTAATAAGGATATATAAAACTATGTGGATAATGTAAACCATATGAATACATGCAATTGGAAGAATACTATCGAATACGGATCCAATAATGACATTTTCACGTAAGTTCATCCTCATAATGAATCAAATACGGATAAACGAGATGTAAATATATATAATCGGATGACAACATGACAAATAATATATACGTATATATTCCTATTTGTAAATGTGTATTAGGTATCATCACAATTGGTTTTCGCGATATGTGTGTACGGGCTTATGTGCATACGCGTGTCACTACAACAAAATGCACTTGGGCTATCCAACTGTGCCCACAGATTTGATCACTTGTGGCCACTAAATTGATTCTGGCTACGACATCTTCAGTGTAAGTAGTCAAAACTAGGGTTGGGCATGGGCCGGGCTCGGGCCGGGTTCGCCTTGGCCCGGCCCAAGCCCATTTTAGTATATGGGCTAATGGGTCGGGCCTAGGCCCATTTTATTTTCAAAAATTAGGCCCAAGCCCAAACCCGGCCCAAATAAAATGGGTCGGGTTCGGGTCGGGCCGGTCCAATTTAACACCTATGTATACGAATATCATGTCTTCCATTCTTCTTGCATTTGTGTGGTTGTTTCTTATGCATATGTGCATGTTTAAAACTATAAAGCATGTTAACTAATTTGTGATTTTAACATTAGTTGTATGTTGGAAATACAAATGTGGTAAAAATATAGCGACTTAAACCACCATTCAATTCACCATTACATATTCTATTGTAGATGCGGGCACTATGACCCAATACAAATTGGTTACTTACAGTTGTACATGCTGTAACACTTGATGACACAGATTCTATTATTGCATATTAATGTAATAATTTTGTATATTAATGTAATAATATCCTCAATCCACTAATGGATATGATTATTAATGTATCTAAGCATTTGTTCTACACTTGAATGAGGATAGTAAAGTTAGAACATGGTATTTGGAATGAACATGAATATAATTGATATAATTATACCGTACTAGATGTAAATATACTTGCTTTAGAATGGATCGGGCTATCGGGCTAACGGGTTTGGGCCTTCTCAGGCCCAAACCCGGCCCGATAATCAATATGGGCTCATTTTAGGGCCCACGACCCGCCCATTAAATTTCGGGTTCGGGTTTGGGTCGGGTTATACGGGTCGGGTTTTGGGCCGGGTCGGGCCGGCCCAGCCCAATGCCCAACCCTAGTCAAAACCACAAGTCTGGTTGGCAGAGAACTATGGCTACTATAATTTGATGCCACTATATATGGCCCCGATAATTCGATTGCTACAACCTGCATAAGGCTCCTACTTACATCTACGAAATTGCCGCAGGAATAATTAATGTGATGTGGCAAAAAAAAAACAATACAATTCTCCTCCAAAATAAATGGCACATTTATTATATCCGCATTCACTACAAGAAAAATGAGTTGTGGCCACGGAATGTGGCTACAGAAACTTGTGGCCACGATAATTCCGTGGCCACTAGTTTCTCGTAGCCACAATCCGTGGCCAAAGTCTTCATATAAGAGTTGTGGCCACGATAAGTTCTGTGGCCACTTGTAGTGGCCACGGCATATTCGTGGCTAGAAAACTCTCGCGACGAGACTTGTAGCTACGGTTACTGGCCACGACATGTCGTGACCAGAGCCCAATTCTGCTGCCACAAATCACATATCCGTGGTCATAATTCTGTAGCCACAACTTATTTTCCTTGTAGTGATTATTTATTGCAGATGTACAAGTCAATAACCTGTATATATGTCTGATTTATAAATCAATGTTATTGATTGCAAAGAGGTAAGTAGAAGAATGCAAACAATGGAAATGTTAACAGAAGACTAATCAATCACTACAAGAAAAATGAGTTGTGGCCACGGAATGTGGCTACAGAAACGTGTGACCATGATAATTCCGTGGCCACTAGTTTGAGGTGGACACCTACGAGTGTTTCCCCCTTGTTGGTCTCAAAAAAAAAATTCCGTGGCCACTAGTTTCCCGTAGCCACAATCCGTGGCCAAAGTCTTCATATAAGAGTTGTGGGCACGATAAGTTCTGTGGCCACTTGTAGTGGTCAAGACATATTCGTGGCTAGAGACTCTAGCGGCGAGACTTGTAGCTACGGCTACTGGCCACGACATGTCGTGGCCAGAGCCCAATTCTGTGGTCACAAACCCCATATCCATGGCCATAGTTCTGTAGCCACAACTTGTTTTCCTTGTAGTGAATCACTGTAGAGCATGGAAAATATAATGAGATTGATTAATAAGTATTGAACCATCAACCACACTAAGCACATCTAAAACAAAAACAACAAAAAAATGATAAACCAAAATTTATGGAATATGAAATGCAATAGCAAATACAAGTACAACCTAAAAGTAAGTTTTTACAAGATGGTCAAGAAATTAAGAGTTAGGTAAAAACAATTGATTTAGAGAGCTTGATGGAGATGTTCTGGCTATTGGATGATGAAGACGGGAGGTGCAATAAGCTCGAGCCGAGGATCACATGATGGAATGCGTGAGGTGACGTGCTTCGCATATCAGGATGCTTAGATGATGAGGCTACACCAGCCAAATGAAGGGTCTACACCATGCTCACAAAGATGAAAGCAAACATGTATGGTACATGCAAGAAATAAGAAACAATTATTAAGAACTTGAAATAAAAGATAAGAAATAAATTATAAGGGACACTGTAGAATGCTTAATTATATGTAAATCATAGAGAATTCCTATTTGACTAAAACTACATAGTTTCATATTTGAGATTAATTAGACTTTTCGGTTTCAGCCAACATGCTTAATTTCCAAATGTTTAGATGATTTTCCATGCAAAAGTTCTATTCAAAATTCCGATCATCTATGAAAAATCAAAATAAACATGATTATATGTGTTGTTTGGAACATGCAGAGAACACATCAATATGAAATTTTAGATTATATGAGTTGAAAACAAAAGTTCTTACATGAACATCTTTTAAACATACACCAAAATATTTAAAACATGAACATGTCTATTTCATGATAAAACTATATTTTCTGGGTATACATAAATCACATTGCAGAGCTATAAATATATGAAAACATAAGGAATCTTACAACCCTGGATAATTACTGGACTGAATGGGGAATTATTACATATAAGTAAATCTTAAAATTTTGAGGAGATTGCATGCAAGTTATCAATAACTATCATAAAAAGACTGGCAAAATAACTGAAAAAATATATATTACAACTACATTAGTATATTTCATTGAAGTTAGTTCCTCTAAAGTTTAAAACTACTATATTTATATGTGTAGATCTAATAATACAGGTGATATCAAGGATAATAGATGATAGAACAGATATGTAGTTAAAAATGAATCTTCTCATTACCTTCAGATAATTGTCACTGAAAGTTCAAAACTGCCATGAACATGACTTATTGTCCTAATCCTAAGTTTACACACTTATCACCATAGGATCCATGGATTATGGATAGGCCCTGTAGAGCAAAGAAATATACTGAAAACATTATGATGGATTACTTTTTTAAAAAGAAAAAGGGTCTCCACCATTAGATGTATGCCGACATTACGATGGATTACAGGTTGCAAAATAAGATATTAATGCAACCAAGAAAAATCAAGGTTTCAGATTATATGAGTTGAAAACAGAAGTTCTTACCGTAGCAAGCTTTGACCGATCTCTACAGTAAAAAAATCAGTATTAATGAGGAAGAATGAATTAACAATTGCTGATGATACAAGTAAAAGCTACATGAATGCTTACACTGAGTTTCAGATTGCATCATGTGCTAGGAAAAAGGCTGGGAGTCGACAATAGATCCCTCCTAGTTCCCGTTCTTCTCATCTATCACATTGAATAAAATGGTCCTACAAAAGTTTTACTTTTGTTACGTAGAATCATACAAGAGATGCGATACTAGAAAGACTTACAATCTTAAAAAATGGCTTATACAGTATAGAGGGAGTTCTTTGATGTCAGCACAGATACATTTTGACGAGATACACCCCCTGCCCACTGGTTGAACACATTCTCTAGGTATTGCCAGTGAATTGTTAACAACAAATTTATCGGATTAGATTTATTCAGAATGATTAGGATAAAAAATAAAATGGTTTCCATCAAGGACATACTCTAATCTTCATCACAATCAAGTTGAACATAGTATAGCTTCGACTAACCTTACTGTTCCAATGCAGCATGGCTGGCACACGGTAACAAGAACAACTTCCTTCCCACTGAGTTGTTGATCGAGTATGTAATGACATACTACTGTTACTAGATGTATGAATATTATTGCAATTTCATTTACATGATCACAACCAATCACGACAATACAATGTGTTGTCCTTTACGTAGACACCTGCTATTGTTATTAGATGTCTGAACATACTATGCATTATCCAACAAACGACCAAGAACCTGTAGAATAATATTGGCCATCGTCAACAAGATTTATGCGCAAGATCAAATAAAATCTACAAATAATTAAATGCAATTTAAAATTAAATTTGATGTGCGGAACTTTAAAATTCTCCAACTTGAAATAAGCCAAAAACAAGGCAAGCATAAGTACCACATAGTAAGTTAAAGCATATATATGCAATAATATGTTAAAAACAGAGAGCAGGGAGAGAATCACAAGAATGGTGAGTGACCACTGTTATCATATGTTCCCGTGAAATTTATAAAAATTTATTATTAGCAGCTGTTTGTAGACATTAAGCAACAACTTTTCAAATGTTTTGGAATCGTGGAAGACTTACAACGCTTGGAGGCCCTTGCATATAATCCTCACATTCTAGTTGACATTATGTCAATTACGCTTTCTTAGTTTCTGTGATGTGGAGTTGTGCTAAGCCAACGTCGTAAGGACAGTGAGACCGACTATTGTAGTGCTCTTTATTGGCCCAGATGGCCATCACCTCTGCATCTGGATATGGTATCTGATCATCAACCACAACATACGCATGCATATAACCCACATGTCACTGATACACAAATTTTGGAGTTTCAAAAAATAATCAACTACAGTCCATAAAAAACTTGTCATGCCATATATCAGAACAAATTACAGTTTTAGTCAACTTTATAAGTGGAAAATGTATCAAGATAAATCCATGATCAACAATAGTAATTTTCGTATCAAAATAACATTACACGCACAATAAAACATCACCATCAATGTCGAAATAATACAAAGACCTTGCAGAAGTATACCATAACATAAATATAAATGAACATACCTCAAACAAGGATAACTTTCTATGGTTGTATCACTAGTTGTGTCATGCAACCAACCTACTCTAACATATGTGCTCTAATGTGAGATATACATTGAAAATAAAAACTAAAATAAACGACACCAATCAAATTCCATATACATGCATTGGATGGACATTTGCATTTCTCACATTATGATGATGCTTCATTGTTCATACAAATTTGATGTTCGAGGAGTATAGATAGGGAGAATTGATATATATCTTTTGTTGAAATCCGACGTTACATGGATATAGGCAGCCGATGATTGAATAATTCCAGGGATGTCTAATACAAATATTGAATTTAGTATGACACCATGCGATCAGAGACGCCGATCAGAATGTCCTACGGGTCTAAGGAGTATGAAGATCACCTTGACATTACATTGATTAATTCGTGAGAGGATCTGGTACTGATAAGATCGAAATAGATTTTGAGGGGATTCTTTGGGCAAAGTAGAGGCGAAATAGGTAATGAACTATTTGGGGACGATATGGAGCAGAGCAGAAAATGACGATGAGTACTACAAAGGGGAGAGGGGGATTAGGATTTACCTTTAGGGGCTTTGCGACAGCAGATATGGAGGGAAGGGGAGGAAATGGCAGCAACGGGGGTGTCGATCAAGACCGCTAGCACCGCTACAAATGTTAGTGCCATCCCCCATTCACACCCTAGTCTATTATCCTCGACCTCTGGCAACATCGTCCTCGTCGCCACCAACGCCATCCCATACTTCCGCCTCCACCATAGTCCTCTGCCACCGCCTATGCTAGAGACACTACCAACACCAAAGCTAGAGTCACCGACAATAACAACACCAGAGCAACCAGGAATGCCATTCCCAAGCCTCGGCATCAGTCATTACCCTCGTCCTCCGCCAGCACCACCGTTGTATATTCTCCGATTCCAGCTCCATCCCATACCCTCATCCTCCGTCATTGTCCTTGGCCTCTGCCACAGCCATTACTGAAACCAGCACCAATGCCAAAGCTAGAGCCATCCTCCATCCTCATCCTCAGCCATTGTCATCGTCTTGTACTAGTGCCAACGCCGCCACCAGCGTCGTTCGCCACCCTCGTCCTCTACCATTGTCCTCGACCTCGATCGCCAACGCTACTATCAGTTGCGGCATCCCCTACCCGCTCACTCGGCCATTGTCCTTGAGAATGTTTTATAAGAAAGGTTAGGGAGTATTTGGATAGTGGGTTTAGGTGGGTTAAACTGGTAGGATGTAATTTATTTTTTGGTTTTAGTGTTTGGATAGAGGGTTAAACTGAAGGTGGGTTAGAAGTGGGTTTATTATGATATGATTGTATTAAAGTTTGAAAAAGTGAATAGTTATTGTGATGTGATTGTATTGGAGTTTGAAAAAGTAAGTAGAAGTGGAGTAGTTTATAATTTTTATATAATATGATGGTATAATATATTATTTTTTGATAGAATTGGTGATGGGGAATAGATTTATTTTATTTTTAAAAAAGATAAAAAGTAGGTCCCACTTAGAAAGAGAAATGAATGGATTGGGGAGGGTAAACCACCCCAAGGGGGGTTTACCCCCGTTTATGGTATTTTCTGTTGTACCCAATATTAGGATAAATATATAAAACTATCCAGCAGAAATATTATATGTGAATTAGTAATTTAAGTGTCTTTGGTGGCAACGAAATATTGGGAAGCAAAACATGTACTGGTTATAACTATCAAGTGTAGTTGTAACTATCAAGTATTTGGGGTCTCAACTTTTCGTGGCCACTATTTGGTGGCCACAACCAATTATTCTTGTACTGATATCTCATTCACTTTTTTGGACATGTTTTTCTATATTTTATTTCTTGTTCCATGACTTGCATTTTTGACATGTCAAAGTAATTAGAATGTTTTATCTGTTGTATGTTTGAGTGTTTTGAAATGCACTTTAGCGATTATGTAAAGTGGTGTTTTATAAATTATCATTTAATTGCAATATATTTATTGCGGAATTTTAATATGACATATTTCTTCTCATATTTTTGTACGTTCTTTCTTTCTCGTACATTGATAGAATCATTGAAAAATTATATATAACAAGGGTAATCCATTATTTAAAATCGAATGGAAAAATCGGAAAGGATTTTATACATTAAAGACTTTACATTTTAGATATATGATCGGTAACAAAAGGCGATTGAATACACGATTATTGGTTTAATGTTAAAATTAAGTTAAATATTCATATATGATAAAAAATTCCATTTCCTACGGTTAGCTCGCCATCTTTGAAATCAAATTACAACAGATAAAAATAGACAAAAAATTATTACCTACAAGGTATTCGTTGCAAATAAGTTTAAACAAAAAGAAACCTGGTGATCGTTATAGTGACGGAATTCGTATTTTTCCCGACGACAAGATTGTCTAAATTAGTATTCCCTACGAGGGTATTCCCAACGAAATATACCCCAAGACTTAATTGTCAGAAAGACCTTTTCTTGACGAAATAGCCTTTAAATGTGACGAAATTAGTTGTGAGGAAAACACAGTTTTCCTGTAGTGCATACAGAATAACTGGAGCAAACTTTACCTCATCTAAAGACATTGGTTGTTGCGATGGAGATTTTATTATGCCCTCGTCTATCTCCATGTATTTGGAGAGGGCTCCTTCAGCAGGAAGCAACACCGGACTTGATTTCCTCCTATATCTCATTTGTTTCGTAGCTTCCCACCTTATATTCCAATCAGAGGCAAAAAGGAGATGTCTCCATGCAATGAAAATATAACTATTTTTTCCTTACACTTATGATTGTGGAAAATCAACATAGTAGTAGAATACTTACAGCTCGTTAGCATAAATATTTATAATAATAAAACGATGCTCACAAGGGAATGGCTTGGAGGTACGAGCGGGTGGAGCACGAAGTTATCGAGTACTGTTCGAATAAAGTTCTTGGTGAATCATGCCAAGCATGTGAATCGAAGAATTTATTTTCCGAGAAAATACATAGATTTGGATTAAACAAGAAAAACAATAAGTGATTGCATTGGATCTAAATTATGATAAGGGTACGTTTTATTCGGGAATAAGCATAAATAATGATGGGGAATAAGAAGAATAAGGGTACGGAGCATTCGGTTCGAGAATAAACAGGAATAAAGATGATGAATAAGGAGAATAACGGTCCATTCTCTATTCAACTGGAGAGATAGGAACACAAAGAATAAGATGGAATAAGGTTAGGTAAGGTGGAATAAAGATATGAATAAGGGTGGAATTATGAGAAATGATGTGAAGTAGATGGGAATAGTCGTACTATTGGGAACCGCGTCGGACGAGAATTTAACCCCTTATTTCAGTGCTTATTCTCCAAATGACTAGGGTGTAAGAATTTTGGGGATAGATTTCAATTTTTTTCCCAAATTTATTGGTTGTTGCTTGCATAACAGATACTCAACTCGAGATTACAGACCTTCATTCTAAACATTCGCATGTTTTCGATTGTTGTCGCTTACACTACAAGAAATTTGACTCAAAGCAACAAATAATTTGAACATTCGTTGCGCATCTTTCGATGTTAATGTATAATAACGAATATAATTCATTGTAAAAGTAGCTTTTGTTCTTGTAATTAACAATGAATGTAAAACTTGTTGCTAACTATTCATATAATAAATGATTTATATGCCGGCTTATTCGTCGAGATTTGTATGAATCGTTGCTAAATTTACCAATGATTAGAAGAAAATGTAAGCGATTAATCATTGTTATATAATTCGTTGGGTAAGAACGAATACAATAATTGATGTGAATTTAAAGAAGCGGGTGAATATTAGTAGATGCTATATATATATTTAACTACGGATAATATGGAGACAAATTATTCATTGGCTTAGGCCAAAATTTTTTGTATTGTTATCACAACATCACTTAGTGTGTGTGCGGGGAGGGGGGGGGGGGGTGGTGTCACTAAAGTTTGAACTCGATGTCTTCGTCTTGAGCTCTTCGCCTTACAAGCTTGATTTCATAAATACAAGCTGACATCTTGCCAAACTTCT
Source organism: Ottelia alismoides (assembly GCA_037367405.1). Taxonomy (NCBI): domain Eukaryota; kingdom Viridiplantae; phylum Streptophyta; class Magnoliopsida; order Alismatales; family Hydrocharitaceae; genus Ottelia; species Ottelia alismoides. The sequence goes on along the minus strand of JAZKJV010003146.1, from coordinate 191,488 downwards.
ACTCCGTTTGTTAGCTCGATTCATTAACTCGATAAAATAGCAAGTGTTGTCTACTCATGTGTGTGTTCTACATGCGTGTGAGCGTTTGTGTGTGGAGACTTTCAAATGAGACGACACCTTTAATTTATTTTGGAAAGGTGCTAATTTCGGTCATTGTATGGATAGTGTGCATTTGAGATTAAAATCACCATGATATAATTAGTTGTTTTCGTATAACAAAACTTCTTAAAAATGAGAGACATATTAAATTAATGCTTAATGAGTAAATCTATGTTATTGAACATTTTGCATTTAGAAAGATGTTAAGGAGTGAGCATTGAATATTTTAAAAAATATGATTGAATAAAGACTCAAGTTTAGAAATAACTATTATCAATTTACAAAAGATTGATAAATTTCACAATCTCGTGTAGTAAAACATGAAATCGTAACCATTGATGTACTCGTCGAAAATATGTATGTTATGTTAACTGTATTTTCTAAAATATATGGTGTTTTTATCATGCGCTAATTAATTGATGTACATGTAGAAAATATGTTTAGAATGATGTAATTTTTGTTACAACTATAGTTCCTACTATATCAGATGGGATAGATTGCGAACACATTAAATATGCTACACGTCAGATGCATATTATTTTTAGGGAGGTATTGAATATGAAGTGTATTCGTATTCTCAAATTAGAAAAATACGCGCCATAGTAAATGCTAAATTTCATTTTCAGTCAACATTCTGTGGATGTAATGTTTTGTAAATCGTGATATTTTTTTATAAATTCCGTGGTCTTTTTTCTAAAATGCGTGTGATTTTTGTAAAAGGGATGCTAGTATCTATTTTTTCAGCCAAACATTATGTGGGTGCAATGTTTGTAAACTACGATATTTTTTTATGTAAAATTTTACAAATCTTGTAATACGTATGTGATTTTTGTACAGCAAAATTTTTGTTAGTAATATAAATTATTTTATCTTTCCAACCAATGTGTTTGCCTATATCATAAGTCCCTTAAAATTCATCATACATTGTAAAATTTATGCAGGCTTTGTAAAATCCACTCTCTCATTCTAAACTTTGCATTGGCATGCTAAATGAAAAGTCAATTAATAATCTATCATTTACTTCAGAAAAAGAACTTGTAGAAATGCACAGAGAATTGCGAAATCAACTAATCAAAATGTAATTTATAATATCAATCATTTAAATTAGTAGATCAAAATGTAAAATATATCCCTTATTTTCATGCTATGAAACCATATAAAAATCCTATAGGATAATATTAAATGTATCCAAACACATCGGAATACGAGGCTAAATCCACTCAGATCAAATAAAACTTATGCAAGAGCCAAATCCATTAACTTCACACATGTAAGAATCCTAGCAGAAAAATTTGATCAGAACAAATAAAATAAAGCTTAAAAATGGAGGTGTATTTCGGAGAAATAAAGACTAGAAACACATATTCATAAATGAACTAGAGCAGAAACAAGATCTCTAGTTGAGGATGATAGGAGATTGGATTGAGATGAAATCGAAATAGAACGTGAAAAAATGGATCAAATCAAATCAACCTGGAACTTGATTAGATTATTATTTTAAAAATATACATATCTGAATAATATCAAGAATCTCGGAAGTACTTGGACATGGAGTAGATGTATCAAACTACCAAGAAGAACCTCCAAAGTGCGTGGGCATGGAAGAATGTTATGCAATATTGGAATAATGTTCTCGTCGTAATCATGATTGGAAAATTACCGTGTCAACACTGAAAGGAACAACAAATCACGCAATTTAAGGGATACTAACTTTTTATTAAATGAGAGCATTCGAATAGTAGAAAAAAGATGGTTGTTTCATAGGTTATTTTGGGTCGAAAGGGGTTCCTCATTTCAAGTTTTTCAATGGACCATCATTGCACCATTTTTTTATATTTTTTTATTTTTTTGAAAAAAATTGTAATGTATATTCATTTATATATTCCTCCAATATGCCATTCGAATTTCGTCAAAATGGAGTCTCCTGTGCCCTCCATCTATGGCATATTGGTAGAATATATAGATGAATATACATGGTGATATTTTACAAAAAAATAAAAAAAATTGCGGAAAAACAATAGCAACCACATTATATATATATATATAATTTTCGTTATTTGATTTTAAAAACATATAGAAATGCAAGTTAAGCTTGTTCTCAAAACTAAATAAAGGAAAATCAAGTTCATGTAAAGGCTGGAGTTTATTTGCATTATAAATTCAAAAGATAATTTCATATGATATGTAAGGATTTATGTAAACGTGCTTGGTTTGTTGCCTCATTAAAATGAGTTAACCGCACATTCCCTATTCCCCAAAGACTGTTTGACTGTTGATCTAAATAATGCCTATCTCGACCTTCCTTGATAATAAAGCATTGATGATGTGAATGTTTGATCCCCACATGGATTAGATTACTAAGATTATGGGATTTGTCAACCATGGTTCTCTTCTTCTACTTTATAAACAACTAATTTATAAAATGGATTGGACATATCTACTAGGGAAGGTTAGACTTCCTGATGGTGCACATTTCAGCCATTAAGAAACACACCATTTCCTGACTAGTTATAATTAGACTTAGACGCAACCACTTGGAAAATCAAAGCACTCTTGATGGAGCTATCTTATCCATTATAAAATAGGTTGGATTTCTGATGAATCCGCGATTCATCTACCTTATTAATTTAGCTCATTTCTCAAGACTTCGATAAATATCTTAAAATACATAAAGAAGCAATTGATACGTTGTATATAATTACAGATAATTGTTGTATATTAAATTTCTAATAAAACCCTTATCTTATTAATGTATATATTCACATGTATATTGATCTATGTTTACCTATTTCTAATTAATTTATATTAACCTAAATGTAAATAAAATCAACACCACTGTATACATATCACTAACTTTAATAAAAGAATAATCACAGAAAAATACTAACATATATATTTGAAATAAAACCCAAAACTTATTTGAAGATAAAAGACCGTAAATGTAAATACCTCTCACATACAGTCTCCTATGAACCATACTCATTTTTTAATTAATGTACATTCAAATATCTATGAATTAAGATCAAATTCAAAATAATTAGAGTTTATATGTGAAATTTGGATTTTGGGTCCACATTGTATATTGTGCATATTTACTAACCTTGTCTTATCATTTTATGTACATAATTAGCACTTTTAAATTTATTTATTTATGTTTAAAGAAAGTATGCAAAAATCTAATTTCAAAATATTAAGAAAATAAAAAAGAGCCACTTTGCTTCTGTATACAAAGTCTGTACATAAGTCACGTTTATTTTATTTCATTATTTTCTTTTTATTAAAAATATCAAAAAAGGTAGATTAAGTGTAAATATATATGTTATATTTTAATTGATATTATTTTGAATTTTATCTTAATCAAAAATCATAAAATACAGTATTTTATATACATAAAATACCACCAAAAAATCCACTTTGTATAATCTTTCTTCCTTCACAAAAATTGTAGATCTCATCAAGATGAGCAACTTTTATATTGAATATTTTTTTGAGGTCTTTTGTTATTTATTTCAAATTTTCTTCTATTTTATTTTCTGAATTTTGTGGAGGTGACACATGACAGCTCCTGAAGCCATCACACACCCCTCTACTTAAGCTCCTTAGCCTCCTTTTTGGGTCATTATATAAAGCTTCCTTCGATATATATATCTTTATATCAGTTAGTCATTGATATTACTGGTTATTAAATTTAGTATAATACTTTATATTATTATTACTGCAGTTTATTAGTTTTTAATCAATTACAACAAAAATCCTATTGAATGCAAGCATTAGAAGATATTTTTTATCAGCAGGATAATATGTATCTATTTCTTAAATATTTCTTAAATATCGATGTTCAAATTGTGATTATTTGTTTCCATACCAATATCCATATATAAGGATATGGTCTGCAATGTTCAATTTCACAATATATCAGGGTATCGGTATCTGGATTTTAAAATGGATACTGATATAGTAACATCTATATTTATATCTATATCCTTCCGTTTGCATCCCTAACACTACAAGAAAAATGAGTTGTGATCACAGAATGTGACTACATAAACTTGTGGCCTTGATAATTCCGTGATCACTAGTTTCTCGTAGCTACAATTCGTGTCCAAAGTCTCCATACAAGAGTTATGGCTACGACAAGTTCTGTGATCACTTGTAGTGGCCACGACATATTCGTGGTTGGAGAACTCTCGCGATGAGACTTGTAGCTACGGCTACTGGCCACGATGTGCTGTGGCCTGAGCCCAATTATGTAGCCTCAATCCCCTTATCTGTGGGCATAATTCTGTAGCCACAACTTGATTTCCTTGTAGTGTAAACTATCCTCTATATTCTAATTTTGGTAATTATTTGATTAATTCAACCTTGTGAATCACTTTTGAAGTACAATTATTTGACGAATTACCAGAATTAGACACTCGTAGCATGTATATTTCAATAATGCATAAATGTATTTTATAAAATTCTTGTTCAATAATTAAGGAGCCACGGGAAAGATCTACATTGGTACTTGCTAATTGCGTAGAGGTTAGCGAAATTATGCCTCATTTTGTCAAAAATTGAGGAGTGAATACCCTTCATATCGACATCCGCTTTATCTATATTTAATATGAATATCGACATGGTTAGCAATTTGATGTGAATTTAGGAAACAATATCTTTAAATAATAGAATGAATACGGATCGAATATTTATTGAATACAAACCTGGATGGAATACACGAATGCAAAATTATATTGAGATGTCTGGTAGAAATATATTCGAATAAAGATTTCCATCCAAGAATACACAATAAATCCATGCCTTTTTAAAGAATCAACATAAATTAAAATTAAAAGAGGACTACTTTCAGATAACATTCAAGTTTAGAAGAAAATATTACTGCTTTATGAATGACTTTTTTTTTATTTTTTAGTTTAATTAAAAAGAGGAGAAAAAGGAGGAAGGAGATAACTGATGACAATAAGATTAGATTTTTATCGTATGTAGCTAAAAGAATTAAATTACGACACAATTCAAAACAGATTTTTTTTCTAAACGCGGCATGATTTTTTAACTCTAATTCCGTGCACGTGACAGCTGCATTAAAAATAATAAATAGAATTATAAATTAATGTAAAAATGAAATAATTACAATGAAATAAAATATTAAACTATTTCTTTTATTCACATGCCCTTTATTCACATGTTCTATAAGGGAAATCCATCAAAAATTAATTCAGCCAAATCTTTATCGTGCCACTTAATGGAAATGATGGATCTGGACTTTACGACCATGCATGGAACGATGCCAATATTATATGCAAAGCAAATAAGAAATAAAATATGGATCAAAAAGTAAATAATTTTAAATGCTAAGAACAGATTTAAAGAAATAACTTTAGAATCGTTTACAAACTTATTCGACAAAATAAGAGATTAATCAAATAAAACTGAAACTAGTGAACGACAAAATAAGAAATTAATCAAATAAAACTGAAACTAAAGAAGCCTACAAAGTTATGATCATCATTCCGAACCATAAATTTTGCACATGAGTTAAACTGGTGGTGAAAACCACTTGACTCTGCTCTCTTATGGACGATAGCAGATGGTTTGTCTGGTGGCCATGCTCTTCTTGACGAGGTTGGCAAGTGGCCATTCTCTTCTTGACGAGATTAGCCGGTGGATATGGAATGCTGCCATACGGAATAACTGGAGCAAGCTATACCTCATCCAGAGATAACGGTTGTTGCGATGGAGATTTTATTACGCCCTCGTATGTCTGCATGTGTTTGGAGAGGGCTCCTTCAGCACGAAGCAACATCGGACTTGATTTCCTCCTATATCTCATTTGTTTCATAGCATCCCACCTTATATTTCCATCGGATGCAAAAGAAGATGTTCCCATGCAATGAAAATAGAGCTCGTATTTTTTTTGCTCACATTCATGATTGTGGAAAATCAATATAATGGAATATTTACAACTCGTAGCATCAATATTTATAAGAATAAAACGATGCTCACAGGGGAATGGCTTGGAGGTACGAGTGGGTGGAGCACGAAGTTACCGAGTACATTTGGAGTAAAGTTCTCGGTGAATCATGCCAAGCATGTGAATCGAAGAATTTATTTTCTGGGAAGTTACAAAGATTCGGATTAAATAAGAAAAGCAATAAGTGATTGCATTGGATCCAAATTATGAGACTAAGATTTTTGTGGACCCATTTCAATTTTTTTCAACTTTATTGGCCGTTGCTTGCACAACGGATGACTCAACTCGAGGATTACGGGCCTTCATTCTAACCATTCGTGTGTATTCGATTGTTGTCTCTTACACAACAAGAAATTTGACCCAAGGCATTATTGAGTAATTTGAACATTTGATATCTTTTGATGTTAAATATCTTCAATTCATCTTTTTTTTTTGGTTTTTCTGCACCATATTTTCATCTTCCACTTCTTCGATCCGGAATTACCAGCAAATCTTTGACTCCCCGAATACAATGGGATTGAACACTTGGCGAATCTTTGACTCTACCTCCTCTGACTAAGACTATAGGATGTTCCTGTGAATTATGACCTACGCCTGAAATGTGAGCAAATATATCATGTCGATTGCTCAAGCGTACTTTGGCTATCTTACGTAGAGCTGAATTAGGTTTTTCGGTGTTCTCGTCGGAACACGCGGGCATACTCCTTACTTCTGGGGGCATTGGAATCAGCTCAACCAACTCAAATATATAATAGGTCGACGTGTTCTTAAAAGTCTCAGTGCACTTCGGAGTGTGGTTTTCTGTCCGTTCCTTTACGGATGACGAATCTTGTCTCTCCTCTACCATCTGCCTCTTCTAGGTTCAATTTTTGCTCGACCTTAATAAGATAGTCGGGAGAAATGAAAGGGAAGTCCACGCAGCAAATCGAGGCCCTGCGTGCGTCGTACGAATAATAGGTGGACCCACCCGAGGCAGATTCCGTGAGCCGTGTAATAGGCGACCATTTCGTGCAATTCGGGGGGCATCTCGAGTGAATAAGCCGCCTAAGCCCGACTGCGTCTTCACCCAATCCAATTTTTGGGTCAATTCCCCTTTCGTACTACCAAAAAATGAGATTCTTGTCTCTTGCTTGCCTAACCCCCACTGCGAGCCACTCATAGGCAAGTATCCTATCCCCGGGTGCAAAGAATGTTCAGACTCTACAACTCCTACTCTTGAGGGTACAATAATGCCTACCAAAAGCCGCTTTTCGGGCCTAGCCGTCAGACCTCAACCAAAAACAAGCGTTGATGGGATTTTTGTTGAAGAGCTGATGAAGAAGAGCTCTTGAGGAAGCTATCGGAGGGAAAAGAGGAAGGTGAGTTTTCGAGGGCAATTTTCTTAAAAGAGTGCATTTTCCTATTCATCACGGAAGGGAATTAGTCAGGGAAGGAAATGCTTTTCATGGGCCTGAGCTCTCTCACGGAAGCAGGGGAAGCAAGTGGCTAGGTCTCGGGATGGTGAAAAGGTAGATCAAGTCAGACTTGTCGACGTCGGAATTCCTCGGAGTTGGACTACCAGGCTACTCCCCCTGTTTCACATGTACAGTAACGAATATAATTCGTTGTAAAATTAGCTTTTGTTCTTGTAATTAATAACAAATGTAATACTCGTTGCTAAAGGTTTATATAACAAACGATTTATCCGCTGGCTTATTCATTGAGATATGTATGAATCGTTGCTAAATTTACCAATGACTAATTATATAAAGCTTAGGAAAATGACAGTGTATTTTAGAGAAATGAAGAATGGAAACACGGATTCAAAAACAAAAATTAGGAGAAACAAGATCTTGGATCGAGGATGATTGAAGATTAGATCGAGATGGAATCAAAACATAATGCGAAAAAATAGACCAAATCAAATCAAATCAAACTAACATGGAACTCGATTAATAGATTGTTGTTTTAAAAAATATACATATCTTAATAATATCAGGAATCTCGAAAGTACTTGGGCATAGATGTATCAAATGATGAAGAAAAATTTCAGAAAGTATGTGGTCATGGAAGAATGCTTTGCAATATTGGGATAATGTTCTCGTCGTAACCTTGATTGGAAAATTACCACGTCAAAACCGAAAGGAACAATATTGCGTGATTTAAGGGATACTAACTTTTTTTATTAAATGAGAGCAGTCTAAAAATAAAAAGGTGGTTGTTTTGTAGGTGATTTTGAAATAAAAGGGTGGTTTTGTTAACCGTCGTTGATCCTACGGAAATGCTCCTAATAAGTGTCACACCATACTATAGGAGATGTGTCACCTCATTTCAAGTTTTTCATATATATATATATATATCGTTATTTGATTTTAAAACATATATAAATGCAAGTTTTATTCTCAAAATAAATAAAGGAAAGTGAAGTTCATGTAAAGGGGTTTATTTGCATTATAAATTCAAAAGATAATTTCATATGATATGTACGGATTTATGTAAATAAAGCCTATATATCGCGACCTTCCTTGATAAAAGCATTGATGATGTGAATGTTTGATCCCCCCATGGATTAGATTACTAAGATTGTGGGATTTGTCGACCATAATTCTCTTCTTCTACTTTCCTTTTAACCCTTCATGAACAACTCATTTATAAAATGGATTGGACAGACCTACTAGGAAAGGTTAGACTTCCTAATAGTGCACACCTCAACCATTTAGAAACACACCATTTCCTGACGAGTTATAATTAGACTTAGACGCAACCATTTGGCAAACCAAAGCACTCTTAATGAAACTATCTTATCCATTATGAAATAGGTTGGATTTCTGATGAATCCACGATTCATCTACCTTATTAATTAATTTTAGCTCATTTCTCAAGACAATTAAATCGATAAATATCTTAAAATACATAAAGAAGCAATTGATATGTTTCATATAATTATAGATAATTGTTGTATATTAAATTTGTAATAAAAGCATTATCTTATTTGTATATATATTCACATGTATATTGACCTAACTTTATCTATTTCTAATTAATTTATATTAACTTGAATGTAAATAAAATCAACTCCATTGTGTACATATCACTAACTTTTATAAAAGAATAATCACAGAAAAATACTAACATGCATATATTTGAAATAAAAACCAAAACTGATTCGAAGATAAAAGGTCCTAAACGTAAATATCTCTCTCACACAGTCTCATATGAACCCGTACTCACTTTTGAATTAATATTCAGTCAAATATCTACAAATCAAGATCAAATTCAAAAGAATTGGAGTTTATATGTGAAATTTGGAGTTTGGGTCCACATTATATATTGTGCATACTTACTGACTTTGACTTATCATTTTACGTACATAATGAACTCTTTTAAATTTATTTATTTATTATTTATTTATTAATTTATGTTTAAATAAAGTTTGTAAAAATCTATTTTCAAAATATTAAGAAAATAAAAAAAAAGATTCATTTTGAGTTTGTATACAGAGTATGTATATAAGTTACGTTTATTTTATTTCTTTATTTTCTTTTTATTAAAAATATCAAAAAAGCTAGATTAAGTGTAAATATATACATTTGATTTTAATTGATATTATTTTGAATTTTATCTTAATCAAAAATCATAAAATATAGTATTTTATATACATCGAACATCACCAACAATTCCACTTTGTATAATCTTTCTTCTCTCACAGAAATTGTAGATCTCGTCAAGATAAGCAACTTTTGTGTTGAATAATTTTTATTTGAGATTTTTTGTTATTTATTTCAATGTTTATTTTATTTTTGTTTTCTGAATTTTGTGGAGGTGACACATTGTAGCTCCTAAATCCGTCACACGTCCCTCTACTTAAGCTCCTTAGCCTCCTTTTTGGGCCATTATATGATGCTCTTTTCATCCAATGACCACGATATTTCCTTTCTCTTTATCTATCCACTTATTACATGTCTCCCTTCTCATTACCAATGAAATTGAATCGAACGGTGGAGATTTCATCTCCCACCTCCGCTTCCTTTGCCCAACTGACCTCATCTCTGCCTCCGCCACAAGTCTCTTACACTAGCACCCTTATACAAGCCTCTACCCTCCTCTCTACGTCAACCCACATCACCAAGGCCACCGGGAACCTCTGTGAACCACAACATCTCCACCTCAAAACCCCTTCGGCCGCACTCTTGGTGCACCATCCGCCATTTGGGAGGAGAAACCACCAGCTCGACAGTTCATTCATCTTCCTGGTGATAGCTAGAAGAGATTGGTCTTGAGCGAAGATGGTGATTTCCTCACAACATGGTCCAATGAAGATCCAACCTCCACCACCGCGAACTTCATCGAGCTTCCTAAGCTCCACCACATGCCGAGGTATCAAGTGATAATCAAGGACTGCCTCTACGAACCTCTCCACAAACAATCCAATTCATCCATTTCATCTTCTTCCTCCTTTTGTCTTTTATTTTTGCATTATTTTCTTTGCTACAACCGTCTTTTTCCTCATCCCCTTTTCTTTATTATTATTATTATTCTATTACTATTTTCCTCTTCCTCGATTTATCATCTTCTTATTGCTTGAAACCACAACCGAGTCTTACCTCATCTCTTGAACCTTCCCGATTCTTTTCTACCTCTCGCATCTTCCATCTCTAGTCTTTGAAGACTAGATGAAATGCTCAACCCACCACCTCAAAGGAGCCCCATTCCCTTTTCTTAGTCTCCATTCCACCATCATGACATGGAACCACACATCACGCATCTCAGTCCTTGCAAAGGTCTGAGACATAAGATCCCCACTTTTTTCGTCATTCGTCGGACCTTATCATATATGTCGCTCCCCTTTTTTTGTTTTGTTGTGTACCTAATATTGCAGGAACCCAAAACAAGGAGTAATGGGATGAAAATTATCGAATAGGAGGGGGATATTAAAGTGTGGTTGTGTGTTTACCCGTCAGAGCTCCTAGGCGCAAGCTTCTTCTACCATATCTCTCGATTATGTATCGACCAATTAGATCCACAACATCTTGTGGAGCTCCATTTTAGTTGAAACCACAAAGTCCAGATAGAAGTAGGAGCTTGATACCCCATTCATAACCTATAGCAACCCATGGGGATTCCACCACTACTATGCCTCTCTAAGGTCGCGCATAGCTACGCATCAACAACTTTTGCTTTGTCTTCGATGGATTCCTTTACTTGTCCCCATTCACAATTCGAAGACCACCATAGGTAGACCTTCATCCTACCTCGAGGAATACACCAATGTGGTGAAGAGGATCCATTAGTAGCACCTATGTCGTGTACCCACAACCAATCCGTCGTACGCGAGTTCATCACCACACCTCAATTTGCCTCTGTCACATACAATTTCAACCTTCGTGCTCCTCCGTCTTCACCTTGGAACCACCACCAGTTGCTCGATTCCACCTTCCTTCATTATACCATTGATGGAGAACAAGAAGGATTAAGTAAAGCAGACTACGTGACCTGGGTCATGTGGTCTGGTGAATTTGCAAGCAGGGTTCCCTTACCATAACCAATCCTATCAAGGCCATCTGCCTTATTGCACTTAGGGACGGCTATCGAGCCCAACGAGCTGAGCTAGGACCTAACTCGGGCTCAGGCTTGATAAGCCCAGTTGGGCTCAAGCTCGTTAAAGCCTAGCCTAGTTAGTTCGGGCTCGGGCTCGGTGAGTGCGAGCCTCTTATCAAGCCAGTTCAGGCTCGATTGGAGCTTGTTATTGAGCTTGGTATGGGCTTGAGCCAAGTCTGACTCATTAAGGAAAATGGCATTCTTCGGTATAAAAGTGTGATGTTTAGGGTTGACTTCATAACCTCTTCTTTTAGGGACTATCTGTCTTACCAATAGGTCACTATCTAAGCTACATTTCAAAAGCTAGATTATATTACATATTGTAACATTTTATTTTCTAATAAAAAATGCTAATTTGCTAATTATAACCAAGATGTTAGAAAATAGGAGCGCGGAAGTGAAAATGATAAATATAACATACAACAAAAATATAAACATGAAAGAGTAAGATTTTTATGTGGAATCCTACTCCTTAAGGAGTAGGATGAAACCACAGGAGAAGGCCTCAAAGGGTCATATGTTGCAACTTTCTCAATAGATACAAGAGGTCTGGAGCTCCTTATATAGACTTCACAGAGCCTCCAAGTTTCACAACTAGTAGATGTTGGATTAGACACTGGGATGGAGTAAACGGATCCTGGAGTGATCCATTTACCCATCTACAACTCATGTGATGCACAACCAAATACTCCAACACTCCCCCTCAAGTTGGAGCATGCAATGCTTAGCTTGGACAAACAGAAAGAAACTCAACTCACATACATGGCACTACCGACAATATCAACTCAACGCGCATAACTGTCAGCTGTTGTCAAGGACGTTGCTTCCCATGCCGTGTAGGTGATGAGAGAGAGATTGTCGACGGTTGTACGATTTTACAAGGCGAAATCGTAGTCCGTGTGTTGACCACTAAATAAACCTCAATCAATCAACAATCAACCCACGAACAAATCAAGCAATGAAAAACACAAAAATGTGAGTTAAAATTTAATATTCTCTACAACTATATATATAACAAGTAAGCATGTAGAGGTACAACCACATAGAGTAAAATTGGTAGCCTACTATTATTGTCAATCAAAGCATATTATGTACAATCCTATCATTACTTATATTTTTGAGGGGCTTTAATTTTATATTTGTTTGTAATTTTATTTTATTATTTTTATGTTTTGTTTTTGATTTTATAATTTTATATTTTCTTTTTATATTTTCTGATTTTTATATTTCCTTTTCTTTTTATAATAATTAAAAGAGTATAAAAGGCTTTATGCCTTTTAGAGTAATATAATTATGAATACTGGTAAACATAAATAAAATAAATAAAATAAATTGTTTTTGGGATTTATATTTTTCTAATGTTTTTGTGTTATTCTGATTTTTTGTTAATTTTTATGGATTTTTGAAATAAAAAATATCTAAAACAAGGGATTTAATAATAGACCGAAATTGATTTGAATATTAAAAATTCGAAATGAGGTCCAAAATTATCCAAATCAGTTTTATATATAGATAATTATATAGTGGACACTATAAAATAGAAAATACTATTTTTAGAATTATTTAATGATTATATATATATATATATATATTATAAAGGTTTTTGGGGCTTTTTGATTTTTAGGCTCCCCTCCTGAATGCCGCTACGGGGCACCTCCCCAAGTGGCCTCGACCCTGTGGTGGCCCCCACCCTCTCGGAGGCTATCGCGGGGCCTCCCCACCCTCCGGAGGCCACTGCAGGCTCTTCCGGAGGCCATCGTGGGATTCCCCCCTCCCAGAGGCCACCGCGAGCCCCCCTCCCCACAAAAGGCCACTCCCTCTCCCCCGAAGGCTACCATGAGCCCCCTCCACCCGGAGGTCACTAAAGGCCTCCCAACACCCCCCCCCCCCCCCCCCGAAGGCCCCTCCGAGCCGCCCCCTCCCCCTCGAAGGTCACTCCGAGCCTTTCCTCTCCCACCTGGAGGCCACCGCAGGCCTCCTCCTATCCCCTCAAGAGCCACTGCGAGCCTCCCCCCCCCCCCGAAGGCTACCACGGGCCTCCCCCTTCCCCTAGAGGCCACCACGGGCCTCTCCCCTTCCCCCTGGAGGCCACTGCGGCCTCCCGCCTTCCATCCCCGGAGGCCACCGCGGGCCTCCCCCCCTTCCCCCCTCCAGAGGCCACCACATGCCTCCTCCCCTCTCCGGAGGCCACCGCGGGCCTCCCCTCCTTCCCCCTGGAGTTCACCGTGGGTCTCCTCCCCATCCCCCCTCCCTAAGGCCACCGAGGGCCTTCGCCCCCTTCCCCCTGGAGGCCACCGTAAGCCTCCCCCTTCCCCCCGAAGGCAACCGTGACCTCCCCCTTTTCACCCCAAAGTCCATCGCAGGCCTCCCCCTCCCCCCGAAGGCCACCGTGGGCCTCTCCTGCGGGCCTCCCCCTTGGAGGCCACTGCAGACTTCCCCTTCCTCGGAGGCCACCGAGAGCCTCTCTCCCCTTCCCCCCAAAGGCCACCGCGATCCTCCCGCTTCCACCCGGAGCCATCGTGGGCCTTCCCCTAGAGGCCACCGCAGGCCTCCCCCTTCCCCCCGGAGGCCATCACGGGCGTCTCCCCTTCCCTCAGAGGCCACCTCGGGCCTCCCCCCGGGCCTCCACCCTTACCCCAGAGGCCACTGCAGGCCTCCCCCTTCTCCCAGAGGCCACCGCGTGCCTCTCCCGCAGGCCTCCCCCCTTCCCCCCGGAGACTACCACGGGCCTCCCCCCTTCCACCCGGGAGGCTACTGCGGGCCTCCCCCCCTTCCCCCATGGAGGGCATTGCATGCCTCCTTCCTTCCCCCTGAAGGGCACTGTGGGCCTCTCCCCGTCCCCTCCGGAGGTCACCACGGGCCATCTCCTGCCTTCCCCTCCGGAGGCCACCGCGGGCCACCTCCTCCCTTCCCCTCCCGGAGACACTGTGGGCCTCCTCCTCCCCCTGGAGGACACTGCAGGCCTCCCCCTCCTAGGTTGGGCATCAGGCCGGGTCGGGTCGGGTTTGATTGGCTCAGCCCAAGCCCATTTAAGTATATGGCTAATGGGTCGGGCCTAGCCCATTTTAATTTCAAAAATTAGGCCCATGCCCAAACCCGGCCCAAATAAATTGGGTCGGGTTCGGGTCGGGTCGGTCCAATTTAACACCTATGTATACCAATATCATGTCTTCCATTCTTCTTGCATTTGTGTGGTTGTTTCTTATGCATGTGTGCATGTTTTAAAACTATAAGCATGCTAACTAATTTGTGATTTTAACATTAGTTGTATGTTGGAAATAGAAATGTGGTCAAAATATGGCGACTTAAACCACCATTCAATTCACCATTACATCTATTGTAGATGCGGGCACTATGATCCAATATAAATTGGTTACTTACAGTTGTACATGCTCTAACACTTGAGGACACATATTCCATTCTTACATATTAATGTAATAATCTTGTATATTAATGTCATAATATCCTCAATCCACGTTAATGGATATGATTATTAATGTGTCTTAAGCATTTATTCTACACTCGAATAAGGATATTAAAGTTAGAACATGGTATTTAGAATGAACATGAATATTATTGATATAATTATATCGTACTAGATATGAATATACTTGCTTTAGATAGGTCGGGCTAACGGGCTAATGGGTTTGGGCCTTCTCAGGCCCAAACCCGGCCCGATAATCAATATGGCTCATTTAGGGTCCACAGCCCGCCCATTAAATTTCGAGTTCGGGTTTGGATCGGGTATACGGGTCGGGTTTTGGGCCGGGTTCGGACCGGCCCAGCCCAATGCCCAACCCTACCCCCTCCCCTGCGAAGGCCACTACGAGCCTCACCCTCCCTCGGAGGCCACAGTGGGCCTCCCTCCCGAGCCTCCTCCTTACCCCCCAAAGGCCACCGTGAGCTCCTCTCCCCTCCCCCGAGGGCCATCACGGGCCTCCTCCCCCCCGGAGTCCAACACAGGCCTCCCCTCCAGGCCTCCCCCCTCCCCTCAGAGGTTACCCTGAGACTCCCCTCCAGGCCCCCTCCCCCTGGAGGCCACCGTGAGCCTCTCCGGCAGGCCTCTTCCTTTCCCCCATCGGAGGGCACCATGAGCCTCCCCTCCCCCCGGAGTCCATCACGAGCCTCCCCACCCTTCCCCCCGGAGGCCACAGTGGGCACCTCCCCCCTCGGAGGTCACCGTGGGACTCCTTCTCCCCCCGGAGGCCACCGCCGGCCTCTTGTGCCCACCGGAGTCCACCGCCGATCTCCCCCTCTCCCCCGAGGCCACTGCGGTCCTCCCCCCTTCTCCCTCGGAGGCCAACACAGCCTCCACCCCTTCCCTCCGGAGGCTACCGCGGGCCTCCCCTCCTTCCCCCTAGAGGCCACCATAGGCCTCTCCATCCCCACTTCCCCCTCGGAGACCACCGCGGGCCTCCCCCCTTCACCCCCGGAGGCCACTACGGGCCTCCTCTCCCCTCATAGGTCACCGTGGGCCACCCCCTTCGGATGCCACTACGGGCTTCCCCCTCCCCCCGAAGGGCACCATAGGCTTCCTCCAACCCGGAGGCCACCGTAGACCTCCTCCCCCCGGAGGCCACCACGCACCCCAGAGGCCACCATGGTCCTCCTCCCCCCAGAGGCCACTGCGGGTCCCTCCCGAGGACACTGTGGGCCTCCCCCCTAGAGGACACCACATGTCCCCTCCCGAGGCCTCTCCCATTCCCTCCAGGAGGCCACCGCAGGCCTCCTCCCTTTCCCCCCGGATGCCACTGCGGGCCTCTCCCCTCCCCCCACCCCCTCGGAGGCCACTGCGAGCCTCTCCCCCTCCCCTATGGAGGCCAACCGCGGGACTCCCTATTTGATGAGCGCTCGGGCGATCAAGGTTAAGTGATACCAAAGGTTGTTGCGACCTCAATCACCCGATCAGAGTCAACAAGAAAATCAAGACCACCTAAACCAAACAATCAAGCACACAAATCAATGTAGCGGTCTCCGCTATTTATTTAACCTGGTATAGGGACCAGGGTTGAACACAAGGAGCATGAGTAAAACCTACGAAGTAATCGAGATCAGAACACCACATACACTTTTTATTTAATTTTGATTTTTGCACATTTTTATATTTTTCAAAATAGAGAACAAACAAACAAGGCAATAAGAACACTGAGGCACAAGGAAGCCTTCACAATTTTTATGAGACTAAAATATACAAAATTTAGATATAAAAATATTTTTATGTTTTTCACATATGCAGATGTTTTTGTAATTTTGTGGTATTTTTCTGATTTTTATACGATTCTAAAAAATGAAACAAACACAAACATGTAGACAATGTACAACCTGACTATAAGGCAAATTTAAAATATCAAAAGTGTCCAAACGTCCTAGTTGTGATTTTTATGATAAAGTAAATAAAAAGACCTAACTACACCAACTGAAATACTATTTTTTTTATTTTTTTTACAATTTTTAATGATTTTTATAAGATTTTTAGTCATTTGTGATTTTTAGGATTTTTATGAGATATAATACAACAAAAAATGGTATTGAAATCAAAGCACACAAAAATAAGCATACAAATGTTTATGGAATTTTTGAGGGTATTTTTATATTTTTTGGTATTTTATAAAATAGGCAGACATGTTTTTAAGGGTATTTGATTTTAAAAAATAAAATACTATACAAAATTAATTTCAAAAATCACAATAATTACTATGAGCTAACATAAACTCATGAGAATTTTTGCGGAATTTTTATAATTAAATTGATATTTATTTCATGCAAAACCAAGCACACATGTTGTAGGGACGTATTTGCAGTTATCCCAAAGTTTCAAATAATAACGCATGTAAAAAGTCCAGGGGCACTATAGTTTACGAAATAAGCGCGCATGCTCATTAAATCACACACGAGGGTGTTTTTGCAATTATCAGAAACATTCCATTCGTGACGTAACAATAAGAAAATGCAGGACACGGTGTGCAATTAACCCACAAAAGCACGTGAGCATGCATGCGTGTTCAGATTCGGAGGATGAAAGTGCAAATATCGGAAACATAAGGGACTCGTAAGCAAAAAGTTTGAACTACAACTTTATTTAATCGACCATAAGTAAAGCATAAAAATTGTAGGGAAGATAACACAAAATACCCTCCCAGGACGCGTGCGGAGCGCGTGGGGGACGGCATGGCATGCTCTGATGGAAGCGGGGACGTGCAGTGCGGATTGTGAAGGATATTGAGTATCCTCAAGGCACATCACGGAAGCGTGTCGAGGCATCGTATGCAATCGGAGCAACTAGTCACACTAGTCGCTAGATGCAGCGGAAATTAAAATTTTTAAAACTAAAGATGAAACCACATGATCACGAGAACACTTCTCGGATCGTTTCATCTAACCACAAGTAAAAGGAATACCTCTTGAAGCGTGGTTGTGATCGCGAGATCCCAAAGTAGAGATCCTCCTGTATTAAGTCCGACCCACGGAGAATGCGCTTGCGGGCACGATGATGAGTCGCGTCCTTCCCGCAATCGTTTGACGAAGATCCAAGCGTCGAGGCGCAGCAAAAATGATCTCCTTCCTAATACACAAAGTGGGCGGCCACTTGATATTAGGGAGACCCCACGAGAATGAGAGAGAGAGAGAGGGAGAGTAGAGTTCTTCAACTCAGAATGTTGTTGTTGTAACTTGGAAAGGCTACCCTAGCCCTCCTTTTATACTAGTTTAGGATCCAATGGATCTCAATCCATGGGACACATGGATCCAAGGGCTATGCTTGGTCCATGCTAAATCAATGGCTATGATTGTTGTTGGTTAAAACCAACAACATTAATTTAAATTAAAATATGTTGCAACATTATCAACATAATTTAATTTAACTAATTAAGAGATAATGTGACAACAAAAAGGGAGTCAACAAACCACCCTAAATTATAGAGGGTTATTTTGTCTCCTTTTATTTTATCTTATTATTTCTTAATAAATTGCAATAACTATTATTGCAATAATATCCACCAAATTAATTCTAAATTAATTTGTGAATATTTCAATCATGCCATCGAAGATATGTGAATCACATTCACAACCCAAACTAATTTGTAAATTACATTTCCAATTAATTAATTAATGTGAATCCAATCCACACTATTAATTAACAAATGCTATTTACATAGATTCTCTCTCTTCAATATATATATTATAAATCATATTTATAATACACATATATCATGGATAGTATTATCCACATTCTCTAATCCTTGATAATTAAATCCCATTTAATTATTCTTAGATAATCATTTTCACAATATGAATCATATTCATATTTAAGCTTGATAATTAAATCTCATTTAATCATCAAGTCCTTGCTTGGATATTTCATCAAAAGAATATTCTGAACTCTTTCAAGAATAATGTGCTTTCTCCGCAGATACTTGGAGATAAGGACAGGGCGATTGTATTATTCCACGTATAGTGACTTGGATGTTGAGATCTCGTCTCAAATCCAGATCGTACGAACCTCCACAGATGCTTGATTAAATCAAGACCGCAAATCCAATTTTCTCATTGAATCTGAATCTCATTCAGACCAATGTCCAACACTTGGACTAAGATCAGATTGCTTCTCTATTGAAAGGAGTCACTAAAATCCAACCTGTTTCATCACTCCCTCGGAATGGAAGCGTCATGGATATACAATCGTTTATGATCACATCACCCTTCAGGTATTCCCAACACCTGTACATCCTGCATACTGAAGACCCACGGTCAACCCGAAGATCAAGATCTATTTTACACTGTCTTCTTCAGGGTTTGATCACCAAGTTTCTCATTTGATCATTGGGATTTGGTATTGATCATATACTTCCAAAAGCAATATATCATACCTAGGTCTTGATCATATACTTTCCAAAAGTATTATATCAAACCTACAAATTCAGTCAAGCTTCCAAAGCGAGACGACCATGCACGGAATTGATTCCTCCCAATATCTCATGAGTGAGCTCATGTCTTCCGATTCAGTAGTGAACCTGTATGATCCCTTTGAGAGATCGTATTACTCATATGCCCTTATATGCACACCAGCTCGCCGGTGTATAGACCTTGGTTAGGTCATCAACTATTGGTCTGCCAAATGTACATACTCAGACATATAGCAATACATCTGTCTCCGGTCAGAGGATGCGTGCCTATGCTGTGACAGCATTCAACATAGGACTTTGGTTATCTCGATCTCGTTAAGTCAACCCATTGACCTAACTAATCTGACACCTCCGAATCTCTATTCCTATGCAGAGGACCTACATCAAGAGGTCGGTCAGATATCAGCCTATGTGAGAAAGGATTGCAATCTCCTACTCAGGCTGGAGATCACATCTTAACAATCATTTGACGGTGCTTGATGAGTCCTCAATCTAACCCTTTAGATATTCATCCAAGCACCAGCCTCTAGAATTCAATAATTGAATCAACAGCTGTATGATCATTAAGATAGCCATGGTACATAACCCTAATTGTACAGAGGGACCTATTATGTAAATTATTTATTTCTTCATTTCAGATCAGGGAATGATATTTGCAATAACATTTATTGCATAATGGCTCGTCGTGGGCTCACATGTCCAACAATCTCCCACTAGCCCAAAGAGCCATTACTGGGCTAATCATATAAACCCACACTCATGTGACAATCATAGGCTATTTAGAAATAGCTAGGTAAGCTGATCAGTCACTCTGTTCCCAAAAGACTATGCCAAGTCCTTTACGGCACTTGCATATCCCTAGGTAACAGTGCGCGCATCCAATGCGAATGTTGCATCTAATGCAAACCTATACTCAATCTAGTCAAAGCATATATAGTGTCCTTGACACTATTTCTCAATAACCAGTATTTCCATAATCCTTATGAGAATACCTTATTCCGGGAGATCACTATCTCTCAAGGTATCCACAGTTAAGACCTTTTAGATCTCTATCTATAAAGTCTTAAGCTTTTGAAGATAAGACTTAGAGATCACTATCTCTATAGCCTTGTCATCTTTGAAGATATCGTTATTACTGCAATCAAGTGTTTTCTCTCCATAGTAGGATTAGTAACAGTTTACTACTCCCACTGCATGGCAGATATCTGGCTTTTGTACACATCTAGCATACACTTAGCTTCTCGTAACTGATGCACATGTGCAAGCAGTTCTAGCATTCACTTCCTCACTCTTTGAGGTGCTATCCCTTTAGATAGGTCAGTACCAAATCTTAAGGAAGGAAGCCTTTCTTGAATTTCCAAAAAAATGGAACATATCCAAGGTGTACTACTAATGTGACAATCCTAATACCTTCTTTTCTTTGCTTCTGAACAACTTCAGAACTAAGATCTAAGAGGTATCCTTGAGATCATATCTTAAGGTATGGAATAGCCAGTCTATAAAACACTTATTATCATCCTTATATCATTTCAAATGATTAGGATATTATCTACATTTAGCACGATGAACACAATGGCACTCCCACTAAGCTTCACATGGTTCATTCAAGATTCTATTTGAAATCATAACATTTATAATTTCATCAAATCTTATGTTCCAACAACAAGAAGCTTATTTGAGTCCACAGATGGATTTCTTTGGCTTTCACACCTTACTTTCCAAAATCATGAATCCCTGGGGCTACTTCATGTGAATATCCTCAGAGAGGTATTCTTTAGAGGAATGCAATCTTGAATTACATCCTGAGGATGCAATTAGTCAAGTTGTGTAGCTAAGGTTAGCAATATTCTGATGATTTTAAGCATGGTTACCGAAGAGCAAGTCTCATCGCAAGCAATGCCTTCTCTTCCGATGTGTAGCTTATGGCTACGAACCGAGCTTTGAAGGTCTCTACCTTTTCATCAGGTTCCCTCTTCTCTTGAAGATCCATTTACACCTTAACGGGTCTAACCCTTATAGGTGGATCTTCGAGGGTCCATATACAACACTTGTATATGAAGTCTACGTTAGACTTTATTGCTAATATCCATCTTTCATGTCATGATCTTCAGGAGCTTCATCACATGAAGTCCGATCATTGTCAGACTTAACCGACACATGGAATACATCCTCAAACTCATTTGAAGAGGTATTAATGTTTCATCTTTTAATTATCCTTCTAGTTTCCGATCTCAGGAGCCTCATTACCATCTCAAGATTAAATGAGTTCCTACACTTCATTTTCATCTTGATTCTTAAGAGAGTCATCCTCTAAGAATCACATTCTTAGAGATGAGATCTTTTAAGATCTCAAGGTCATAAAGTAGGTATCCAATACCATCCTTTATTTTCCTAATGAAGTAGCACTCTCAAGTGCTAGATTCCAGCTTACATGCATGGAACCTCATTAAGGATATATATTGTAGTCTCTACTACACATATATACTTGGAAACTAGGGATAATTATGCTAAAATTCATCATTGACCAAATCATGTCACACATGATCCAATTGTATCTCCCTACAACTTCATTGAGTTTAGGTGTGTTAGGAGGATTGAAGATAGAAATGATATTCATATCTCCATAAGGTATTCTTTAAATTTTATCTAATAGGTACAAGCTACCTAGGTTAGATCAAATTCATTTCATCTTTCTTCAAACTTTGGTTCTAAACCAAAATTGTGAAATCTTTGAACATTTCAAAGGTTTCTCAGGTGAAGAGAAGAAATCTCATATCATACGTAATCATCAATAGATATTACATCATCCATAATGTTTCCTATGATATAGATGAATCTACATACATCAATATGTATGAGATCTTGAATACCTCGACATCTAACACCATTCCCAAGAAGGGTGTATTGGACATTTTACTTTGAATACAATATTCACAAGTATGTAAGATTTGAAATTTTAGACATTCTAAAGTTTCATATCTTACTAGGTCTATTGATCAAATCAACAGACATATGTCCAAGACTTGATGCCAGATCATTGTCAAATGTTCTTCATCCTCCTATTGATCTTATAAGGTTTGATTTTCAGTATTAGAAATCTTAATGAACTATTCATTAATTTTCTAATTTTGTGGAGTCCACTAGATGCTAGATTACTATCTGAAATATTTCCATCATAACTCTTTATGATAGCTCTATGTCAGAGTTCATGTTTATTTCCAACATTTAGAAACAAACAATGAGGGTATTCTAATGTCTAGGTCATAGAGACATTCTCTAAGACTAAGGGCTCTCCCACTGAGATATGAAGTCAATCTATCCAATAGAGATTGCTGCAACAATTACAGTAATATCCATGTAGATGACTACTAAACCTTAAGATCAAATTTCTAATCTTCTAATATGTATATGCAACCAATTGCAATTGTCATTAGAAGATTGGGATACAATTGTCAGACTTTATCTTATGAAATAAGAAAGTCAGAGTCAATGATTTATGTAGATTATTCTGATGCTCTATCTGAGTCCTTCACTAAGGATTTTAGACAGACTTGATAGTCATACTATCAACACATCCAACATATTGCAGTATTGGCATTCATCCAACTCTTTGGATGTCATATGGATGCCACAGAAGTAGGTCAACTCTTTGACTTTCCTTCTACTCGGGTCCGACCCATGCTTCCACTGCGCTCCTCTTCATCTATAAACAACCATTGTTCAAGACAAAGAATCTCTTATGTTGAATTCAAAAAGAATTCAATGTAAGAGTATTTCAACATTTATACATGCTTCATTAAATTCATACAATATGAATATCATGAAGCTTCATGAATGACTTGAGTATAGATAGTAGAATGATGACTCTCATCATATCTACATACATCTTGACTCTTTGAGACTTAGGTTCAGGTAGGTATTCAAACATTTTGAATGCATCATCTCTTTCGAGCTACCATTCTGCATAATGCAGAGAACCGTGTCATTCATGATTAAATGTCTAGAGCACATATATGCCAAAGTATCTTCTTTTATTTTATAAGGATTATTTGACAATTATGATCACCATCGACATGTCACTTCTAAAGTACACTCGATGAAGGATCAAGACTATAGAGACATACAAACCCTAAAGTGATGTCTTATTGTCTTATTTAATTGTCCTTCCTCATTATGTTGAGGGAACTTGCACACTGCAACCACATACAATATGTGTCCAATTGCAAGTACAATATCTGGATCATGAGTCCAATCCAATATATTTTTACTGGTTATCATTGAGTATAACATTGAGTGGGTTTAGTGAAGGATTATCTGAAATAAGAAATTTGCATAAGGGTATATATTATATATATACATATTTTACTTTGATTTAGGAATTTTTATATCAAAGTTGTCTTGCCTTGTCAACACTGAAAGTTCATTCCCTTAATTACTTTCAATGTAAGAGATATTCTTACCATTATATCTCTAGCAAGATCTGGGATTCTCTTTCCTATCTTTGTCGCATCCCAATAATATGAGAACCTACAACTCGGATAAAAGAAGCGGGAACACATTCCGCCTTGCAAGTCCAACTTGCATTTCCCAATTCGGTCTTTAACACCCGGACCCACCACCCCTAAGGCAATGTTGACCCGTCATTAATTGAACCAACCGTCAACAGGCTTAATACTCGTTATACGCAATCAATATCGCCCCAATAATATGAGGACCCTATATTGGGGTCACTACGTATACGGCCTTACTCTTTCGAGAAGCAAAGAACCCGATCCAATTAAATCATATACAGGATCTGTCACTTCGGACAGGCGTCTCCTATATACAACAACTGGCGACGGGATCCTTTGCCTTAACGGGAGACCATGGATGTCACTTATGTGATCCTCCACCTCATATTCAAATTGTATAATTAATTATCGTGAATCACATTCACATAATTAATTCTTCCAAGGGAAATACAAATCTATTCATGATAGAGTGTTTATTGGATATAATTAATTTAATCACATTAAATTAATCATCAATCCAATCATCAATCAACAAACATGTCTTTTACTTGAATAGTAGGTATATTCTCAAAGTACGTATTATTCGAATTTTAATAATTAGAAAAATACACTTTGACCTTTCCCGGCATTATACAGTCCCTACCCGCTATCATGGCCAGTACCGACGAGAGTGGGACGGACCACATACGTTGCAACCCGCGACCCCATGCTCTCCGACTAGGCACCACATCCGCCTCGGGAAAGGATAATACCAGATAAATCATCATGTACTTTGAGATGCTCATCGGTTTTTCAACCGAAATTATACCATATAATATAAATCAAAACATTTTTGATTATATTATAAGGAGATTTGCTAGACAAATCCCCAATCCTATTCAAGCAAGAGGGTTTTCATGTAAAAGTTGTCCTACAACAATTGTAGGATAAACTATGGTTTTCATGAAAGCAATGTTTGTTGATGAACCAATGATCAAGATCTAATATCTCATCATTGTGGTTTAGGCAAGTGTCATCAATGAAATAATTATCTCTTTAAATATTTCACAAATATTTATCACTAATTTATTCCAGAAAATTAACAACTAATTTTCATCATGATAATTGAATGACATATCACAAGTTCAAGATCAAAATTGTTAATTTCCAGCAGTGACCCCAATCACTAAAATTAACTTATCTTGATCAATTTAAATCCAAAAAATGCAAACTCAGTTTCCAAAGATTACCTATTTGATTTATTAAAGAACCAAGTGATAATTCACGCATTTCAAGGCGGATTAAAACCGTAATTATCTCATTAATTACGTTCAAATCCGCAGTTCCCGCAACAGTGAATATAGGCATATTCAAAAGACCATATCTTGAGCAAATGAAGTCCAAATTTAGTAAACTCAAGTCCTATGTTTTCCCTTGTTTAATGGGAACAAAATACAATTGAAAATTTCGTGTTTAAACATTTTAAAACAGTGCCGAAAAATTCAATTTGACAGAGGTGCGAAAATTGAAATGCAGTAAAATTTCGCAACCCTTTCCAAGAACCAAATCGTCTAAGGTCTATGGATCATATCCAAAACCTTATTCAACTGGCTCTGATACCACTTGAAGGATATTGAGTATCCTCAAGCACATCACGGAAGCGTGTCGATCGCATCGTATGCAATCGGAGCAACTAGTCACACTAGTCGCTAGATGCAGCGGAAATTAAAATTTTTAAAACTAAAGATGAAACCACATGATCACGAGAACACTTCTCGGATCATTTCATCTAACCACAAGTATAAGGAATACCTCTTGAAGCGTGGTTGTGATCGCGAGATCCCAAAGTAGAGATCCTCCTGTATTAAGTCCGACCCACGGAGAATGCGCTTGCGGGCACGATGATGAGTCTGCGTCCTTCCGCAATCCTTTGACGAAGATCCAAGCGTCGAGGCGCAGCAAAAAAGATCTCCTTCCTAATACACAAAGTGGGCGGCCACTTGAATATTAGGGAGACCCCACGAGAATGAGAGAGAGAGAGGGAGAGTAGAGTTCTTCAACTCAAGAATGTTGTTGTTGTAACTTGGAAAGGCTACCCTAGCCCTCCTTTTATACTAGTTTAGGATCCAATGGATCTCAATCCATGGGACACATGGATCCAAGGGCTATGCTTGGTCCATGCTAAATCAATGGCTATGATTGTTGTTGGTTAAAACCAACAACATTAATTTAAATTAAAATATGTTGCAACATTATCAACATAATTTAATTTAACTAATTAAGAGATAATGTGACAACAAAAAGGGAGTCAACAAACACCCTAAATTATAGAGGTTATTTTGTCTCCTTTTATTTTATCTTATTATTTCTTAATAAATTGCAATAACTATTATTGCAATAATATCCACTAAATTAATTCCAAATTAATTTGTGAATATTTCAATCATGCCATCGAAGATATGTGAATCACATTCACAACCCAAACTAATTTGTAAATTACATTTCCAATTAATTAATTAATGTGAATCCAATCCACACTATTAATTAACAAATGCTATTTACATAGATTCTCTCTCTTCAATATATATATTATAAATCATATTTATAATACACATATATCATGGATAGTATTATCCACATTCTCTAATCCTTGATAATTAAATCCCATTTAATTATCTTAGATAATCATTTTACAATATGTATCATATTCATATTTAGCTTGATAATTAAATTCATTTCATCATCAATCCTTGCTTGGATTTCATCAAAAGAACTTATCTGAACTCTTTCAGAATAATGTGCTTTCTCCGCAGATACTTGGAGATAGAGACAGGCGATTGTATATTCCACGTATAGTGACTTGGATGTTGAGATCTCGTCTCAAATCCAGATCGTACGAACCTCCCACAGATGCTTGATTAAATTAAGACCGCAAAATCCAATTTTCTCATTGAATCTGAATCTCATTCAGACCAATGTCCAACACTTGGACTAAGATCAGATTGCTTCTCTATTGAAAGGAGTCACTAAAATCCAGACCTGTTCATCACTCCCTCGGAATGGAAGCGTCATGGATATACAATCGTTTATGATCACATCACCCTTCAAGGTCATACCCTACATCCTGCATCCTGGAGACCCACGGTCAACTCGTAGATCAAGATCTATTTACACTGTCTTCTTCAGGTTTGATCACCAAGTTGCTCATTTGATCATTGGGATTGGTATTGATCATATACTTTCCAAAAGCATATATCATACCTAGGTCTTGATCATATACTTTCCAAAAGTATATATCAAACCTACAAATTCAGTCAAGCTTCCAAAGCGAGACGACCATGCACGGAATTTGATTCCTCCCAATATCTCATGAGTGAGCTCATTCTTCCGATTCAGTAGTGAACCTGTATGATCCCTTTGAGAGATCGTATTACTCATATGCCCTTATATGCACACCAGCTCGCCGGTGTATAGACCTTGGTTAGGTCATCAACCTATTGGTCTGCCAAATGTACATACTCAGACATATAGCAATACATCTGTCTCCGGTCAGAGGATGCGTGCCTATGCCTGTGACAGCATTCAACATAGGACTTTGGTTATCTCGATCTCGTTAAGTCAACCCATTGACCTAACTAATCTGACACCTCCGAATCTCTATTCCTATGCAGAGGACCTACATCAAGAGGTCGGTCAGATATCAGCCTATGTGAGAAAGGATTGCAATCTCCTACTCAGGCTGGAGATCACATCTTAACAATCATTTGACGGTGCTTGATGAGTCCTCAATCTAACCTTTAGATATTCATCCAAGCACCAGCCTCTAGAATTCAATAATTGAATCAACAGCTGTATGATCATTAAGATAGCCATGGTACATAACCCTAATTGTACAGAGGGACCTATTATGCAAATTATTATTCTTCATTTCAGATCAGGGAATGATATTTGCAATAACATATTATTGCATAATGGCTCTTCGTGGGCTCACATGTCCAACAATCTCCCACTAGCCCAAAGAGCCATTACTGGGCTAATCATATAAACCCACACTCATGTGACAATCATAGGCTATTTAGAAATAGCTAGGTAAGCTGATCAGTCACTCTGTTCCCAAAAGACTATGCCAAGTCCTTTTACGGCACTTGCATATCCCTAGGTAACAGTGCTCGCATCCAATGCGAATGTTGCATCTAATGCAACCTATACTCAATCTAGTCAAAGCATATATAGTGTCCTTGGACACTATTTCTCAATAACCAGTATTTCCATAATCCTTATGAGAATACCCTTATTCCGGGAGATCACTATCTCTCAAGGTATCCACAGTTAAGACCTTTTAGATCTCTATCTATAAAGTCTTAAGCTTTTGAAGATAAGACTTAGAGATCACTATTCTATAGCCTTGTCATCTTTGAAGATATCGTTATTACTGCAATCAAGTGTTTTCTCTCCATAGTAGGATTAGTAACAGTTTACTACTCCCACTGCATGGCAGATATCTGGCTTTTGTACACATCTAGCATACACTTAGCTTCTCGTAACTGATGCACATGTGCAAGCAGTTCTAGCATTCACTTCCTCAACTCTTTGAGGTGCTATCCCTTTAGATAGGTCAGTACCAAATCTTAAGGGAAGGAAGCCTTTCTTGGAATTTCCAAAAAAATGGAACATATCCAAGGTGTACTACTAATGTGACAATCCTAATACCTTCTTTTCTTTGCTTCTGAACAACTTCAGAACTAAGATCTAAGAGGTATCCTTGAGATCATATCTTAAGGTATGGAATAGCCAGTCTATAAAACACTTATTATCATCCTTATATCATTTCAAATGATTAGGATATTATCTACATTTAGCACGATGAACACAATGGCACTCCCACTAAGCTTCACATGGTTCATCAAGATTCTATTTGAAATCATAACATTTATAATTTCATCAAATCTTATGTTCCAACAACAAGAAGCTTATTTGAGTCCACAGATGGATTTCTTTGGCTTTCACACCTTACTTTCCAAAATCATGAATCCCTGGGGCTACTTCATGTGAATATCCTCAGAGAGGTATTCTTTAGAGGAATGCAATCTTGAATTACATCCTGAGGATGCAATAGTCAAGTTGTGTAGCTAAGGTTAGCAATATTCTGATGATTTTAAGCATGGTTACCGAAGAGCAAGTCTCATCGCAAGCAATGCCTTCTCTTCCGATGTGTAGCTTATGGCTACGAACCGAGCTTTGAAGGTCTCTACCTTTTCATCAGGTTCCCTCTTCTCTTGAAGATCCATTTACACCTTAACGGGTCTAACCCTTATAGGTGGATCTTCGAGGGTCCATATACAACACTTGTATATGAAGTCTACGTTAGACTTTATTGCTAATATCCATCTTTCCATGTCATGATCTTCAGGAGCTTCATCACATGAAGTCCGATCATTGTCAGACTTAACCGACACATGGAATACATCCTCAAACTCATTTGAAGAGGTATTAATGTTTCATCTTTAATTATCCTTCTAGTTTCCGATCTCAGGAGCCTCATTACCATCTCAAGATTAAATGAGTTCCTACACTTCATTTTCATCTTGATTCTTAAGAGAGTCATCCTCTAAGAATCACATTCTTAGAGATGAGATCTTTTAAGAATCTCAAGGTCATAAAGTAGGTATCCAATACCATCCTTTATTTTCCTAATGAAGTAGCACTCTCAAGTGCTAGATTCCAGCTTACATGCATGGAACCTCATTAAGGATATATATTGTAGTCTCTACTACACATATATACTTGGAAACTAAGGGATAATTATGCTAAAATTCATCATTGACCAAATCATGTCACACATGATCCAATTGTATCTCCCTACAACTTTATTGAGTTTAGGTGTGTTAGGAGGATTGAGATAGAAATGATATTCATATCTCCATAAGGTATTCTTTAAATTTTATCTAATAGGTACAAGCTACCTAGGTTAGATCAAATTCATTTCATCTTTCTTCAAACTTTGGTTCTAAACCAAAATTGTGAAATCTTTGAACATTTCAAAGGTTTCTCAGGTGAAGAGAAGAAATCTCATATCATACGTAATCATCAATAGATATTACATATCCATAATGTTTCCTATGATATAGATGATCTACATACATCAATATGTATGAGATCTTGAATACCTCGACATCTAACACCATTCCCAAAGAAGGGTGTATTGGACATTTTACTTTGAATACAATATTCACAAGTATGTAAGATTTGAAATTTTAGACATTCTAAAGTTTCATATCTTACTAGTCTATTGATCAAATCAACAGACATATGTCCAAGACTTGATGCCAGATCATTGTCAAATGTTCTTCATCCTCCTATTGATCTTATAAGGTTTGATTTTCAGTATTAGAAATCTTAATGAACCATTCATTAATTTTCTAATTTTGTGGAGTCCACTAGATGCTAGATTACTATCTGAAATATTTCCATCATAACTCTTTATGATAGCTCTATGTCAGAGTTCATGTTTATTTCCAGCATTTAGAAACAAACAATGAGGGTATTCTAATGTCTAGGTCATAGAGACATTCTCTAAGACTAAGGGCTCTCCCACTGAGAATATGAAGTCAATCTATCCAATAGAGATTGCTGCAACAATTACAGTAATATCCATGTAGATGACTACTAAACCTTAAGATCAAATTTCTAATCTTCTAATATGTATATGCAACCAATTGCAATTGTCATTAGAAGATTGGGATACAATTGTCAGACTTTATCTTATGAAATAAGAAAGTCAGAGTCAATGATTTATGTAGATTATTCTGATGCTCTATCTGAGTCCTTCACTAAGGATTTTAGACAGACTTGATAGTCATACTATCAACACATCAACATATTGCAGTATTGGCATTCATCCAACTCTTTGGATGTCATATGGATGCCACAGAAGTAGGTCAACTCTTTGACTTTCCTTCTTACTCGGGTCCGACCCATGCTTCCACTGCGCTCTCTTCATCTATAAACAACCATTGTTCAAGACAAAGAATCTCTTATGTTGAATTCAAAAAGAATTCAATGTAAGAGTATTTCAACATTTATACATGCTTCATTAAATTCATACAATATGAATATCATGAAGCTTCATGAATGACTTGAGTATAGATAGTAGAATGATGACTCTCATCATATCTACATACATCTTAACTCTTTGAGACTTAGGTTCAGGTAGGTATTCAAACATTTTGAATGCATCATCTCTTTCGAGCTACCATTCTGCATAATGCAGAGAACCGTGTCATTCATGATTAAATGTCTAGAGCACAATATATGCCAAAGTATCTTCTTTTATTTTATAAGGATTATTTGACAATTATGATCACCATCGACATGTCACTTCTAAAGTACACTCGATGAAGGATCAAGACTATAGAGACATACAAACCCTAAAGTGATGTCTTATTGTCTTATTTAATTGTCCTTCCTCATTATGTTGAGGGAACTTGCACACTGCAACCACATACAATATGTGTCCAATTGCAAGTACAATATCTGGATCATGAGTCCAATCCAAGATATTTTTACTGGTTATCATTGAGTATAACATTGAGTGGGTTTAATGAAGGATTATCTGAAATAAGAAATTTGCATAAGGGTATATATTATATATATACATATTTTACTTTGATTTAGGAATTTTTATATCAAAGTTGTCTTGCCTTGTCAACACTGAAAGTTCATTCCCTTAATTACTTTCAATGTAAGAGATATTCTTACCATTATATCTCTAGCAAGATCTGGGATCTCCTTTCCTATCTTTGTCGCATCCCAATAATACGAGAACCTACAACTCGGATAAAAAGAAGCGGGAACACATTCCGCCTTGCAAGTCCAACTTGCATTTCCCAATTCGGTCTTTAACACCCGGACCCACCACCCCTAAGGCAATGTTGACCCGTCATTAATTGAACCAACCGTCAACAGGCTTAATACTCGTTATACGCAATCCAATATCGCCCCAATAATATGAGGACCCTATATTGGGGTCACTACGTATACGGCCTTACTCTTTCGAGAAGCAAAGAACCCGATCCAATTAAATCATATACAGGATCTGTCACTTCGGACAGGCGTCTCCTATATACAACAACTGGCGACGGGATCCTTTGCCTTGACGGGAGACCATGGATGTCACTTATGTGATCCTCCACCTCATATTCAAATTGTATAATTAATTATCGTGAATCACATTCACATAATTAATTCTTCCAAGGGAAATACAAATCTATTCATGATAGAGTGTTTATTGGATATAATTAATTTAATCACATTAAATTAATCATCAATCCAATCATCAATCAACAAACATGTCTTTTACTTGAATAGTAGGTATATTCTCAAAGTACGTATTATTCGAATTTTAATAATTAGAAAAATACACTTTGACCTTTTCCGGCATTATACAGTCCCTACCCGCTGTCATGGCCAGTACCGACGAGAGTGGGACGGACCACATACGTTGCAACCCGCGACCCCAATGCTCTCCGACTAGGCACCACATCCGCCTCGGGAAAGGATAATACCAGATAAATCATCATGTACTTTGAGATGCTCATCGGTTTTTCAACCGAAATTATACCATATAATATAAATCAAAACATTTTTGATTATATTATAAGGAGATTTGCTAGACAAATCCCCAATCCTATTCAAGCAAGAGGGTTTTCATGTAAAAGTTGTCCTACAACAATTGTAGGATAAACTATGGTTTTCATGAAAGCAATGTTTGTTGATGAACCAATGATCAAGATCTAATATCTCATCATTGTGGTTTAGGCAAGTGTCATTCAATGAAATAATTATCTCTTTAAATATTTCACAAATATTTATCACTAATTATTCCAGAAAATTAACAACTAATTTTCATCATGATAATTGAATGACATATCACAAGGTTCAAGATCAAAATTGTTAATTTCCAGCAGTGACCCCCAATCACTAAAATTAACTTATCTTGATCAATTTAAATCCAAAAAATGCAAACTCAGTTTCCAAAGATTACCTATTTGATTTATTAAAGAACCCAAGTGATAATTCACGCATTTCAAGGCGGATTAAAACCGTAATTATCTCATTAATTACGTTCAAATCCGCAGTTCCCGCAACAGTGAATATAGGCATATTCAAAAGACCATATCTTGAGCAAATGAAGTCCAAATTTAGTAAACTCAAGTCCTATGGTTTCCTTGTTTAATGGGGAACAAAATACAATTGAAAATTTCGTGTTTAAACATTTTAAACAGTGCCGAAAAATTCAATTTGACAGAGGTGCGAAAATTAAAATGCAGTAAAAATTTCGCAACCCTTTCAAGAACCAAATCGTCTAAGGTCTATGGATCATATCCAAAACCTTATTCAACCTGGCTCTGATACCACTTGAAGGATATTGAGTATCCTCAAGCACATCACGGAAGCGTGTCGATCGCATCGTATGCAATCGGAGCAACTAGTCACACTAGTCGCTAGATGCAGCGGAAATTAAAATTTTTAAAACTAAAGATGAAACCACATGATCACGAGAACACTTCTCGGATCGTTTCATCTAACCACAAGTATAAGGAATACCTCTTGAAGCGTGGTTGTGATCGCGAGATCCCAAAGTAGAGATCCTCCTGTATTAAGTCCGACCCACGGAGAATGCGCTTGCGGGCACGATGATGAGTCGCGTCCTTCCCGCAATCCTTTGACGAAGATCCAAGCGTCGAGGCGCAGCAAAAATGATCTCCTTCCTAATACACAAAGTGGGCGGCCACTTGAATATTAGGGAGACCCCACGAGGATGAGAGAGAGAGAGGGAGAGTAGAGTTCTTCAACTCAAGAATGTTGTTGTTGTAACTTGGAAAGGCTACCCTAGCCCTCCTTTTATACTAGTTTAGGATCCAATGGATCTCAATCCATGGGACACATGGATCCAAGGGCTATGCTTGGTCCATGCTAAATCAATGGCTATGATTGTTGTTGGTTAAAACCAACAACATTAATTTAAATTAAAATATGTTGCAACATTATCAACATAATTTAATTTAACTAATTAAGAGATAATGTGACAACAAAAAGGGAGTCAACAAACCACCCTAAATTATAGAGGGTTATTTTGTCTCCTTTTATTTTATCTTATTATTTCTTAATAAATTGCAATAACTATTATTGCAATAATATCCACCAAATTAATTCCAAATTAATTTGTGAATATTTCAATCATGCCATCGAAGATATGTGAATCACATTCACAACCCAAACTAATTTGTAAATTACATTTCCAATTAATTAATTAATGTGAATCCAATCCACACTATTAATTAACAAATGCTATTTACATAGATTCTCTCTCTTCAATATATATATTATAAATCATATTTATAATACACATATATCATGGATAGTATTATCCACATTCTCTAATCCTTGATAATTAAATCCCATTTAATTATCTTAGATAATCATTTTCACAATATGAATCATATTCATATTTAAGCTTGATTATTAAATCTCATTTAATCATCAAGTCCTTGCTTGGATATTTCATCAAAAGAATTATTCTGAACTCTTTCAAGAATAATGTGCTTTCTCCGCAGATACTTGGAGATAAGGACAGGGCGATTGTATTATTCCACGTATAGTGACTTGGATGTTGAGATCTCGTCTCAAATCCAGATCGTACGAACCTCCCACAGATGCTTGATTAAATCAAGACCGCAAATCCAATTTTCTCATTGAATCTGAATCTCATTCAGACCAATGTCCAACACTTGGACTAAGATCAGATTGCTTCTCTATTGAAAGGAGTCACTAAAATCCAGACCTGTTTCATCACTCCCTCGGAATGGAAGCGTCATGGATATACAATCGTTTATGATCACATCACCCTTCAGGTATTCCCAACACCTGTACATCCTGCATACTGGAAGACCCACGGTCAACCCGAAGATCAAGATCTATTTTACACTGTCTTCTTCAGGGTTTGATCACCAAGTTTCTCATTTGATCATTGGGATTTGGTATTGATCATATACTTTCCAAAAGCATATATCATACCTAGGTCTTGATCATATACTTTCCAAAAGTATATATCAAACCTACAAATTCAGTCAAGCTTCCAAAGCGAGACGACCATGCACGGAATTTGATTCCTCCCAATATCTCATGAGTGAGCTCATGTCTTCCGATTCAGTAGTGAACCTGTATGATCCCTTTGAGAGATCGTATTACTCATATGCCCTTATATGCACACCAGCTCGCCGGTGTATAGACCTTGGTTAGGTCATCAACCTATTGGTCTGCCAAATGTACATACTCAGACATATAGCAATACATCTGTCTCCGGTCAGAGGATGCGTGCCTATGCTGTGACAGCATTCAACATAGGACTTTGGTTATCTCGATCTCGTTAAGTCAACCCATTGACCTAACTAATCTGACACCTCCGAATCTCTATTCCTATGCAGAGGACCTACATCAAGAGGTCGGTCAGATATCAGCCTATGTGAGAAAGGATTGCAATCTCCTACTCAGGCTGGAGATCACATCTTAACAATCATTTGACGGTGCTTGATGAGTCCTCAATCTAACCCTTTAGATATTCATCCAAGCACCAGCCTATAGAATTCAATAATTGAATCAACAGCTGTATGATCATTAAGATAGCCATGGTACATAACCCTAATTGTACAGAGGGACCTATTATGCAAATTATTTATTCTTCATTTCAGATCAGGGAATGATATTTGCAATAACATTTATTGCATAATGGCTCGTCGTGGGCTCACATGTCCAACAGATTGTCTGCTGTGTCATATCTGACGCTCCGAAGAATGTTGGCTATGTGAGGCGCATATGCGTCAGGGCATCAGATCCAACGACCTAAAAGCTGCTTCGATTAGTGGCTCTGATCAGGTCTGGCAGAGGTGGGCCGATCCAACGGTGGAGAGCGGGTCTAGAAGAACAAGACCCTGGCGACCTTCACCAGGGTCTCAGATGGGATCCTCGACTTCGATGATCAATCAATAGGGTCCGGCAAGGTCGTGAAAGAATCCTACGTCAAATGGATACATCTGATGGAGAAGCTATTGATCGGATGTGCGTGACGGTGGAAAGGGACCTGGAGCAGCTTCGGAGGACCCTCTGGAGGTGTAAACTGGTCTCCCTGTGCACATTAGCACTTACGAAGGCAAGCTGGACTCGAGGCAAAGCTCCGGTCAGGGTTATTGGAGCACGAAAGGAAAGAAGCGAGGAGGGGGCGAAGTTCGATCTCCAGTGAAGGTGGTAGAGAAGATCTGTTCTCAATCTCGACCTAACGGTCGATTCCAAGGGTGATCAAATTGTGGGGGAAGATGGAGGACGACGTGGTGCGTCGAACTAAATGGATGGGTTTGGATATCAGGTCTTCGACCCACTGGTCGGAGCAGGTGAATGTGCGATGACACTAGATGGAGTGAATGGATCATATAGGGAAATGGACGGGAAATGAGGGGTACCTAGAGATGGGAACGTGTTCCTGAGCTCAAGGCGGAGGGGGTCGATGAGATGATGGCCTCGGTCATGCTGCAGAAGATGTGGAGGCTGAACGCGACAATGCTCGTTGGCCACGTAGCTGAGCTATGACTTCTGACCACCAAACTCCAATCCGAGGGGTGCCTCCGATAGTTGTCACTCCACCTGAGTTCTCCAGGGCTGGAAGAAGAGGCGAGGAATGAGCTAGGGCTCTATGGAGGCAGATGAGATGCTATATAAGCAGCTTGAAGGCCTAGAAGGATCAGCGAAAAGTGTGAGACCCGAGAGTGATTCGAATCACCCAAGGAATTCGCGAGGATCACAGAAGTCCAAGGAATCATGGGTCTAAGAATCGAGGTGAACGAAGCTTGAATTCGGGTGGGAAAAATCGGAGAAGAGACTCCGACGATGGGTTTTTGACCCGATCTGAGCTAGGAGGGGGCATTGACCGGGTCAACAAACCCTCCCGGACCAATCAGAAAATAGGGATTTATATAATACTTACAAATTCAATAAAAAATAAATGATTTTAAGTCAAAAGGTTTTCAAAATAAGAAATGTTTGTTATTTTTCAAAGAATTTTTCTGTTATTTTTAATTATTTTTACAAAAAATAAATTAGGGTATAGACAGTATATAGTCCTATATACAGGTATACTATACCTATGTATTATGCACAAGTATTTTTATTGATTTATTTTTACACAAATACTCCTATTTTATATTTTATTTTTTTACAACATATTTTTAGGAGTTTAAAATAATATTTTTATTTTATTTTTATTAGTTATGTACATGTATATAATAAATAAAAAATGTTGTATGTATACATGTATTTTATACAAGTAAGATAGGGTTTTAATTTTATTTTTATTAAGTTTTTCTGATTTTTATGTTCTTTTATATTATTTTTAGAAATATATTTATATATATAAGGATAGATAATAACAATAATAATTTATAATTACGCATAGAGTGGGCCCTATCTCTCTCTACTTATTTTATTTGGCGATCAGGTCAAGGCTTGACCTTCTCTTGGGGTTAGGGTCACTCTGTATCTATTCTAAATACCTTCTTCCTTTTTCTTCTTCTTTATTCTTTTATTTTGCACAAATACATGCTATATATACAATATTAAGAAATACATGCCGACGAATCCTAAATCGCAGCGTTAAAGATGTGTATTTATTGTGCGTGAAAAAGATAATGAGTCGTTCGTTGTAGGCGGCAATCGAAATAGGCCAAGAAAATAACCACACAATTAGTTAATCAATTTTAATCGATGTGGTTTTATGTTTATTTTACTTGGGAAAGTCCCAAGGACGAACACAAGGAGGCAAAGGAACAACCTAGAATTATGCCTATCAAAATTCGTATGCGGTTTTCAAGGCGGTCTTTTTTTGGAATTTTTAATGCAATAAAAGATGCAATATGCAAGTTTGGCCTATTTTAGGGACTAAAATGTAAATTATGCTCAAACAATGTCTGAAAAATATGAAATTTGGCCAAGATGCAGTTTATGATGAAATAAAATCACTATATATTTTTTTGGTATTTTTGGTTGCAATATGATTTTTTATGGATTTTTAGATGCAAACAAAATGAATTTAAATATTTAATTATAATAAATATTAAATTTAATTTTTTTTGAAGGGATAAATTTATCTAAGATCTATCACTAGGTAATAGACCTCAGAAAAAACCTTAACCTCGAAAATACTAGTTTCAATTCCTATTAAAGATCAAACAATGAAATAAGTAAAATGATTTTTACAGGCAAACTATGCTTGCAAATGCAAATCTTTTTGGGCATAATGTAAAATACAATTAACTCTACAATATATGATTTTCCAGGAATTTTTAGAACGATGGTTAATCAAATACAAATTTCAGAGCACAAACTGCACAAAATATGCAATTTTCCACAAAATAATTAATTATTAATTAATCATCATTAAAAAAATGTCCACAATATATCAAACTATAGAGAATTATATGATAAACATCATGTTATTTTTTGATGATAAAATAATGCAATAAAGAGGTTCAAAACTAAAGGGAAAGATAGGGGTACAAATGCAATATAAATAAAAAATAAATAATGCATAGGGGCTTATATGTAATTACCGATAAAATTGGGGTGCTTCTACAAAATTGCTAGAGGGTCACGTGCAAAGAACGTGACCTCTGGCTGGCGGGGGCTGATTCGCAAATGGGGGAACGTCCAAAGGGCTGACCGTAAATGATCTGCTGCTCATGTGACTCCTCACGTGTTGGGATGGTTGGAGGCACGGGGCGGGTGCTCCACGTGGTGTCTCTCGAATGCTTCGGGCAACCCGAAGCTCCTGGCTTGGAGGATGGTTTGGTGCTAGGCTCGGAGGTCAATCAAAACCGTCGATGAGATTTATCTAATATGATCCGACGGGTATCGCTAGCAACTACTTCAATGGCCAAGATGATGGCTGATCTTCATCGGAGGGTTCCTGTAGCCTTGTCGCTAGCAGTGAATCGACAACAAAGGGTGGCTGACAAATGACTGGTGGTCGTTGATGGAGAGGCGAAGTAGTGTCACGTTGATCGGCGAAAGAGGGTAGTTCTGCTTGGATCTTGTTGTGCACCTACGGATATAGAATCTTTTTGTTTCCATACAATTTTTGGGGTCTTAGAAAAAAATTATGCCCAACCGTCCATCCCTTTTTCGAAGCTTTATTTCAACCCGTACTCCGGTCTTTAGATTTCCATGCTACCAGAAAAGAAACTCACATAGTCTTCCAACATCCATCTGAGTTGAGCTAAGTGCATAGTACGAGAGTACAAATTAATTCCTTATTCCAGAGTTATACCCAAAATGAAGAGACCAGGTTAGACACTAAGAGTCAAACTTTGCACATTGTCACGTGGAACTCAAAGAATTAAGTCAACGGCATGATGTTTTTAAAATCCTATTTCTCGTTGAAGTTCCTCTGAAAATCAGGTGGATTAAGGTAAAGTCCAGACCATTCTCGGTTTCTGCGCATAACTCAGTACAGAACCCAAAGACTTTTCACAGATTCAAATGCATGAAAATGCTGGATGAAGTGTATGAAATGTAGACACTTTTTTTAAAGTTAGTTACCCACCCCGTAAATACATATAGTCTTACGCGAAAGTACGAGGTATGGCTAAAATATATACACAGTATATATACAGACCCCCTATACTTAGCGAGTGCTGTGTCCTCAGAGCACAAGAAGCGTAATGAAGACATAGCTCGGGCTAAGCGTAAGAGAGTGAAAAATTGATTTACAATGGTCCTCCCCCCTATACTTACACTGTGAACAGTCTAATTATAGAAGAAGAGCGCAAAAGAGGCGGTTAGGGTATGTAAATGAGGAGAGTATATACAGATGGGCATCGCTCGCCCTATACTTAGGCTCTGGTCAGCTTCAGTATAGGAGAAGGGTGGAAATGGAGTGATCGAGAGATAGGAGAAGAATGGAATGTACAGATGGCATCGGTCCTCCCCTATACTTAGGGCTTGGCCTAAGTAGAGGAAGAAGCTATACAAGGAGATCGATGTGGTTGGGAGGGAGGGTGGGATTGATATGATAAATCTTCAATGTCCTCGCTCTGCGTGAAGTAGATGACCTCAACTTGAATTAGTCTGCTCTTTGGGTGATTCTATATACGGCTTCAGCAATTGTCCATTCACTGAGAAAGGTTGTGCATCATCCTTGAGTTCTGCAATATCCACACTTCCATTGGTATGCACATCGATGACAACATATGGACCCATCCATTTTGATTTTAGTTTCCCATGAAAAATCTTTAACCGAGCATTAAACAACCACACTTTCTGCCTAGGGACAACGGTTTTATCTCGAATGTGTCTATCATACCATCTCTTGACCTTGTCCTTATAGATCACACTGTTGTCATATGCTCGGTTTCAGATTTCAATTAGCTCATTCAGATTTAAGTCTCGGCATAATTTCCCAAGGTGACAACTCCAATTCAACTTTTTGATCGCCCATTCTGATTTGTGAATCAATTCTGCAGGTAGATGGCATGACTTGCCATAGATCATCCTAAAAGGTGAAGTACCAAGTGGAGTCTTATAGGCTGTCCTATAGGCCCATAGAACCTGGTCCAATAGTTTTGACCAGTTCTTCCTATCTGGACGAATCAACTTTTGAAGAATACCCTTCACCTCTCTATTAGAAACCTCTGCCATACCATTAGATTGTGGATGATATGGGTTGTCTATTCTAAGCTCAATTTTATACTCTTTAGCAAAAGATCTCATTTCCTTATTCATGAAGTGGCTACCTCCATCAGAAATCAAAACTTTTGATATCCCGAACCTCGCAATGATATTATCCTTGATAAACTTACAGACGGTTTTGCTATCTGCAGTTCGGGTTGGGATAGCCTCTACCCATCTTGATAAATAATCAACCGCTAACAAGATGTACTCAAATCCATTGCTATTGGGAAAGGGACCCATAAAATCAATCCCCATGCATCGAAAACATCACAGAAAATCATTGGTTGCACGAGCATTTCATTTCTATAACCAACAGTCCCTCCCATCCTTTGGCAAATTGGGCAAGACCGTACAAATTCATTAGCATCTCGAAATAAGGCCTGCCAGTAAAATCCACATTGGAGTACCTTGTACGTGGTTTGCTTTCCCGAATGGTGTCCTCCAGCCTCGAGAGAATGACAATGTGTGAGGACACTCTGGTATTCTTCCCGAGGTATACATCTTCGCCAGACATATTCCGCTCATTCATAAAAAAGGAAGGGATCGTCCCAATGGTATTTTCTCGAATATGACTTCAGCCGATCAATCATTCTCTTGGTCCAACCAAAGGGAACCTTCTTGGAGATAAGATAGTTCACGATGTTGGAAGATCATGGGGTTGAATCAATAACACAAACTGATTCATCTGGAAAAGTCTCCTTAATTGGTCCAGTGTCAGGATAATCGTTTTGCTCAATTCGGGAAAGGTGATCAGCAACAATATTCTTTATTCCTGGTTTATCCTTGATCTCCAAATTAAATTTCTGGATTAACAAGATCCACCTCAAAAGCTGTGGTTTGGCATCTTTCTTATCCATGAGGTATCTAATTGTCGTATGATCAGTGAAAATTGTCACCTTGGAGCCCAATATGTATGATCTGAATTTTTCAAGGGCCCAAACAACTGCGAGCATTTCCTTTTCATCCACTGTATAGTTTCTCTATGCAGGATTCAATACTTTGCTTGCATAGTGAATCGCATAAGGAATTCCATCTCGTCTTTGTCCAAGCACAGCTCCGACAGCAAAATCCGATGCATCAATCATGATCTCAAAGGGAAGAGACCAGTCAGGAGCTTGTAATATCGGTGATTCACATATTTTCTTTTTCAAGAGCTCGAAGGCCTCAAGACACTTGTGATTTACAATAAACTCGGTGTCTTTTCCTAAGAGCTCAGTCAGTGGGTGGGCGATCTTTGAAAAATCAGGGATAAACCTTCGATAAAATCTGACATGCCCTAGAAAAGACCTCACTGACTTGACGTTGGTTGGTGGCTCAAGTTTCTTGATCACATCCACCATGGCAGGGTCAACCCCCATTCCCTTTTTGGAGATGACATGCCCCAACATGATACACTCAGTCACCATAAAGTGACTCTTCTCCTAGGAGAATACCAAATTAACCTCCATGCATCTCTCGAGGACTCGGTCCAAGTGTGCTGAACATGTATCAAATGAATCACCATGGACCTAGAAGTCATCCATGAAGATCTCCAGGAAATCATCCACCATTTCGGCAAATACAGCAATCATGCACCGCTGAAATGTGCTTGGGGCATTACAAAGCCCGAATGGCATGCGCTTGAATGCATAGGTACCAAAGGGACATGTAAATGTGGTCTTTTCCTGATCCTCGGGAGTGATAGCTTCTTGATTGTAGCCAGAGTACCCATCAAGAAAATAGAAGAATGCTTTCCCTGCAAGTCTCTCTAAGATTTGATCAATAAATGGTAGTGGAAAGTAATCTTTCTTGGTCGCAACATTCAGATGCCTGTAATCGACACAGACGCGCCACGATGTGGGCACTCAGGTCACAATCTCTACTCCCTCCTTGTTGGTGACCATCTGGATTCCCGACTTCTTCGGGACAACATGAAGGGGGGGCAATGGCACCCACTTGGAGTCAGAAGTGGGGTATATAAATCCTTTGCACCATTTTTCTATCTCTTTCTTAACTACTTACCAAAGATTGGGGTTTAATCTTCTCTGAAATTCACGGGAAGGCCTTGCGTTATCCTCAACATAAATTTGGTGCGAGCAGAGAGCGGGGTTGATTCCTATGAGATCGGACACAGTCCAACCGATGGCTTTTTGATTTCACTCAAGGACATCGAGAAGTCTAATTCTTGGTCCATGGTTAATAACGAGCTAATGATCACAGGGAATTTTTCTTAGGGCCATTAAGAAATGCATACTTCAGTATGGGAGGGAGATATTTCAACTCTGGCAAATCTAAATCATCAATCCAGTCTGGCTAAATGTTTTTTAAATCTGGCTCTGTGCTGGTTGGCGGTGAATCATTCTGTGATATGTTAGCTACTAATCCCGAAGGAAGGTGAGTTGAATCGCTAAAGTAGTGCGGTAATTTGGCCAAAGCCGCATCCGACTTGTCAAGATATTTCTTGATTTTCCCGAAGAAGATGGGATTGACAAATCCGAAAGAATTTCTGTGTCATCAAGGTTATAAGCATCCAGGTGTCTAGATTTGTCTGGCAACATTTCGCATACTGCATGGTGCTCTGTTTCTTCTTCTGCTGTAGTGTTATCAATCTGAAGATCTGACAGTTGGTCCCACGGTCCAGTAGTGCTGATGAGATTACATTCGGATGTTTCGGCATCTTCAGTGGTGGATTCGGAATATGATCTTTGCCACTTTGTTTGTTTCATCTCCAGATCCACTTCTCCATCTGGGGAGCGGAATTTCATCATTCCAGTGCCGTAATCGAATACAACTTTAGCGGTTCTTGAGAATGGTGTTCCAAGAATGATTTGCGATTCCTTCCAATGATTCGGGGTCTTCATATCAAGGACAGTGAAGTCCACTTTGTATTCCGTACCCTCGACCATGATGATAACATTTTTCACTTCTCCCATAGGTCTTTTAGTGGATTTATCAGCGGATTGGAGTAAAGATAATGATTTCTGGAGAGGACCTAACTTCAATATATAATACAAGGCTAAGGGAAGAAGATTGATGGAAGAACCATTGTCGAGAAGTGTACGTGCGAACACAATGCCGCCAATGTGACTCTCCACATAATGAGCACCCAGATCCCTTTTCTTTCTTGGGAAATGCCGATTTTTGATATATTTAGTAGTGGCCACTGTCAGGATATGAGTCTCCACAAACTGATTTGTTTTCTTTATACGAGTCCTGGTGGGAGTGCATTTCATTTTCAAGTACTTCTGAAATGCTGGATTACTGGACACATACTGATCAAAGGGTACTTTGACTGTGATATTCTGCTGGCAGAACGTTTCCATCACTGGGTCATTCTGAATGTTTTTCTTTTGTTTTCCTTTCTTAAGAGCATCGGGGAAAGGATTGGAAGCATTTGAGATAGGAGAAAGAGAGCCAGAATCATAAATAAAAGCATCTTTATTAGATTTGGAGTTCTTATTACAATCATAATTTTCTGATAATAATCATGTTGCTGAAATGGTGACAAATGTATTTTTGCAGCAACTAGAGGTTCAAGGTCCTCTGCGGTCTCCATAGATGCCTTTCCTTTATCT
The DNA here is from genome assembly GCA_037367405.1 of Ottelia alismoides. Classification (NCBI taxonomy): domain Eukaryota; kingdom Viridiplantae; phylum Streptophyta; class Magnoliopsida; order Alismatales; family Hydrocharitaceae; genus Ottelia; species Ottelia alismoides. The sequence continues at coordinate 147,120 of JAZKJV010003146.1, read as the reverse complement.
CGTGCTGGAATCTTCGGGCGTCCTTCTTCTTCATCCTTAGAAGCATCCTCCGGTTGATCTTCTGAGTCTTAATGGTCTGATTCCCTTTCCCAGTCAAGTACGACCACGATCCTTCCGCTCTTGAGTGACATGACATTGATATTGTCAAACGAAAGGATCTCATGTTTAGATGTGGAAAAATCTGAATAGTATACCTGGCCATTGTGTTGAGATGATTGAGATTTATTCAAGCTATTGGGGTTAGCTTGAACTTGGGCGGGAATGACTGTAGCTGGGGCTGTCTGTTCATCCTTCCAACAGGATAGACGATTAACGTCGACCCGTAAATCGTACAGTTCATTTCGGAAGTTGCGAATTTCCTCCAGCATTTGTCTCTGGATATCTACCGGTTCTTCTAGAGGGTTGGATGATTGAGATGCTTGCTTTGGAGCTTGATATTGCTGACGATATTGCTGAGGTTGGTTCTGCCAGTTGTATGGCTGTTGTTGCCTTGAGTGCTGGAATGCTGCATTGTTCTGAGTGTGCTATGGAGCTGGAGGAAATGTGTCATTATAGAAGGTGGGTGGACGTTGACATTGCTGACGGTCCCCCATATTACCCTGTCGGGTAGTGTCCTGCGTGTTTCAAATGTCGTTTACTTCAAAGGTCAGAGGCATGGTTTCTTCAACTGTCTCAGCTTGTGGAGGTGGCTGCTGGGAAGGTTGGGCATAGATTGGTCCTGAGCCCATAGTTGTTGTTGTTCTGATCCTAATTGCTCCTGGACATGATGCACATGATAGATCGAGGCCGTAGGTGCAGTAGGTATCCCTATCTTGGATACCTTCTAAGTTAGCTCCTCCATTTGCTTTGGAAACTGGGAGATCCTGTTGTCGATGTCGTTCATCCTCTTATGAATTTGATCCACAACTGTTAATTTATCTGCGATGATGTTCATGTTGGGAATCAAATTCTCTACTATTTCTGCGACAGTTTGCTTTCCTCCTTTAGCTTGAAAGGTGTTTAGGGAATCAGTGTAAGCTCTACTGGCGATTTGTGAACGGCTTGTCTCCGCCATCTGCTCTAGTATTTTCCAGACTGTCTCAGCTCCTCGTGATGTGTAATTGCCTTCACAGGCAGCGCTGAGTAAACCCTGAGTCTCGTAGTTGAGGCCAGAGTAGAGCGACTAAACCAGGATGTTATTATGTAGGTCGTGGCAGGGACATTTCTGCAGCAGATCTTTGAATCTATCCCATGCATCACAAAGTGGTTCGTTAGGCATCTAAGAGAAAATGGTGATGCGAGTCCTCATTTGATTGGTTCGACTCAAAGGATAGAATTTCTTCAAGAATAGGTTTCTGAACCTATCATAAGTGGTCATAATCACTCCTAAGTTTTTCACCCAGTAATTTGCCTTCCCCTTCAAGGCGAAAGTTAGTGCAGTGAGACGAATGTAGTCTTGGCTGACTTGCGGGTGCCTCTGATTAGAACATACTAGCTCCAAATCTCACATAAATTCATATGATTCTTCACTAAGAAGTAGCCAATCGTTTTTAAAATCAGTAGTTTATATGAAAATCTTGGCTTGGCTCTACCCTAATGTGCGTCTCTCTTCTCGCTGCAAGATAAAAACAAACAATGTCGGTGTTACTCTCCCGCAAGAATTCTTGATTTTATGAGTTCTTAAGATCAACTATATTTAGCAGTCCCAGTTTTAATTATGTGATCACTGAAGAATTTAAATGAGCACAAATATACGTCTACCATCCAGTCCCAATTTCCTTTAGAGATATGTGATAAAACAAGAGGGAGGAGTTCGAGAAAAGCCGATGTATACTCATTTAGAAGACTTACAGTGAATTCTCGTAATCTTCATGTGGGATGCTAGACATGGATTGAAAGATTATTCTAAATGAATGCAAGCCGATGAAAAACCACACCTAAGCAGAAAGTTCTATTAGCAGGGAAGAATTGAGTTAAATTTTTGGCTAAATTGAATGATTGATGTGCGCCTCAATTAATAGTGCAGTGTGGCTTAATCCTATGAGAACAATTAAAATTAAAATATTCTGAGAGCCGTATGTACAAATCTATTCTAATCGCCACTCAAGTCGGGCCCTACCCTCACCAGAGAGTGAAACAGGCCACGACACACCACGTAATAAAGTTAGAGGTCTTGTTACACACGCGAGAGTCCAAACAGATACCGTTGTAAATAAGCAATCAATTACATAAATTTAAAAATTGCAGGAATTAAAAACCTAGACTCTACGCTCTCTCATGACTCGACTCGATCTTAAATTAATTGCGGCTTGTTCGGGAGTCGGTGAAGATGCTTCGGTTTCGAAAAAACCACTCCATGTACGCCTGGTACCTCACAAGAAAAATAAGAGAGATTTGTGTAAGAGAGTGACTCAATAAAATATAAAAAATAAATATTGAAATAAATACAGAGAAAAAAATTATGCAATTTACAATGAAAAATTCGGGGGTCAGACAACCCGAATGCGAAAAATCGAACGAAAATTTTCAAGACAAAAATCTAAGCCGTTTGCCTCCCCAGCAACGCGCCATCTGACAAATCCGAAATCGCAGCGTTAAAGATTTGTATTTATTATGCGTGAAAAAGATCATGAGTCATTCGTTGTAGGCGGCAATCGGAATCGGCCAAGAAAATAACCACACAATTAGTTAATCAATTTTTTATCAAAGTGGTTTTATGTTTATTTAACTTGGAAAGTTCCAAGGTCGAATACAAGGAGGCAAAGGAACAATCTACAATTATGCCTATCAAAATTCGTGTGCGGTTTTCAAGGCGGTCTTTTTTTTTGATATTTTTAATGCAATAAAAGATGCAATATGCAAGTTTGGCCTATTTTAGGGACTGAAATGTAAATTATGCTCAAACGTTGTCCGAAAAATATGATTTTTTTCCCAAGATGCAATTTATGATGAAATAAAAGCACTGTATTTTTTTTGGAATTTTTGGATGCAATATGAATTTTTTATGGATTTTTAGATGTAAACAAAATGAATTTCAATCTTTAATTATAATAAATATTAAATTTAATTATTTTTAAGGGATAAAACTATCTAAGATCTATAACTAGGTAATAGACCTCAGAAAAATCCTAAATCTCAAAAATACTAGTTTCAATACCTATTAAAAATCAAACACTGAAATATGCAAAATGATTTTTACTGGGCAAACTATGCAAATGCAAATCTTTTTGGGCACAATGTCAAATATAATTAACTCTAAATGTGATTTTTCGGGAATTTTTAGAGCGATGGTTATTTAAATACAAATTTCAGAGCACAAACCGGGTAAAATATGCAATTTTCCAAAAAATAATTAATTATTAATTAATCATCATTCACAAAAATGTCCACAATATATCAAATTGTAGAGAATTATATGACAAACATCATGTTATTTTTTGATGATAAAATAATGCAATAAAGAGGTTCAAAACTAAAGGGAAAGACATGGGTACAGATGCAATATAAATAAAATAAATAAATAATGCAAAGGGACTTATATGTAATTACCGATAAAATAGGGGTGCTTCTGCAAAATTGCTAGAGTGTCACGTGAAAAGCACGTGACCTCTGGCTGGCGGGAGCTGATTCACAAATGGGGGAACATCCAAGGGGCTAACTGTAAATATTCTGCTGCTCACATGACTCCTCACGTGTTGGGATGGTTGGAGGCTCGGGCGGGCGCTCCACGTGGCGTCTCTCGAATGCTTCGGGCAACCCGAAGCTCCAGGCTTTGAGGATGGTTTGGCGCTAGGCTCAGAGGTCAATCAGAACCGTCGATGAAATTTATCTGATATGATCCGACGGGTATCGCTAGCAACTGCTTCAACGGCCAAGATGATGGCTGATCTTCATCGGAGGGTGCCTGTAGCCTTGTCTCTAACGGTGAATCGACAGCATAGGGTGGCCGACAAACGGCCGACGGTCATTAATGGAGAGGCGAAGTTGCATCACGTTGACCGGCGAAAGGGTCGATGAAGCCCGAACACTCGTGTGGACTTGATTGCTGTTCATGTTAGCGAGGGGGAGTTGATGTCGATGAATGGCAGAGCTCCGGTAGTAGGAGAAGAAGGCGGCGTGGTCCCAGACGGTGCTGACGGGGCGGATCTTGGTTTGGAGTCGATGTTGTGTGGCGGGAGTCGGTGGACGATGTAGTCGATGAAGGCGTGATGAAGTCGGACGGCGGTGTCCGACGAAGAAGATAATGAGCGAGACGCGAGAGGTCGGAGATGAAAAGATGGAGAGGAGGAATGAGGATACCTGGAGGAGTGCTCGACGACGACGATTGGCCAGAGCAGAAGCAGCAGCACTGGTGGCTGAGCTGCGACGAGGTAGTTAACCCCGGATCACGCCGACGGGAGGAGAGGCTCAGTCTGTCACTAACAGAGGGGGTACTCCCTGGAGAAGAAGGCGGATGTAGAACACGGCAGTGGTGGCGGTGTTTTAATAGCTGTGGGGGGTTGGTTAGGAAGATCGGGGCAGTCAATTGGGAATCTGGGACCGTCGGGGGTTTGATTTGAGATTGATGGTGGCCGGAGATCTCGCGGGGATCGGGCGAGATCTTGACGAGTTACGGTTGGAGGTGGCGATGGGCGAAATCGACGAGGCGGCGGAGAAATCACGGGGATGCGGGCGGCGATTGATTGAGAAGGGGGCGGAGGTAGACGATGTACAACGACCGTCCGATCGGTCGAGATCGGATGGCCGTGATCAAACCATGTGGCGACCGATAGGTAAAGGTAGGGCGCACGTGCTTGGCACGTGCCTGGGAGGCACGTGCCTCGCACGTGCGGGGGCGTTTAATTTTTTTAAATGATATAATAATATATACAAAAATGACTGACATGTGGTGGCCCCAGAGGCGGCCACGTGTCAGCACTGGAAAATTCGAAAAAATAATGATTTTGTAAAATGCAAAATAAATAGCAAATGACCTCTGATCGAGAAAGTTTCTTCACAGAAATTGCTCATCTCGATGAGATCTACAACTTTCATGAACACATCAAAACCAAAATCGATCAAATGCACAAAGTTATATTTTTGGGGTATCCCTTGATTCTTGGGTTTTGTAATTTTTATGTCATTTTTAAACGAGATAAAAATCCGGAAAAAATGGTAAAATCAGAGATAAATAATTACATATTAATATATTTTTTGTATTTTTATTAATTGATAAAATATGTACATAAAATATCAGGTCAAAAACCGATAAAATACAAAATGTACAAAAGAGGCCCAAAACCCAATTTTCATATATGAGCTTCGATTCACTTGAACTTGGTCTTGTTTTGAAGGTAAATGAATGCATATTAGTTCAAAAGTGAGTAGGATTAAAATGGACACTGGATGGGGAAGATATGAGGTTTTTAGTCCATAAATCCTGAAACTAGGGTTTGTGTTTTTGGTCCACTTATTTGGGTTAGTTAATTTTTTTGTATTTTTCGTTTATTCTTGTTAGTGATATGTACACAGTGGAAGTGATTTTGGGTCATTAGGAGTTAGCATGAATGAGTTAAAAATCGAGAAAGTTAGGCTATTTACAGGTCAATTTTGGCTTGGATTTTTGGCTTCTTATTTTATGCAGAAATTAGTGTGAAAATGCAATTCTTATGAAAACATGCATGAATGCTAATTATGCAGAATAGATGCGGAAATGCTGTTGATTTTGAGGGATTTGAGCTTAATAAATGAGATTTAGAGTGATGAATCCGAGATTCATCACATGCATAATGTTAACTTATTGTATTTACACCTATCTACATGATGATTTGCCAAGATAAATAGCTAAAATAAAATAATAAAGAGTGAGAATCAGGGATTCAACCACCCCCTATACTTTACCTTTGCTCGTCCCTTAGCAAACACTTATTTGAAAAAGAAGTGAAAAGAGAAAGAAAAGAAAAAGGAGAATAAAGGGTGATTATTAAACTCGTCTTCATTAAATTGAAGTATGGAGCTTAGTCAGATCTTTGGATTATTAGTTTGTCGGAACCTTATGTGGACCTAGGTTTAAGACTCAACAACCTCTAAGTTCCACCAATCTGTGGTCAAGACTCCTCAATAATCCAGATCAGAACAATTCTACATACACAAACTCTAATGACCATGAATCTTTTCTTGTTTGATGTAAGTGATATGTAGCTCCCCATCTCAGAAATGACAAAGAAACCGCCCCCCTCAAAAAGGTAACTCTAATGCACTAGTCCAACAACTTTTTCCTCGAGGAGCGGGGTACTCCCTTCTAAGTTCAAGTTCAACTGGCTCAAGAAGAGGGGAAAGAAGAGAATGGATCATGATCAGTGTAGCCATGTATCCCTGGAAGCCTTACCAATGTAGCTAAGTCTTCCGCTGCAAGCTTCATGAGAAGGTGTAACATAAGCTTTGCTTTATTTGACTATATACCAGATATCTAAAGGAATCTCTAGTCTGAATGTTCTCGTCACCAATCTTCACCTCGATTCCTTCACCATTGCTTCCATCAAAGGTGCACTCCATATATTTCATCTTAGCCCTACTTATATGATATCCTTTAGTCTCCAACTCATGTCTCCAGACCTCAAGCTTCTCATTTACTCCATCTCTAGTCTCGTCAATTAACACAACTCATGTCTTCAGACATCAAACTTTTGTTTTTCAAACATTTTACAAAAATTTTGTACTATATACATAATTTTGATACACAAATATTTACACATATTTCACAAGAAAAAATTTTTTACAAACATTTGTATAAAATTTTTTTTTTCTAAATAACCATGTATGTGCAAGAAAGAATTTTATGTAGATGAAAATTTTAAATTTTTTTGTGATTTTTAGGTTTATGGATTTTAGCAATTTTATTTATTAACACACTCACACAAAGTACGAGTTATGGCTAAAGTATATAAACAATATATACGACACCCCTTATACTTAGCTAAAACGATGTCCTCAGAGTGAACAAAGAGAGATGAAGAAGACATAACTCGTGCTTTGTATAGGGAAGTGAAAAGAATGTCTATACTACAACGACGAATAAAAGAATGAAATGAATAGATCTTGATAACCCCCCTATACTTAGGATCAAGTGATCCTAGGTATAGCGGACTGTACATAAAGGGAAAACCGAGGGTTAGGATGTACAGGTTCTACCTCCCCTATACTTACGGTAAAATATCCCTAAGTATAGATATCAAAATGGAGGTAAACAAAATCAAAAGAATACTCGAAAATATGACACCCCCTATACTCAAGGTAAAGTACACCTTAAATATAGCATAATAACCCGATGCAGATGGAGTATTAGACTAAAGAATGAAATGATATGGACATCAGGATCTATACATGGCAGAAGACAGTGATAATCATGCATGAGATACAAATGATGTGAGTCAAAGACCACATCTCATGCAAAATGAATAGAGGTGACGTCAACGATCAACAGCTCATGATCTAGATATGGTTTGAGGTGCTGACCATTAACACGAAAGGTGGACTCAGATGACATCTCAGATATGTCAATACTACCATTGTCATGCACCTTTCAGGCCAGGTACGGTCCTTTCCACTTACTCTGTAATTTCCCTGTAAATAATCTAAGCCTGGCATCAAACAACCATACTCTATGATCTGGCTCAAACTGCTTATGGCTGATATGAGAATCACACCATATCTTTACTCGCTCCTTATACTGTAGGTTGCTTGAGAAGGATGTATCTCCAAGCTCCTCCAGGGCTGACAATTATGTCTTCCTTTGATCTCCTATACTCTCTGGATCCAATAATATCTCAGTGACAACCCATAGTGACTTGTGCTTAATCTCAAAAGGTAAATGACATGGCTTTCCATAAACAAGGTGAAAGGGAGATGTACCCAAAGGAGTCTTGAAGGAAGTCCGATATGCCCACAAGACTAAGCCTAAAAACTGTGACCAATCCTTTCGTTCTGGGCAAACCATCTTCTGCAATATCATCTTGATCTCCCTGTTCGATACTTCAGCAAGACCATTAGTCTGAGGATGATATGGAGTGGCAACTCGATGGTTGATGCTGAACTTGTTAGCAAGGGCCTTTACCTTGTCGTTGATAAAGTGTGATCCCCTATTAGATATCAATACTCTAGGCATCCTAAATCGTGAAATGATATTCTTCCTCAAAAATTTGCAAACAGTCTTAGCATCTGCGGTTCGGGCCGGTATGGCCTCAACCCAATGACTCACATAATCAACAGCTAACAGAATGTACTCGAATCTTTGACTCTTTGGGAATGGACCCATGAAATCAATGCCCCATGCATAAAAAACCTCACAGAAGTGCATGGGCTGCATCGACATCATATCACACTGTCCACAAGTGCCCATCCTCTGACAGTCAGTACACTTCTTCATGAATTCTTCAGAATCATTGAAGAGGGTAGGCCACCATAGGTTGGATTGGAGCACTTTCTGTGTTATTCTCCTCCCAGAATGATGTACTCCTGCCTCAAGCTTGTGACAATATGTGAGGACGCTGTGGTGCTCCTTTTGAGGAATGCACCGATCCCCTTCTTCATGATAAAGGATGGGATCCTCCCTATGGTAGGACTTGGCCTTTGCAAGGAAAGTCTCAAGTCACTTCCTGGGCCAACCTTGTGGAACTTTCTCGGAAACAAGATAGTTCACAATATCTGCGTACCATGGGAGAGGCTATAGCAAGGATCGCCTCATCTGGGAAGGTCTCTGAAATAAGATCACTCTACTCGAATTCCTCAAGATTTTCTAAATGGGAGAGATGATCCGTCACCACATTCTTGACTCCAGGTTTATCCTTAATCTCAATGTCAAACTCCTAGAGTAGAAGGATCCATCTAGTCAGTCTTGCTTTGGCATCCTTCTTTACCATGAGGCACCTGATGACAGTATGATTAGTAAAGATAGTCACTTGGATCCAAGGATATACAATCTGAACTTGCCCAAGGCAAAATCTACGACTAGCATCTCTTTTTATGTAACAGTATAATTTCGCTGCGCGGCATACAATGTACGGCTAACGTAGTGAATGGCAAATGACACTCCATCCCTTCTCTGTCCCAGCACGACTTCTATGGCAAAATCGTAGGCGTCCTTCATGATCTCGAATGGGAGAGATGATCCGTCACCACATTCTTGACTCCAGGTTTATCCTTAATCTCGAATGGGAGAGACCTCTATGTTGTGCTGAAGAATGCGATCTAGGCAGTCAAGACAAGCATCAAACCCGTCGCCATAGATCGAAAAGTCATCCATGAAGACCTCTAAATAGTCACCCACCATGTCCGAGAATATGGACAACATGCACCTTTCGAATGTCACCGGAGCGTTACATAGACCAAAGGGCATCCGTCTGAAAGCATAAGTCCCAAACAGACATGTGAATGCTGTTTTATCCTGGTCCTCAGGCGCTATGGCCACCTGATTGTAACCAGAGTACCTGTCAAGAAAGCAGTAGTGATGCTTCCCAACTATCCTCTCTATAATCTGATCAATAAAAGGCAGCAGGAAATGATCCTTCTTGGTGGCCTGATTCAATCGTCTGTAGTCTACACAGACCCTTCAAGAAGTGTGTACCTAGGTAGCTATTTCCTCTCCAGAATCGCTCACAACTGCATTGATTCCCATCTTCTTAGGCACCACATGTAACAAACTAACCCACTTGGAGTCGGAGATGGGGTAGATAAAATCGGTGCTCCACCATTTTGATATTTCCTTCATGACTACCTCTCGAAGATTCGGGTTCAGTCGTCACTGGAACTCACACAATGGCTTATCGTCCTCTTCGAGATAGATATGGTGAGAGCATAGAGCCTAACTTATCCCCTGTAGATCATCTATGCTACATCCTATTGCCTTGCTGTTCCTCTCAAGAACCTCATCAGACAAGATTCTTGTTCTCCAGTCAAATCTGCTGAGATAATGACTGGGTACATCTCATGCTAACCTGTAAGGAATCTATACTTCAATGGTTGTGGCAAAGGCTTCAGTTCTGGGCAATTGGTAGCTGGAAAATCTAGCCTCTGAAAAGTCTGAGTGAATGCAACCAGATCTGAATGAGAGAACTCTCACTGATCATGCAAAACTGGCAAAGATGGCCCTATTGGTGTATCTGTAGTCGGTGCTGCCACGGTCTCCACCCTAGCTGCTGGCTCTGTGGAAATCAGTCAAGGTAATAAATCATCAAATTTTTCCTAGTCAATGTCTGAATTCGAGGGATCTGAATCAGAATCACATGATATGAAATCTGCTTCGCTGCCCTGAACGCAGTTGTCAGCCTCAACAATGTCCTCGGCCAAGAGTGTGTTCTACGAACTCTCCTCTGCTGAAACTGTGGATTGGTAGTATTTGAAGGTGAGAGACGGGCTCGTAAAACAGGATCGGACCAAGCGGCTTCATCATCAGTGATCACGTCGCACTCCTGGTGGACGTCTCGCTCTACCTCTGTCATCTACTCTGCATTGCTGAACTGCTCTGAGCAAGTCGAGTCTCACGCTCTGGTCTCATCAATCGTCTCTATTTGTATACTCTCGTCCTCAATGCGAAAGTACACCTTCCTACTACATTGGTCGGACACTTCCTTGGTTGTGGCCAAGAATGGTTGTCCTAGAATGATGGAGGTATCGGTCATAGATTCAGGGATCTCCATGTCCAGCACAACAAAGTCCATGGGGAATTTCATGCCTTGAATTGTGACGACCACGTCTTTCAACAACCCCTTCGGCCTCTTGACATATCTATCAGCAAACTGAAGGATTGTCCTGCTCTATCGAAGAGGGCCAAATTCAAATCAGTCGAGTAAGGATACCAGAAGGAGGTTGATAGAAGAGCCGCTGTCTAATAGAGTACGATCAAATCTCTTCTCATGAATGTGGCATCTGATATAGGGAGCTCCTGCATCTCTCCTCTTGGATGGCAGATGGTTCTGAATAGCAAAATAAGTGGCACGGGTTAGCACATGGATTTCTGCCTGATGGTTCCTCTTCTTCCTACGGATGGTGGTCTTCTCTCTCAAGTTCTTCTGGAATAGAGGGATGTGCTCAAGTCTCCTGTAGAGTCAGCTGGATATGGAATCTATCAATCATCTGCTGGCTGAACTCTAACTGCTGATCTTTTTTTGGATTTTCTCTTTTATTCCCCTTAGACAAGAGGAGTGCTTGAGGGAAGGGGATGGCTAGGCCCTTCTCAGATAGAGGGCTAGGAAGAGGTTCTTGCTGCTGGGAAGGCATCGAATCCATACAAGCATCATCAATCAATATATATGGATTCGAAGATGAAGAAATCTTTCCTTTATTAATTTTTTGGTATTTTTCCTAATGTCCCGGGGTACAGAAACTGGAGAAAACACAACTGGAATAGAAAGGGTGGCCTCAGTACCACCCACGACATTAGGTGTTACGGCATCAACACCACACTCTGGCTCAGCATCCTGGAATCTGGTGGCGTCAATACCACCCTCTGCGTCTGGAGAAGCGACGGCCTCAGTACCGTCGTTTGGATCAACATACTTGGTGGCGTCAGCACCACCACCATCATCACTATCCTTAGCGGCATCGACACTGCTACCCTCCTCGTCTTGCGCTCCTGCATCCTTGTGGTTTCGTCACTTAGATAAGGCACTGCTGGCTAGAATCCTACCACTCATAAGTGATACAAAATCAACATCAAATGTATAAGAAGCAATGTCACCCAATAAATCACTAGGAGTGGTGGTCTCTGTGAACTGTACCTGCTTAGATTTCCTTTTGAGTTATTCAGATTTGGCTCGATCTAAGCGGGTATGGTGGCCTTTCCTTTTATGATCTTCCTCATCTCATGGCAAAACTCATCCATCTCCCACCTAAAGGATGCCTAGTGGTATGAGAGTAGGAGGGCTAGATCGTCAAGAGCTGGATTCTCATAGGCTGGCCCATGAGAACTGGACGGGTTGTCTCGCTAAAAGGGAGGAGGCTGCTGTAAGTGATGAGGGGAAGGTTGAAAATACTGCTGAAGAGGCTGTTGTTGGAGTTGCCTCCACTGTTGTCCCTGCTGGTAGGGATGAGGACCTGACTAGTAATGGTGGGATGGATACTGGGGTGGCTGGTGAGGGAACTAGGGCTGCTGTTGCGACTGCTGACCGAACTGCCAACCCTGAGCTGGAGGCTGCTGTTGGTACGAGGTACCTACGCTCGACCACCTGAATCCAGGATGATCTCGACGGATCTCGGGCTATTGTCGGTCGTACTAAATCCCGTTGACTTCCATCTCCTGCTCGTAGGGGGATGGAGGAAGTAGTGTGATGAAAGGGAATTAGCCGAGGTCGTATCTTTCCACAAGGCGGAGAGACAGTCGCTGAGTTGACCTCAGACAGACTCCCAAATCGATCAACAATTAACCCACAATAAAATATATGCAATGAATATCCAAAAATGTGGAGTTAAAATTTATTATAACTCTACATGCAAATGTGTATAGGTGTAAGCACAAGTAGAGGTCGAACACTAGGAGGCGAAGGGAATGTATGGTGAAAATGATTGCACAATTATTCAATTCAATGATCGTGTCCAATTCTTATTGTTTTTGTGGGTTTCTAATTGTTATATTTTTTGTTTTATTTTTGGTTTTTATGATTTTTATTTAGTTTTAATATTTAATATGTTTTTTATATTTTTAATTATATATAATATATATAGAGATATATATATATATAAGAGAAGAGAGAGAGGTAATATAAGGATATATATTCATATAAATACTTAATATATATATATATTAGATATAGTATTTTTTTGGCTATTTGTATTTTTCTAATTTTTATGTTATTTTTCTAGGATTTTGCTAATTTTTGTGTATTTTTAATTCCAAAAATGTCCCTAATATGGGACTAATTAAATAGGCCTAAAATAATTTGGATTTTTAAAATATGAAATAGGTCCAGTAATGACCCAAATTAATGGTAATACATAACTAATAATATATAGATAATTATAAAATAAGAAAACATATTTTTGGTATTTTTCAAGGGTTTTTATATTTTTTTAGGATTTTGGAGCTTCTTGAAATTTTTATATTTTCTTTTGCTATTTTTAGGGTTTTTCATTTTCTAAACTCAATGTATATATAAATATTCCATATATAATTTTTTTTGGAATTTTTCAAAATGTTTTTATATTTTTTTGGTATTTTATATTTTAAACAGTAACTATTTAGGCTCTATTTGAATTTTAAAAATTAGGTAAAATGCAAAAAATACAAATTAAAAATATGGGCATGAAAGTTCTCTACATGGAGCATTTACACTAATTTTTGTGGATTTTTAGGAGCTAAAAAGCCATTTTTAATAAATACAGAAAAGACATAAAAAATAAGCAGCCTAGCAGGGGCATTTTCGCAAATAAAATAAATCACAGGGGGCACAGTGCAAAAATACCTATTGGAATCAATATTTATTTAATCTTTCAGAACTATTTTATAATTCACAAAACTGTCAGGGTTTACATGCAAAATTCACGTGCCTCACGTGGGACTGCACGTGAGGCGCTGAGGGACCAAAATGTAATTTAAAGAAAGTACAGGGGTCCTACTGCAGAAATTGCAATTATTTTACAACGTAATAATTTATTTAGAGAATTAAAAATTAAATACAAAAAGTGCGAGGGCTAGGTTTGCAATTTACCCCCAAAGTGCGCGCGGACGAACGGTGCGGATTTGTTCACTTATCCACGCGTCAGCTCCTCCGTGCCCGATGACGCTTCGCTGCTGAATGGCGGAGATTAGATCAGCCGAGCTGATCCGACGGTGGGGCGATGGCTGCATCCAACGACGCTGATCAAAACTGGGAGCCTCCTTCTTGATCTGATGGCTCAGCAGTGACCTGGAAGAACAGGGAAGAAGGTCGCGTGCGGCGAACTTCGATCGATCGGCGTACACTCCTCCGGCCCTCTCCATCGCTGCCTGAGGTCTCTACACGTCCCTGGAAGGCTTCCGCGTCGGCTGATGGCGTTCTTGAAGCACCTGGGGCTCCGTTGAGCTCGGGCGAGGTCGAAGACAATGATGAGCCCCAAGTGCTTGTTCTTCGTGATGAATCAAGCCTGGGCAAGTCTTCTGGCGCTCCGGACCCTGCAAAGGACTAAGCACAGAAAATGGGGGCTCCGGAGGTCATTTTGGTGGATGAATGGGCGAAAGGGGCTTCGGGCGGTGATCTCCGGCGATGGGTGGAAGAGGGAGATCAGGTCTCCAGATCCACTAGGGATCTGGGGGTGCGAAGGTGCCTGGGATGGAGTGGGAGCGAAGAGGAAGGAGGAGGGGGGTGAGACGAGGTCGAAGGGGGGTCAGGATCACCGTGAAATGTTCGCCGGAGCAGAGCTCCGGCAAACTACGAATCACCAAACTGATGCTAAACCTACAGTCTAAACAGTAATCTAAATGCATAAATAAAATTACAGGAATGAAATCTACCTAAAAGGAGTAAAGATACGCAGCTCGTACCTGGTTGGACACCAGGGAGCAGAGGCCTCGCTGGAGCGGCGGCCTTGGGTGCAACCTCCGCCTCTCCGACCGATTCAAAGCGCCAGCAGGTTCCTCCTGTCACAAGGAACACCACCGGGACCAAATGCGAGGAAGGGATTGGCTAAAGGCTGACCAAAATTGCAGAGAAGGCGGAGGTGGTTTATTTAAACACAGGTGGCGCACCCTTATTGACCGGGCCGTAGCGGCGAATCTGGGCTATATACAAAAGAATAAAGGATTGGGCGAGGATGATGAATGATTAGGGAAGATCTTTCATGAAGGATTCGAGTGCGATGGGTGGACGAGATGTCCATGAAAAAAAAGAGGAAAACGGGGGACTTGATGGTTCTGATGGGAGTCAGAGGCGCAAGGGGGAGTTGACTAGAGGTCAACAGTCCCTGGCCTCTGATTGGCCCACATCAGCCCGATCTTGACCCAATTATTAGACATAATAAATGATTTAATTAGATTTTGTTTATAAAATAAAAAATGTTTATAAATAATGTAGCATTTATTTACGATTTTTATTTATTTTTTTGAAGTATTTTATTACGGGTTTATTTTAATAATGTACTTATAAGTATATTTATATGTATTTATTTTTATTTTGTTTATTTTTATTTTATTATTTTATTTTTCTTATTTTATAAATTTATAACTTATTTTTGTGAGTGTGAGGGTATTTTTATTTAATTTTTATGAGTTTATTTTCATTTTTAAATAAATAGGTTTAGATATATGTAGGTATACTTATAGGTATTTTACCTATATTTTATATACACTTTATTTATTTAATTTATTTTATTTGTTTTTATTTTTATTTTGGATTTATATTTTTTAATAAGTTATATATAATATATATATTATTAGAAAAATATAGATGAATAAAGAATAAAAGAATAAAATCCCTTTTTATTTATATACATATAGATAGCATAGGTATTTTGCCTATGTATTACATAAGCTTATTTTATTTTACAGATTCTTTTTAGTTTTCTTTTCATTTTAATATGTACATGTATTCTATACATTATTTGCATAATTCTAAAAATATAAATTTATTGAAATAATAAATATGGAATAAAATGAATATTTTAATTAGTACTATATACAAGGGGAGCCAAAAACCTGACTTCTACAGATGAACTCCCAAAATTATGAAACCAATTTTATTAAATAGTTCATGGAAGGCTATATACAACTAAAGGTGAGTTTGGGTGATTTGGAGTTTTTATTTGCAAGATATGGGTCTGTGAAGTTGAGATTTTGGCTTTTTATTTTGGGTATAAAATGTACACTGTGTATCCTTTTTACACAAACTCAATTTTGTAATTTTATTTACATTATTATCTACAACTTTCATGTAGTTTCTTTATTTGATGAATAAATAATTATGTACAAACTAGGTGTAAAAAATGCATAAATAAATGAATTAATAAATGAGGTATTTATTGTATAATTGGCCCTTATCTCCCCCTACTTTATTCCTTGTCGACCAATTCCATGCTGGCCTAGGTCTCGAGATTAGGGTCATAAATTATTTGCAATATTTTATTCCTTTTTCTTTTCATCTCTTTATTCTATAATTTTGGCATTAAAAACCTTATTTTATGTATAATTACTACAATAAATAATGAATGCTATTATGTACAAATCGAGGCTATTTACATGCATTTGTTGGGGTTTTTAAGGCCAAAATGATAGAATAAAGGTGATAAAATGGAGATTCATCACCCCCCTATACTTGCCTTTGCTAGTCCCTAGCCAATATTGAAGGATATGGTTAGATCCTCAAGCGCATCACGGAAGCGTGATCGTCGTATCGAATACGACGAAGAACGACTAGTCGCACTAGTTGTTCTATGCAGCGGAAATTAAAAATTTTCATTGACGAAACCACATGATCCAAGAACACTTCTCGGATCGTTTCGTCTAAACCACAACCAAGTATTAGGTTTACCTCTTGAAGCGTGGTTGCGATCAAGTCTCTAAACGAAGAGACCTCCTATCTCAAGTCCGATCCGTCGGAGGAGACGCTTGCGAGCGCGGGGATGAACCGCGTGCTTCTCGCAATCCATGTTGATGATCCAAGCGGCGGATCTCCTGATCTCGACACACGAGATCCGACGTCTTCTTCACGAGCAAGGCATGCCGAAGTAGACGGAGTTCCACGAGCAAAACATCGGCAGCATAACGACGGTGCCGCGGCGATGGAGAGCCTCTCTAGGGCATCCATGGTGGACGGCCATGAGAGGGAGAGAAAGAGAAAGAAAGAGAGAGAGAGAGAGAGAGAGAGAGAGAGACTTGTTGTCTCACTTATGTGTCAAGAAGAGCAATGGGGTGCCTCTCCTTTTATAGGGTTTTGGGATCCATGGATCTCAATCCATGTGTCAACACAAATCCAATGGTCCACATTAATTTGTGTTTCTTTCAATGGCCATGATTTGTTGCTAAAAACACAACAACAATTAATTTAATAAAAATCAAATATATATATATTAAATATAATTTGATTTATATCAAATCAATCTCCATTGGAGAGATAAGAAAGGAGGCAAGCCTCCATCCATAAGGAGGGTGGACGGCCACCACATTCCTTATGGAATTGTGGCCGTCTCCTCTCCTCATTAGGAAGGGAGCTTCCTTTTTCCTATTACATGAGATTACATTATCTCATGATTCTCTCCAATATTTGCAATAACATTTGTTGCAAATTATTTCACAAAAATAAATCCAATTTATTTTGTGAACATTGCAATCATGCCATTGGAAATTTGTGAATCATATTCACAACCCAAAACAAAATGTAAATTACATTTTCAATTCAATGTCCAATGTGAATCCAATTCACATTAACATTTAATTAACAAATGTAAATCACAAATAGCTCTCTCTTATATATTATAAATCACATTTGTAATATATATGACTAATATGGATATTGCTATCCACATTATTCATATCCATGATAATTAAATCACATTTAATCATCTTGGATCTTTATTCTCTTGTTCTCAAATAATATGAATCACATTCACATTATTCACATCTTTGATAATCAAATCACATTTAATTATCTCAGATAACTCCTTTTATAATATGAATCAAATTCATATTACTCATGATAATTAAATCACATTTAATTATCCATTTTCTCAATGCTCGGATACATAAATCAACAATAGAATTATCCATGAACTCCTTCAAGGATAATGCGCTTTCTCCGCAGATACTTGGAGATAAGGACAGGGCGATTGTATTGTTCTACGTATAGTGACATGGATATTGAGATCATATCTCAAATCCAGATCGCGGGCCTCCCATAGATGCTTGATTAAATCAAGATCGTAAATCTAATCTTCTCATTGTATCTGAATCACATTCAGATCAATGTCCAACACTTGGACCAAGATCAGATCACTTCTCTACTGAGAGGAGTCACTAAAATCCAGACCCGTTTCATTACTCCCTAGGAATGGAAGCGTCATGGTTATACAATCGTTTATGATCACATCACCCTCAGGTATTCCCAATACCTGTACATCCTGCATACTGGAAGACTCAGACTAAACCCTAAGTATTGGATCAACTTTATACTGTCTACTTCATGGTTTTATCAGTAAGTTTCTCATTCGATCATTGGGAGTCGGTATCAATCATATACTTTCCAAAAGCATATATCATACCTAGGTCTTGATCATATACTTTCCAAAAGTATATATCAAACCTACAAATTTAGTCAAGCTTCCAAAGCGAGACGACCGTGCACACGGAATTTGATTCTTCCCAATATCTCATGAGTGAGCTCATGTCTTCCGGTTCAGTAACTGAACCTGTATGATCCCTTTGAGAGATCGTATTACTCATATGCCCTTATATGCACACCAGCGCGCCAGTGTATAGACCTTGATTAGGTCATCAACCTATTGGTATGCCAAATGTACATACTTAGACATATAGCAACACATCTGTCTCCGGTCAGAGGATGCGTGCCTATATCATGACAGCATACGATATAGGACTTTGGTTATCTCGATCTCGTTAAGTCAACTCTTTGACCTAACTAATCTGACACCTCCGAATCTCTATTCCTATGCAGAGGACCTGCATCAAGAGTCGGTCAGATATCAGCCTTCAGAGATAAGGATTGCCATCTCCTACTCAGGCTGGAGATCATCTCTTAACAATCATTTGACGGTGCTTGATGAGTCCTCAATCTAACTCTTTAGATATCCATCCAAGCACCAGCCTCTATGATTCAATAGTTGAATCAACAGCTGTATGATCATCAAGATGGCCATGGTACATAACCCTAATTGTACTAAGGGACCTATTATGCAAATTATGTATTCTTCATTTCAGAATAAGGAGTGAATTGCAATAACATTTATTGCATAATGGCTCGCCGTGGGCTCGCATTTCCTACAATCTCCCACTAGCCCAAAGAGCCATTAATGGGCTAATCATTTAAACCCGCACTCATGTGACAATCATAGGCTATTTAGAAAATAGCTAGGTAAGCTGATCAGTCACTCTGTTCCCGCGAGACTACGCCAAGTCCTTTTACGGCACTTGCATATCCCCAGTAACAGTACTCGCATCTAATGCGAATGTTGCATCTCATGCAACCAATACTCAATCTAGTTGGTTAGAGTGTCCCTGAAATCATAACCAGTATCCCCATAATCCTTATTAGAATACCTTCATTCCCGGAGATCTCTATCTCCTAAGGTATCTAAAGTTTAGACCCTTATAGATCACTATCTACATGGTATTAAACTTTTGAAGATAAGACTTTGAGATCACTATCTCAAAAATCTCCTCATCTATGAAGATTTTGTTATTACTGCAATCAAGTGTTTTATCTCTACAGTAGGATTAGTAACAATTTACTACTCCCACTGCATGACAGACATCTGGTATTTGTACACTCTAGCGTACACTCAGCTTCTCGTAACTAATGCACAAGTGCAAGTAGTTGTAGCATTTACTTCCTCAACTCTTTGAGGTGCTATCCCTTAAGATAGCTCAGTACCATATCTTAAGGGTTAGAAGCCTTTCTTGGAATTTCTATGAATAGAATATGTCCAAGGTATACTACAAATGTGACAGTCCAATTATCCTCTTCTCTTGGCTTCTGAACAACTTCAGAACTAAGATCTAAGAGGTATCTTTGAGATCATATCTCAAGTTATGGAACAACCACATAATAAAACACTTATTATTATCCTTATATCATTTTAAATGATCAGGATATCATTTACATTCAGCAAGATGAACACAAAGGCACTCCCACTAAGCTTCACATGGCTCATCAAGATTCTATCTGAAATCATAACAATTATAATTCCATCAAATCTTATGGTCCAACTTCAAGAAGCTTATTTGAGTCCATAGATGGATTCCTTAGTTTGCACACCTTGCTTTCCTCAATCATGAAGCCCTGGGGCTAATTCATGTGAATATCCTCAAAGAGGTATTCGTAGAGGAATGCAATATTGACTTACATCTTGAAGATGCAATAGTCAAGTTGTGTAGCTAAGGTTAGCAATATTCTGATGGTTTTAAGCATGGTCACCGAAGAGCAAGTCTTATTGCAAGCAATGTCTTCTCTTCCAGTGTGTAGCTCATGGCTACAAACCGTGCTTTGAAGGTCTCTACCTTCTCATCAGGTTCCCTTTCTCTTGAAGATCCATTTACACCTTTACAAGTTTTACCCATATAGGTGGATCCACGAGGGTCCATATACAATACTTGCATATGAAGTCTACATTAGACTTTTATTACTAGCATCCATCTATCCATGCTATGATCTTCAGAAGCTTCATCACATGAAGTTCAATCATTGTCAGATTTCTCTGACACATGGAATCCATCCTCAAACTCATTTGAAGAGGTATTAGTGTTTCATTTTTAATTGTCCTCTTAGTTTCCAATTTCAGGAGCCTCATTATCTTCTCAAGATTAAATGAGTTCCTACACTTCATTTTTATCTTGATTCTCAAGAGTCTCAACATCTAAGAATCACATTCTCAGAGATGAGATATTTTAAGAATCTCAAGGTCATAAAGTAGGTATCCAATACCATCCTTTATTTTTCTAATGAAGTAGCACTCTCAAGTTCTAGATTCCAGCTTGCATGCATGGAATCATATTAAGCATATATATTGTAGTCTCTTCTACACATATATACCTGGAAACTAAGGGATAATTATGCTAAAATTCATCATTGATAAGATCATGTCACACATGATCCAATTGTATCTACCTATAACTCTATTGAGTTAAGGTGTGTTAGGAGGATTGAGATAGAAGTGATATTCATATCTCTATAAGGTATTCTTTGAATTTATCTAGTAGGTACTTGCTACCTAGATTAGATCAAATTCATTTTATCTTCCTTCAAACTTTGGTTCTAAACCAAAAATAATGAAATCTTTGAACATTTCAAAGGTTTCTTAGGTGAAGAGAAGAAATCTCATATCATACATAATCATCAACAGATATCACATATCCATAATGTTTACTCTGATATAGATGATCTACATACATCAATATCCATGAGATCCTGAACACCTTGACATCTTACACCTTTCTCTAAGAAGGGTGTATTGGACATTTTTCTTTGAATACAATATTCATAAGTATGTAAGTTTTGAAATTTTAGACATTCTAAAGTTTCATCTCTTACTAGTCTATTGATCAAATCAATAAACAAATGTCCAAAGCTTGATGCTAGATCATTGTCAAATGATCTTCATCCTCATATTGATCTTAAGTTTTAATTTCAGCATTTAGAAATGTTAATGAGCCATTCATCAATTTTCTAATTTAGTGGAGTCCACTACATTTTAGATTACTATCTGAAATATCTCCATCATAACTCTTTATGATAGTTCTACCTAAGATTCATGTTCATTTCTAACATTTAGAAACAAACAATGAGTGTATTCTTATATCTAGGTCATAGAGACATTCTTTAAGACTAAGGACTCTCCCACTGAAATTAACAAGTCTATCAATCCAACAGAGATTGTTGCAACAATTGCATCAATATCCATGTAGATAACTATAAACCTTTAAGATCAAATTTTCCAGTCTTCTAAAACATATGCAACCTATTGCAAATGTCATCAGAAGATTGAGATACAATTATTTGACTTTATCTTATCAATGATTTATGTAGATTAATCTGATGCTCCATCCTAGTCCTTCTCTAAGGATTGTAGATAGACTTGATAGTCATACTATCAACACATCAACTTATTGCAGTATTGGTATTCATCCAACTCTTCGGATGACATATGGAAGTCATAGATGTATAGTCAACTCTTTGACCATACTTCTTACTCGGGTCCAACCCATGCTTCCACTGCGCTCCCTTTATCTATAAGCAACCATTGCTTAAGACTAAGGATCTCTTATGTAAGAGCATTTCAACATTTATACATGCTTCATTAAATTCATACAATATGAATATTATGAAGCTTCATGAATGACCAGAGTATAGATAGTAGAATGATGACACTCATCATCTACATCCATCTAAACTCTTAAAAAATAGGTTCAGGTAGGTACTCAAACAATTTGAATACATCATCTCTCATAGAGCCACCATTCTGCATGATGCAGTGAACCATCTCATTCATGTTAAATGTCAAGAGCACATATGTATGCCAGAATATCTTCATTAATTTTATAAGGATTATTTGACAATTGCGATCATCATCGACATGTCACTTCCAAAGTACATCCGATGAGAGATCAAGACTATAGAGACATACAAACCCTAGGGTTGTTGTCCTATTATCTATTTAATTGTCATTCCTCAATATTATGAGGAAACTTGCACATTGCAACCACATACATTATGTGTCCAATTGCAAGTACAATATCTGGATCATGAGTCCAATCCATGATATTTTACTGGTTATTATTGAGTATATCATTGAGTGGGTTTTAATGAAGGATTATCTGAAATAAGAAATTTGCATAAATATATAAATATATATATTTTACTTTGATTTAGGATTTTTATATCAAAGTTGTCTTGTCTTGTCAACACTGAAAGTTCATTCCCTTAATCACTTTCAATGTAAGAGATATACTTACCATTATATCTCAACAAGATCTGAGATCTCCTTCCTTATCTTCGTTGCATCCCAATAATATGAGAACCTACAACTCGGATAAAAAGAAGCGGGAACACATTCCGCCTTGCAAGTCCAACTTGCATCTCCCAATTCGGTCTTTCACACCCGGGCCCACCACCCCTAAGGCAATGTTGACCCGTCATTAATTGAACCAACCATCAACAGGAATACAACTCGCTATGCGCAATCCAATATCGCCCCAATAATATGAGGACCCGATATTGGGGTCACTACGCATATGTCCTTACTCTTTCGAGAAGCGAAAAGCCCGATCCAGATGCGCTTGCATACAGGAGCTGTCACTTCGGACAGGCGTCTCCTACATACAATCCCTGGCGACGGAACCCTTCGCCTTGACGGGAGACCATGGATGTCACTTATGTGATCCTCCATATCATATTCAAATTCTAATTAATCATTATGAATCATATTCATTATGATTAATTCTTCCAAGGGAAATAACACATCTATTTATAATAGAGTGTCTTAATTTTAATTGGATTCCAATTAATCTAATCATATTAAATTAATAATCCAATTAATATCCAACAAACATTTTAATAGTTACTTGAATTATGGTATTATCTCAAATACGTATTATTTCGAATTTTAATAATTAGAAATACATCATGATTTCTTAAGCATTATACTAACCCCACCCGCTGTCATGGCCAGTACTGACGAGAGTGGGACGGACCACATACGTTGCAACCCGCAACCCCAATGCTCTCCGACTAGACACCATATCCACCTCGGGAAAGGATAATGCAAAATAGATCATTTTGTACTTGAGATGATCATCGGTTCTTCAACCGAAATCATATCATATAGTAATAATCAAAACAATTTTGATTAACATTATAATGAGATTTGCTAAACAAATCCCAAGTCCTATTCAAGCAACATGTTTGTTGGAATGTTGATCATGTAGATCATGTAATCAATCTTGATCTAGATCACATCTAATCATTTGTTGGTAGGGTAAAGTCATTTAAGGACATAATTATCATTAAATATTTCACAAATATTTATGCATAATTATTCCAGGAAATTAAACAATTTAATTTCACTAATTAATTAAATGACAATCACTAGGTCCTTGATTAGGAAAGTATTTTCAGCAGTGACCCTCACTTACTAAAAATATCACATCTCAATCAATTTAAATCCAAATTAAGCAAAGTAAATTTCTAAAGTTTGCTAACTTGATTTACAACAGAACCCAAGTGATTTGCACGCATTTCAAGGCGTTTCAAATCCGCAATTGACATCTTAATTACGTCATGATCTGCAGTCCCCGAAACAGTGGATACATGTTCACTAAGATGAGCATATCTAGAGCAAACGGAATCGAAATCACGCAAAATCAGATCCTACGATTTCCTTATTTAATGGGAAATAAAATCCAAATATTATTTTCGTGTTTAAACAATTTAAACAGTGCCGAAAATAATATCAAAACAGAGATGCGAAAATGAAATGCAAGAAAACTTTACAAACCCTAATGAACCCAAGTCATCCTCGGTTTATGGATCGTATCCAAAACCACCAACCTGGCTCTGATACCACTTGAAGGATATGGTTAGATCCTCAAGCGCATCACGGAAGCGTGATCGTCGTATCGAATACGACGAAGAACGACTAGTCGCACTAGTTGTTCTATGCAACGGAAATTAAAAATTTTCATGTGACGAAACCACATGATCCAAGAACACTTCTCGGATCGTTTCGTCTAAACCACAACCAAGTATTAGGTTTACCTCTTGAAGCGTGGTTGCGATCAAGTCTCTAAACGAAGAGACCTCATGTCTCAAGTCCGATCCGTCGGAGGAGACGCTTGCGAGCGCGGGGATGAACCGCGTGCTTCTCGCAATCCATGTTGATGATCCAAGCGGCGGATCTCCTGATCTCGACACACGAGATCCGACGTCTTCTTCACGAGAAAGGCATACCGAAGTAGACGGAGTTCCACGAGCAAAACATCGGGCAGCATAACGACGGTGCCGCGGCGATGGAGAGCCTCTCTAGGGCATCCATGGTGGACGGCCATGAGAGGGAGAGAAAGAGAAAGAGAGAGAGAGAGAGAGAGAGAGAGAGAGAGAGAGAGAGACATGTTGTCTCACTTATGTGTCAAGAAGAGCAATGGGGTGCCTCTCCTTTTATAGGGTTTTGGGATCCATGGATCTCAATCCATGTGTCAACACAAATCCAATGGTCCACATTAATTTGTGTTTCTTTCAATGGCCATGATTTGTTGCTAAAAACACGACAACAATTAATTTAATAAAAATCAAATATATATATTAAATATAATTTGATTTATATCAAATCAATCTCCATTTGAGAGATAGGAAAGGAGGCAAGCCTCCTTCCATAAGGAGGGTGGACGGCCACCACATTCCTTATGGAATTGTGGCCGTCCCCTCTCCTCATTAGGAAGGGAGCTTCCTTTTTCCTATTACATGAGATTACATTATCTCATGATTCTCTCCAATATTTGCAACAACATTTGTTGCAAATTATTTCACAAAAATAAATCCAATTTATTTTGTGAACATTGCAATCATGCCATTGGAAATTTGTGAATCATATTCACAACCCAAAACAAAATGTAAATTACATTTTCAATTCAATGTCCAATGTGAATCCAATTCACATTAACATTTAATTAACAAATGTAAATCACAAATAGCTCTCTCTTATATATTATAAATCACATTTATAATATATATGACTAATATGGATATTTCTATCCACATTATTCATATCCATGATAATTAATCACATTTAATCATCTTGGATCTTTATTCTCTTGTTCTCAAATAATATGAATCACATTCACATTATTCACATCTTTGATAATCAAATCACATTTAATTATCTCAGATAACTCCTTTTATAATATGAATCAAATTCATATTACTCATGATAATTAAATCACATTTAATTATCCATTTTCTCAATGCTCGGATACATAAATCAACAATAGAATTATCCATGAACTCCTTCAAGGATAATGCGCTTTCTCCGCAGATACTTGGAGATAAGGACAGGGCGATTGTATTGTTCCACGTATAGTGACATGGATATTGAGATCATATCTAAAATCCAGATAGCGGGCCTCCCATAGATGCTTGATTAAATCAAGACCGTAAATCTAATCTTCTCATTGTATCTGAATCACATTCAGATCAATGTCCAACACTTGGACCAAGATCAGATCACTTCTCTACTGAGAGGAGTCACTAAAATCCAGACCCGTTTCATCACTCCCTAGGAATGGAAGCGTCATGCTTATACAATCGTTTATGATCACATCACCCTCAGGTATTCCCAATACCTGTACATCCTGCATAGTGGAAGACTCAGACTAAACCCGAAGTATTGGATCAACTTTATACTGTCTACTTCATGGTTTTATCAGTAAGTTTCTCATTCGATCATTGGGAGTCGGTATCGATCATATACTTTCCAAAAGCATATATCATACCTAGGTCTTGATCATATACTTTCCAAAAGTATATATCAAACCTACAAATTCAGTCAAGCTTCCAAAGTGAGACGACCGTGCGCACGGAATTTGATTCTTCCCAATATCTCATGAGTGAGCTCATGTCTTCCAGTTCAGTAACTGAACCTGTATGATCCCTTTGAGAGATCGTATTACTCATATGCCCTTATATGCACACCAGCGCGCCGGTGTATAGACCTTGATTAGGTCATCAACCTATTGGTCTGCCAAATGTACATACTTAGACATATAGCAACACATCTGTCTCCGGTCAGAGGATGCGTGCCTATATCATGACAGCATACGATATAGGACTTTGGTTATCTCGATCTCGTTAAGTCAACTCTTTGACCTAACTAATCTGACGCCTCCGAATCTCTATTCCTATGTAGAGGACCTGCATCAAGAGGTCGGTCAGATATCAGCCTTCAGAGATAAGGATTGCCATCTCCTACTCAGTCTGGAGATCATCTCTTAACAATCATTTGACGGTACTTGATGAGTCTTCAATCTAACTCTTTAGATATTCATCCAAGCACCAGCCTCTATGATTCAATAGTTGAATCAACAGCTGTATGATCATCAAGATGGCCATGGTACATAACCCTAATTGTACTAAGGGACCTATTATGCAAATTATGTATTCTTCATTTCAGATTAAGGAGTGAATTGCAATAACATTTATTGCATAATGGCTCGCCGTGGGCTCACATTTCCAACAAATATTTATGCAATAAGTACAAAAAGAACAAAGAATAAGAAGAAAAGAAAAAGCAAAAATAAAGAATTCAAAGAATAAATTGAATTGATCATGATTATTAAACTCATCTGTACAAAATCAAAGTTTGGAGCTCGGATTAGACCTTGGTATGAAAATGTGTGCGGAACCTAACCGGGAACCAAATTTAAAACACAACAGCCTTCAAGAGTCACAGAACTTGGTTCAAATCACCTCATTAGCCAGGTCAGAACTAGCCTACATCATACGCAAACCCTTATGACTATGAAGTTGACTTGTACACTGTAAGTGATAGTGGCTCTCCCCAACTGAAATGACAAAGGAACTGACTTCTCCAGAATGACAATCCAATGATTCCCCGATCCAGCCCTCTACCGTCAAGGAGCGGGGTATTCCCTTCTAAGTTCAAGTGGCATCCGACTCAAGAGGAGGAGGTGGAGAAAAGAAGAATGGACGGTAGCCAGTGTAGCTACCTATCCCGGGATGCAAGACCAGTGTAGTCAAGTCATCCAGCTGCAGGCTCACATGGTATAACTTTGATGCTCAAGCTTGCTTATTTTCTATACAACATATACATACTCCGGCAGGCAATTTTTATTTTTATTTACAAGCCTGTCCACTTTTTTGGAGTTTTTTTTCAACATACTATTTACAGCAACATTTACAGAAGGATTTTTTCCTCTTGAGCCAGAAGACTATCCATCTTTTGAAGCTTTATCGCAACCCACACTCTCCTGTCATTTGACTTCATTGAAACTGGACCAGGTTGGGGTGCACTTCCCTCCCTAGACGAGGACGAATGTTTCCGCTCGTGTGCGTCTCAGACTGGAAAATACAACCCCTCACCACTCCAACTGAGTTGAGCCAAGTGAAAGGTGCAAGTGTCCAAGTTAGGTCACGGCCGACAAGAGTCATGCATGTGTTTCGAAAAGTTCTAGTTAGTCCACTGAGGTGACTTGAACCCAGCCCTGATTTCTGGAAGAATTAAGTCTGAATAGACCTGAAATACCTTAAACCTAGTTCCCATAAGGTTTCAGTGCAGTTAGGTGCAGTAAGGTCCAACCAAGCTCCAATCTTCGACTTTATTGGACTAGTTCAATCATAAAGCTCAATCAAAGAATATGAACGCTATGCAAATGCTATTTACAAATATGCAAAGAATAATGCAATTTTTCAAAGAATTTGAAAACAAGAGAGGAGTTTTTACACAAAGAATTTACAAATAAAAGAATTTTGGCACTCAAAGTATAAGATATATACAGCTATTTACACGGGTGTGCCGCTTTATTCTACAAGACTTAAAGAATTTACAGGTTTTAACAAAGTGATTTATTTAGGTATATAAAGAATTTTATGTATTTTATTTATGATTCATTTTATTTCATTTTATTTATTATGGTGTTTTTATTCCTCAAATTTATTTGAAAAATCATTTTGAAAATAATTTTTGCAAATATTTACAAAATTTTGAAAGCCATTTTGCAAAGATTTTGCAAACACTATATACATTTTTCAAAATATTTTTACAATCATTTTCAAAATCATTTGCAAATAGGTTTTCAAATTTTTATTTCACACAAATAAAAGAATTTTTGCAATCAAAATATTTTTACAAAGGTTGAAAATATTTCACAAAACGTTTTTCAAACAGTTCACACCATTTTTCAAATCATTTTGCAAAAATATTTTTAACCTGATTTATTAATCAGTATATACAAAAAGAATCTGAGGAATAAGAAGCCTTATTAATTAATTTTCAATGAATTATATCTTATTTTTAGCCATATTTATTAATAATTATATGAAAGTACGAGTTATGGCTAAAGTATATACAGAGTATATACGACCCCCCTATACTTAGCTGGAGCTATGTCCTCATAGATCGAAAAAGAAAAGAGAAGACATAACTCGTACTGAGTATAGACAAGTCTAAAGAATATAAAAATAAGAGATGAAGGAAATAGAAGTTGACCGTCCCACCTATACTTCGGATCAAGTAATCCTAAGTATAGAAGACTGTACACAAAGCAGGGAGGGTCAAGGGTGGGAATAAACAGATTAAAGAATTAACTAATCAGGGGTGCACCCCCTATACTTAGGACAAAGTACGTCCTAAGTATAGAAGACTGTCTACAAGGGGCAACACCTTTTATTTAGATACAGAAGATAGACACGGAAAAGAAGAAAAGAAGAAAAGACATATATACAAATAGACGAAAAGATCGTGGAGAATATACGCATCACTCCCCCTATACTTAGGGTGAGGTATTCCTAAGTATAGGCAACAACAGGAGTGACAAAACTGAACAACGAAAGAACAACGCGATGTGTATCCCCCTATACTTAGGACAAAGTACGTCCGAAGTATAGTCAAAGACATGGCGATAGATCTGGGGCACACTAAAACATACGGGAGAAAGAAGGAATAGACAAAACACATATATACAAGGGGTGAAAAACTGGTGAAGTACAGGACGGTATCTGTCAATTGAATACCGTACTCTCGTCGTCGTCTCCCTGTGAGAACGAGGACACAGTCAGAAGGTGAAAAGACACCCTGATATACAGTCATGTGGGTGTCGGCTACCGGGAACACACAGATCCGAAAGTAAAGTGGTCCAGTCCAGCAGTAGAAAGCAGTCAATCGGCTCAGAAGGTCAGCATGAAAGAACGGAGCCGATACTATAAGACCGGGAGGAAGAAAGAGCAGTACAGACTCCTCCGGTCAATCAGAGTCTCAGTAAGATATGGAAAGGTAAGGAGCAAGAGACACAGTGGCATACGGTGGGTATGAGGTCGGAAGATCACAGGAGACACACCGAATACCACAAGTCATGACTCAACCCTGCGAGGGTCCTCCAGGTGAGCAGGATCAGAGGATAAGCACACACTCGGCTCCGTGCTCCGACAGACAGGAGACACAACCAGGGAGGAGACCGAGTACACAAGGCAGAAGTCCCGGCTTCGTGCTCCAACAAACAGGAGACATCAGAAATGAAGCCGGTGATGAATACCCATTCATCACTCTTTATTCTTATATTTTAGCTACAAAAACCTATGCAAATGCATGTAGATATGTGTAAATAGGAATAATTAACAAAAGCATGCATCTTGTAAAAATATGTAATTAGCATGTTTTTGTGCAAAAATAAAAAAAAATAAAGAGTAAAAAGAAAAAGAGGGAAATATTTAGAATAAATATTGAGCAATCTAACCCAAGGGAGGGCTCAGCATGGGCCTGACCGCATAAAAAGCCAAGTAGAGGGAGATAGGTGCTTATGTGTAAATACCTATGTAAATAAATAAATTATATTTTCCTCAACCAAAAATATGTTGTAAATATTTGTACATATTTATACACTATTAAAAACAAAATAAAAATTTAAAATACAGAAAAACTCAAAAACACCTTTCACCATGTACATAAACCACCCCCCTTATCTATTTAACCTTGTAAATAAATTTATTTATTTTCAAAACTTTTTGTAAATATTCTATGGCACATATATATTGTAAATAAATAAAATAACAAGAATCAAAACAAAAATCAAATAAAAATCACAAAATTAAAAATACAAAAATACATTGTGTATATACCATATATATAAATGTATATAACTATTTATTTCACCCATGTATATAAATAATAAAAATAAAATAAAAATATCCTTTTATTCCTCATTTTATTCTATAAATAAATAAAATATAAAATAGGAATAAAAATGTATAGAAATAACTAATTAAAAATCAAAAATCAAAAACCCCATATTGTACATATACATATGTATAGACCTATTATGTAAATACCTTATTTTTATTCCCAAAAATCAATTAAAAATCACAAAAAAATAGAAAAAATTAAAACAAAAATATTTCATGTTTTAAGTTTTTGAAAATTCGGCCATTTAAAGGCCCAAAAAAATCAAATTAAAATTCAGGCCTTGGC
Organism: Ottelia alismoides; assembly: GCA_037367405.1. Classification (NCBI taxonomy): domain Eukaryota; kingdom Viridiplantae; phylum Streptophyta; class Magnoliopsida; order Alismatales; family Hydrocharitaceae; genus Ottelia; species Ottelia alismoides. The sequence continues at coordinate 116,280 of JAZKJV010003146.1, read as the reverse complement.
GGGCTCTGATTGGTCCACGGGGGATTGTTGACCCCCGGTCAACTTTCCCCCCTGGACCACAGAGTCGCGGATCTGCTTTTGGACCCGACTTCTTTTAATTATCCCCACCAGATCCGATCCCCATTTAGCCTAACCCAGGGTCCTAATCACCCCCCAGGTACCCGGGAATCTCGCCCGACATCGATCCTAGGGATCCGTGCTCACTCGAGCCGGACCCGAGCCCTTCTTCCCGGACCTGCAACCATATAAAGCCTGAGCTCCGCCACATTCATTCTTCATCTTTGGCTCTCCACCTTCACTCCCGTGACCTCCATTGCATTCAGCAAGGTGACAGCTTCCGTCTGCCGTGTTGCAGCGAGGAGGAGGGTGCCCGACCATCGATCCGGCAGCCGTGCGCCGCCGTGCTCCGCCACCTAGTTGGAGCTCGAGCCTCAGGCAGTGACGACCTTCGAGGCGACGACCGGGAGTTAGCCACACTCCAGCACAGTCTTCCGATCCACCCAGGTAGTCGATTAGCTCTTCCATTTCGTTTAATTTCTGATTTCGCCCAAATCGACTCTCCGACGTGTTCCCCTGATTCCGGCCATCTCGCGTAATATCTCGATCATCGGAACCCCCACACACCTTCGCCACCCTCCGACGCACGTTCTACGCCCACTCATCCAACCCAGCTCGCCCCGGAGCTGGGAGTCGAGCTCCACCACCTACCGCTCGCCGGAGCTCATTCGCACCGACCCACCAGCCACCGTCACCCCGCTTCTTTGGGTCGAGGCACTTTGCCCTCGACCCGCGAAGCTTCTGGTTTGCTTTGCAGGGACCGAGGAGGCCATCTGAGGCTTCCCGATTTCAGTCCAGGAGCTCGCTCGCCGCCAGCCTCGCCGGAGCCCCTCCCGGGCTCGGCTGGGCCATCGGAGGCTACCACCAGCTGCGGGGCATCACAGCGGGTCTTCTCCGATCATCAGGAGCAGCTGAGGAGGACTACAGCCCACGCACGAGGCCGGCGAAGCTCGCCGGCGGAGTGTTCTTCCACCATCCTCCAGCACCGTCCGATGGCTCCTCCGCTCCAGTCTTGATCCCAGCCGTCCATCTTCCGAGGAGCAGCGACCGTCGATCACCTGGAGGGGCTCATCTGGACCGATAGCAGCAGAGGAGAGAGGCACCCGAGCTCCACCCCGTTCGATCTTCCACGTGTCCTCGCCTCCACCGTCGATCCGGCTCAAGGGCAGACGAAGAAAAGCGCCAGCTCACCAGGACCGCCCGATCTTCCACGTGGCGCGCATCCCGCCGTCGACAAATAAAGGGGTAAATTACTTAGGACCCCCTCTTAGTTTGTCTTTTTAGTCCTAGTCCTGTAAATATTTTCGTGCTTTTATTTACGTATGGTAATTTGCAACTGGGACCTTGTGCTTGTTTTTATTTACGTTTATGCCCCTGTGTATGTGAGACCACGTGCTTCGTCACGTGCTTGTTTGGGCTATTTACATCTGTTTCCCTGTAGTTCTGTTGGATTCTGAAATGAATGATAACTTTTTGGTAATTGCATTTATGCCCCTGTGAGTGTTGTTTATGCGCATGTGCGGATTTTAGTGGGATTTTTGCATCCAAGCCCCTGGACTTTTGGTACGAGTTACCAAAAAGTCCATAAACTTGGTTTTTATTACCAAAAGGCACCTGAGTGCCCCAGGCACGCGCCACGCGCGTGACTTGCTGGGATTTTTGCACCTTGAGCCCCAGACTTTCGGGTATTTGCACATTGGTCCTTGTGCACAGTGCCCCCTTTTGGATTTTGAATAAAATATCAAATCACCTCCAAATCTAATGAAAATTTGACACATGGCTCCTGCCATAGTGTAGGATTTTTGTAGATTTTTGAGGACATTTTTGATCTTGTTTGCTATTTTAAAAAATTCAAAAACATCTATTTTTGGCACTGTTTCACTTGAAAAATCACAAAAAAATATAAAAACACCCCCAAAAATTCTACAAAAATTAGTTACTGATCTTTGTGTGTTGTTTGATTTTCTAGCCAATTTTGGCTATTTTTCATTGAGTAAAAACCCTAAAAATCTAACAACACCTAAAAACTCATAAAAATCATATTAAATTATCTAAAAATCCAAAAACAATAATTTTGGTGCCCAAATTTTCCTTATTTTCTATAGAATACAGGAAAATTACTTCCAGGGCCATCTGAGATCCTTAGATATTTTATCTTTGGGTTTTGGGCCCTGCTGGACAGTACCCTATCTTTTTCTTACTGTTTGATTTTTAGAAAATAAAATACACATTGGAAAAATCTCAAAAATTAACCAAAAACACTTAAAAACTTAAAAAACATAAAAACAATTTTTCTCGAATTTTTGCTCACTTCTGGATACATTAAATAATTAGTTGGAGCTTGCTTGTTTTTGTGCTTCTTTCATTTCCTTCACACTTAAAAATCCAAAAAAAAATATAAAAACCATTAAAAACCACTAAAAAATGTTTTCTCCCTTTTTCTGATTCTTTGACTACTTCGTAGGCCTTTGGCCAATCCGTGCTCCTTGTGTTCGACCCTGGGAGCTATACCAGGTTAATCACATAGCGAGACCGCTTTCGCATTTTCGATTGATTTTATTTCTCGTAGTGGTCTATTTTTCTTGATATACCCATCCGATTGATTGAGGTCACAACGACCATTCCTTTGCCTTTGCCTTAGTCACTCGGAATTTTGGGGTTATCAGAATGGCGCCGTTACCGGGGAGCACGGCTTAGTAGTCTTTTAAATTTTTCCGCGGCTTTTCGAGTTTCGCGGCTTTTTGCACAGATTTTTGTATATATATTTTTCTGATATTTTTATAATAATTGTTGGACTGACCACTTTTCTCTCTTTTTCTTGCGAGGGCCCGAGGAGCGAGGGCGGCATTCCTAGGAGCGCCGGAGCACCCAAGCGACGCGGAGGCGGCTTCCTTCTTCACAAAGCCGCAGGAGAGAGCGAGAGAGAGAGTTGAGTGGGTGAGGTAGCTTAGGATATCATTTTATTATTGTTGTAATAATACAGGGACCTTAGACCTTGGACTGCTTGGACACTCTCGGGTCTGTTTCGCCGAGCACCGGTGTGCTCGGGGGACCCTTTAGGACTTTAGCAGTTTTTCGCGGTTTTTCGCGGCTTTTTCTACTTTTTTACTGCCTTTCCGGTGTTTACGCGGCTTTTTGATCGAGCCCCTAGCTGTAGGATTTTCTGGTGCTTGTGCCGTAATAGTAGGATCCACACACTTAATTGATTATCTGTTCCTATAGATCGTTAATTGGACATGCTAATAATAAATAATAAAAATAACTTAGTCACTTTCCTGAGAGCCTACGCGCCGCGAGCCCGCCCCACAAGCGCTACTCCTGAACTCGACCTGTCGAGAAGAGGAGGGGTGAGCCAAGACCGGACTCTTTGGATCGAGGGCGAGTGACTGAGTTAGACGGTTCTGCGCTAGGAATTGCTCATCTAGGACTCGGTTTTTCCCGCTTGCATCATTTAGGTAGTTTATTTCCTGTCTTTAAATTCTGCGCGGATCACTTGCATGTAGAGTGCTAGAGACAAGGTACGCATTTCTATCTCAGCATGCATCATTGATTTATCGCGCATCGGCTTTTTCGTCTTCTCCCCCCTGTTTTTGGACTAAATAATCAGGAGAACCGAAAAATTCGTTAGGCCTTTTGTTTGATATCTGAAAAATATTAAAAAGAAAAACAATAAAATCGGGACTGCTAATCATACTTGACCTAAAAGACACTTCACGAAAAATCTGTCTTGGGGAGAGTAACCCCCTCCTTGTCTGGTTTGGATGAGCGAGAGAGTGATCCGCACATTAGGATAGAGCCTCCGATCTTTTCTTGACTGATTACCGGCTTTCAGTACGGGACAGTCAGTTAAGAAAGATTTGGATACCTATTTACCTCACGTAATCGCTCTGATAGACTGGATGATCACCTAAAATAAAATCGACAAGATAATTGACCGATCCCTTCGGTCTTCAGCTTTGTGTGCGTAGGTGAATTGGGGGTTTGCTTGTTCATCCTGTTTGGTTGCCAGATCCCTTCGACCTTTCTCCTCCATCTATTTCCCCTCCATCACCCCCTCCCTCACCTCCCTTCATTTCTCTTCTCCCTGATCCCTGGATGATGGATTCCCCTCACCTTGAGCCGACTCTTACCGCTTCTTCTCCATCCTCTGACCATCAATCCAGTCCACCTTCTAGGGAGGTCGGATCTCCGACCAACCTCCCGCTCCCTCCCTCCCTTTTATCTCATCACTCCGGGCATGCTGTGCGAGACGTCCGAGGATATCAGATAGAGCAGATGCGAGACCCGGACGATGTTGTTGCTGAGTCGGGAGCGCACTCTGTTGATGACCCGAGAGAGCAGTGGAGATCAGCAGATAGATCCCATTCCAGAGGGATGGAGGAGCAGATAGCACATGGAGCTCAGTCACCTTCTACACTAGGTCCATTCGTTTTGGAGTTGGATTACATTCAGCGACTGCCGACATTTTCAGGAGAGGCGCACGAGGAGCCTTATCTTCACCTGTCCGCTTTCGAGGAATTTTGTAGAGCACAGAAATATTCAGATGTCACTGCAGAGGAGCTGATGACGAGGACCTTCCCCTTCACGCTTCACGACAGAGCCATGAGATGGCATCGCCGATTGGGGAGGACATTTGAGACGTGGGGAGAGCTACGCCGAGAGTTTCTACAGAGATACTTTCCCCCACGTAGAGCAGATTTCATGCGGTCTTTGATCATGGACTTTTCAGTTGACCCCCAGGAGCCATTGCATGAGGCATGGCCGAGGTTTCTTGACCTCTTGAGGAGATTTCCAGATCATGGACTTCCACTGATAGATTTGATTGAGATCTCCATGCGGGGGATGACCGCAGAGCAGCTTGCACGGGTGATTACCACATGTGGCGGTTCACACTGAAGTTCCGACATTTACTTCCTGGATATCATCTCGAGGCTACTTTCACAGAGTTCTTCTTCACGAGATGCTTCGGTCGGGACAACACATGAGGACGAGATAGTACCAGTGCGGTGTGTCACTTCACATGGTGAGTCAACTTCTACACACCAGCCCGAGGATTTGGATGGTGCAGCACTACTGACAGAGGAGATGACTGTGATAGCAGAGGTTCGGACCCAGAGTCTACTTGAGTTCCCATTGGCCTTCCAGTTGGAGTTTGAGTCAGCCCCAGAGTTCCCTGTTGACGAGTCTTGGATATCAGATCTTCTGATACTCCAGGAGCCGGAGGAGCCCCAGCTTTTGCAGCCGTTGATTCAGACACTTCAGATTCCAGTCCCGGAGGAGTCAGTCTCCTTTCTGCAGAGACACTTCTCGGATACAGACAGTCACCAGGACTCAGCCCAGCAGCCACAGCTAGAGGAGGGATAGCACTTTGAGAGCACATATATAGAGAGTCCCGTCTTCGAGCCTTTTGTCCCCCACTTTGTCGAGATAGATACACTTCCTGAGGACCAGTTGACAGATAGCATAGACGCAGAGAGAGGATCAGCTGCAGACACTTTGCCAGATTCCGCGGTGTTGACTAGTACCTTCTCCCATTTCCAGATTGCCGAGACGTACACTTCCGATGATGATGCAGCCTGGTGCACTGAGTGGATACTTGATAGCAGCGCAGATGCTCATCTAGATCCTGATCTTCTTCTTCTCACTTCTGATCCTGCATCTCTCCCCGAGGGTTATCTGCGGGAGAATGCCGCACTCGATGAGCACTCGGTTTCACCTACTGAGAGTGTTTCCGATCTGACGGAACATGGAACCGAGTCTTTGGATCATTCTGATTCTGAGTCTTCTCACCTCGACGACCCTCGCGAGGATGAGCCCATTTTGGAGATATTCGATGATTTGCCTGATCTAATTCTATTACATGCATCGGATATCATTCTGCTTAGAGAGTCTCCTGATCCTGATTGCCCATACCTATTTGAGGCACTGATTGACGTGGAGGATTCCATGACTGATCCATCCTTCTCCACGTTTGATTTCTTCGGCTCTATACTCTCACTCCAGTCTGATCCAGAGCCGCTGATTTCTTTTGTGCTACCGGATCCCGATTACTTATGCTCATATCATTGGCTGGTAGCAGACACCCGCCTGATTGCATACATGGGTGTCTTACTTTATACTGTTGAGTTCGTCGTTGTTCTCACACCGAGACTGCGACGACAGTACAGCATTCGACTTACCAATGCCGTCCTGAACCTTGATACTGCGTTGTCCTAGCCTTTGCGCCCAGCTAGGGGCGTAAAACCTAGCGCTTGTTGAGAGGCACCTCAACATTGTACTCTTTTGTATATATGTGTTTCGTCTTGTTTGATCTTTCTTTCTTCCGTTCTTGTTTTCACCCCAGGTCTCGCATAGGATTATCTTTGCTATACTTAGGATATTGCTCATCCTAAGTATAGGGGGGTGGAAACACCGGGTTGTTCAGTCGTCTGTTTCATCACTTCTGTTTTGTTGCCTATACTTAAGGTTTTCCACCTTAAGTATAGGGGGAGTGATGTCCTCCTTCTTGTATATATTCGTGATTTTCTTCGTGTCGTTCTGCCCCTGTTTTGCTGCCTATACTTAGGGATATTTTACCCTAAGTATAGGGGGGGCAGATTCTGTATATTCTTCACTCGGATTTCCCTTCATGTACAGCTTGCTATACTTAGGATTAGTTAATTCTAAGTATAGGGGGAAACCACCGAGTTCCTCTCATTCTATTCATTTATTCGTTCCTGTACTTATCCATTCCTTTTCACTTCCCTTTTACTAAGCACGAGTATGTCTTCTTCATCGCTCTTGATCACTCTGAGGACATCGCTCGAGCTAAGTATAGGGGGGGTGTGTATATATTTCATATATACTTTAGCCATAACTCGTACTTTGTGTGAGTGTGTTAATAAATAAAATGGCTAAAAATCACAAAAATTTAAAATTTTTTCATAAACCTCTTTTATCTTGCACATACATAGCTAGTGTACAAAGTATTTTTGTAAAAATGATTTCAAAAATCTTTTGTGTAAATTTTGTGTAAATATTTTTGTATCAAAATTATGTATATAGTACAAAATTTTTCCACAATGTTTTGAAAATCAAAAGTTTGCAAAAATCTTGTGTAAATGTTTGTAAATATCTTTTTGCAAAAACTTGCACCTCATGCATCATTCATGATTTCAAAACATTTTTCAAAAATTTCGCATGATTGTAAAATATTTGTAAATAGCATCTTGTGTACATATATGTATATAGTTTTTCCTGGATGAGAGTTGACATTTAAACTAAGCCTGGAATTAAATTGAGAAATGGAGCTTGACTAAGATCTTAATCCACTTAACGCCAAGAGGAACCTTATAGGATTTAGGTTTAAGGCTTTTCAGGTCCATAAGGACTTAATTCTTTGAGTCCACTAGGCTATGAGCATATGTCATCTTGATGAGCTTAAGTAGAACACTTAACAACACACGCATGACTCTTAGAGACAATGGCTTGACTTGCACCTGCACTTTACACATGGCTCTCCACGGATGAGGTGGTGAGGAGGCAGTTTCCTTTGGCTTGGGGTAGCATATGAGGGTAGTACTTCTAGGCGGAATCTCTCTTCTTCTTCTAGTGAAGGAAGTGCACCTCAACTTGGTCTAGTGGTGATGAAGGCTAAAGACAGAAGCCGTGGGTTGCAATAAAGCTTCAAAAGAGGGATAGTCTACTGGCTCAAGGGGAAATTTCTTATATGCTGCACCATGTAGATATGCTGTACAGAAGTTCTTGAAAAAAAAATGCAAAAATGCAAAAAGAACTCCAAAAAAGTGGTGGGTCGGATTGAAAATTTAATAACCCCACCGGAGTGTACATAGTCAAATAAAGCAAAAGCTTATGGTATCAATGTTACATCTCATGAAGCTTGCAGCGGGAGACTTAGCTACACTGGCTAGGCTTCCAAAACTCTATACTTCTACCCCCTCTTCTTGAGCCGGTTGCACTTGAACTTAGAAGGGAATACCCCGCTTCTCGAGGAAAGAGTTGCTAGACCGAGGCATTAGAGTTACCAGGTTGAGGGAGGTTGTTTCTTTGTTACTTCTGAGGTGGGGAGCCACATATCACTTAGACTGCTTGGAAAGACTCATGGTCATTAGAGTTTGTGTATGTAGACTTGTTCTGATCTGGTTTATTGAGGAGTCTTGCCCATAGATTGGTGGAACTTAGAGGCTGTTGAGTTTTAAGCTTAAGTCCAAATAAGGTTCCGACACATTAATAATCCAAAGATCTGATCAAGCTCCATATTTCAATTTAATGAAGGAAAGTTTAATAACTCAACCTTGATCCATGTACATCCTCTTTTTCTTTTTCTTTTTCTTTCTTTTTCACTTCTTTTTCAAATAAGTGTTTGCTAAGGGACTAGCAAAGTATAGTATAGGGGGGTGATGAATACCCATTCATCACTCTTTATTCTTATATTTTAGCTACAAAAACCTATGCAAATGCATGTAGATATGTGTAAATAGGAATAATTAACAAAAGCATGCATCTTGTAAAAATATGTAATTAGCATGTTTTTGTGCAAAAATAAAAAAAAATAAAGAGTAAAAAGAAAAAGAGGGAAATATTTAGAATAAATATTGAGCAATCTAACCCAAGGGAGGGCTCAGCATGGGCCTGACCGCATAAAAAGCCAAGTAGAGGGAGATAGGTGCTCATGTCTAAATACCTATGTAAATAAATAAATTATATTTTCCTCAACCAAAAATATGTTGTAAATATTTGTACATATTTATACACTATTAAAAACAAAATAAAAATTTAAAATACAGAAAAACTCAAAAACACCTTTCACCATGTACATAAACCACCCCCCTTATCTATTTAACCTTGTAAATAAATTTATTTATTTTCAAAACTTTTTGTAAATATTCTATGGCACATATATATTGTAAATAAATAAAATAACAAGAATCAAAACAAAAATCAAATAAAAATCACAAAATTAAAAATACAAAAATACATTGTGTATATACCATATATATAAATGTATATAACTATTTATTTCACCCATGTATATAAATAATAAAAATAAAATAAAAATATCCTTTTATTCCTCATTTTATTCTATAAATAAATAAAATATAAAATAGGAATAAAAATGTATAGAAATAACTAATTAAAAATCAAAAATCAAAAACCCCATATTGTACATATACATATGTATAGACCTATTATGTAAATACCTTATTTTTATTCCCAAAAATCAATTAAAAATCACAAAAAAATAGAAAAAATTAAAACAAAAATATTTCATGTTTTAAGTTTTTGAAAATTCGGCCATTTAAAGGCCCAAAAAAATCAAATTAAAATTCAGGCCTTGGCGGGCTCTGATTGGTCCACGGGGGATTGTTGACCCCCGGTCAACTTTCCCCCCTGGACCACAGAGTCGCGGATCTGCTTTTGGACCCGACTTCTTTTAATTATCCCCACCAGATCCGATCCCCATTTAGCCTAACCCAGGGTCCTAATCACCCCCCAGGTACCCGGGAATCTCGCCCGACATCGATCCTAGGGATCCGTGCTCACTCGAGCCGGACCCGAGCCCTTCTTCCCGGACCTGCAACCATATAAAGCCTGAGCTCCGCCGCATTCATTCTTCATCTTTGGCTCTCCACCTTCACTCCCGTGACCTCCATTGCATTCAGCAAGGTGACAGCTTCCGTCTGCCGTGTTGCAGCGAGGAGGAGGGTGCCCGACCATCGATCCGGCAGCCGTGCGCCGCCGTGCTCCGCCACCTAGTTGGAGCTCGAGCCTCAGGCAGTGACGACCTTCGAGGCGACGACCGGGAGTTAGCCACACTCCAGCACAGTCTTCCGATCCACCCAGGTAGTCGATTAGCTCTTCCATTTCGTTTAATTTCTGATTTCGCCCAAATCGACTCTCCGACGTGTTCCCCTGATTCCGGCCATCTCGCGTAATATCTCGATCATCGGAACCCCCACACACCTTCGCCACCCTCCGACGCACGTTCTACGCTCACTCATCCAACCCAGCTCGCCCCGGAGCTGGGAGTCGAGCTCCACCACCTACCGCTCGCCGGAGCTCATTCGCACCGACCCACCAGCCACCGTCACCCCGCTTCTTTGGGTCGAGGCACTTTGCCCTCGACCCGCGAAGCTTCTGGTTTGCTTTGCAGGGACCGAGGAGGCCATCTGAGGCTTCCCGATTTCAGTCCAGGAGCTCGCTCGCCGCCAGCCTCGCCGGAGCCCCTCCCGGGCTCGGCTGGGCCATCGGAGGCTACCACCAGCTGCGGGGCATCACAGCGGGTCTTCTCCGATCATCAGGAGCAGCTGAGGAGGACTACAGCCCACGCACGAGGCCGGCGAAGCTCGCCGGCGGAGTGTTCTTCCACCATCCTCCAGCACCGTCCGATGGCTCCTCCGCTCCAGTCTTGATCCCAGCCGTCCATCTTCCGAGGAGCAGCGACCGTCGATCACCTGGAGGGGCTCATCTGGACCGATAGCAGCAGAGGAGAGAGGCACCCGAGCTCCACCCCGTTCGATCTTCCACGTGTCCTCGCCTCCACCGTCGATCCGGCTCAAGGGCAGACGAAGAAAAGCGCCAGCTCACCAGGACCGCCCGATCTTCCACGTGGCGCGCATCCCGCCGTCGACAAATAAAGGGGTAAATTACTTAGGACCCCCTCTTAGTTTGTCTTTTTAGTCCTAGTCCTGTAAATATTTTCGTGCTTTTATTTACGTATGGTAATTTGCAACTGGGACCTTGTGCTTGTTTTTATTTACGTTTATGCCCCTGTGTATGTGAGACCACGTGCTTCGTCACGTGCTTGTTTGGGCTATTTACATCTGTTTCCCTGTAGTTCTGTTGGGTTCTGAAATGAATGATAACTTTTTGGTAATTGCATTTATGCCCCTGTGAGTGTTGTTTATGCGCATGTGCGGATTTTAGTGGGATTTTTGCATCCAAGCCCCTGGACTTTTGGTACGAGTTACCAAAAAGTCCAGAAACTTGGTTTTTATTACCAAAAGGCACCTGAGTGCCCCAGGCACGCGCCACGCGCGTGACTTGCTGGGATTTTTGCACCTTGAGCCCCAGACTTTCGGGTATTTGCACATTGGTCCTTGTGCACAGTGCCCCCTTTTGGATTTTGAATAAAATATCAAATCACCTCCAAATCTAATGAAAATTTGACACATGGCTCCTGCCATGGTGTAGGATTTTTGTAGATTTTTGAGGACATTTTTGATCTTGTTTGCTATTTTAAAAAATTCAAAAACATCTATTTTTGGCACTGTTTCACTTGAAAAATCACAAAAAATATAAAAACACCCCCAAAAATTCTACAAAAATTAGTTACTGATCTTTGTGTGTTGTTTGATTTTCTAGCCAATTTTGGCTATTTTGCATTGAGTAAAAACCCTAAAAATCTAAAAACACCTAAAAACTCATAAAAATCATATTAAATAATCTAAAAATCCAAAAACAATAATTTTGGTGCCCAAATTTTCCTTATTTTCTATAGAATACAGGAAAATTACCTCCAGGGCCATCTGAGATCCTTAGATATTTTATCTTTGGGTTTTGGGCCCTGCTGGACAGTACCCTATCTTTTTCTTACTGTTTGATTTTTAGAAAATAAAATACACATTGGAAAAATCTCAAAAATTAACCAAAAACACTTAAAAACTTAAAAAACATAAAAACAATTTTTCTCGAATTTTTGCTCACTTCTGGATACATTAAATAATTAGTTGGAGCTTGCTTATTTTTGTGCTTCTTTCATTTCCTTCACACTTAAAAATCCAAAAAAAAATATAAAAACCATTAAAAACCACTAAAAAATGTTTTCTCCCTTTTTCTGATTCTTTGACTACTTCGTAGGCCTTTGGCCAATCCGTGCTCCTTGTGTTCGACCCTGGGAGCTATACCAGGTTAATCACATAGCGAGACCGCTTTCGCATTTTCGATTGATTTTATTTCTCGTAGTGGTCTATTTTTCTTGATATACCCATCCGATTGATTGAGGTCACAACGACCATTCCTTTGCCTTTGCCTTAGTCACTCGGAATTTTGGGGTTATCAGCCGTGTATCTAGAAAATGATGTACTCTCCCGCAGATAACCCTCGGGGAGTAGTTCATGCTAGGCAGTGAATAATCAGAATAGAGGCTCACCCTTGCGAGGGTCATCAAGGTGAGCGGGCTCAAAGGAGCCTGATCCATCAGACAGATCATCAGGTACGGTCTCGGTAGACGACAGATCGGCTACTAGCAGAAGAGACCGACAAATCAAGAAAGTGTGGCAGCGTCCCACAAATAACCCTCGGGGAACGTGCTGCCAGCTAGGCATGATAATTAGCAGATATCAGAAGCTCAACCTTGCGAGGACCGTCAAGGCGAGCAGACTCAAAGGAGTCTATTTAGATGGGTCCCATGATCCACAGATCGGATAGGTAACTCAAGATGGGACCAAAAATCATGTATATCAGACGACTCAATTCCGTGCTCCGCAGATCGGAGATACAGTCAGCAGTGGGAACCGAGCGTAAAGAGAGTGTCGCAATCTCCCGCAGATAGTCCTCGGAGAGTACTGCGATCTAGGCAAGGAATAGTCAGAATGTGTCTCTATCTTGCGAGGGTCGTCAAGGAGAGAGAAGGGCTCGAAGGAGCCAGATCCATCAGACGGACCCACATAATGGTCTCAGTAGTCGACAAATCAGCTACCAACAAAAGAGACCAATCAGATCGCAAATATGTCGTCGTCTCCCACAGATAACCCTCGGGGAGCTACGAGCTAGTCAAGGAATAATCAGAAAAGAGCTCATCCTTGCGAGGACCGTCAAGGAGAGCAGCCTCAAAGGAGTCTGAACAAGTCGGTCTCATGCCCCAACAGATCAGGCACATAATCAGAAAGGGAGACCGAGTACACAAATCAGACGAATCGGCTTCGTGCTCCAACAGACCGGAGACACCAGCAATGAATGAAGTCGATCGTAAAGAAAGTGTCACATCCTTCCGCAGTTAGTCCTCGGGAAGTGATGTGATCTATATAATGAATAATCAGAGTACATCTCGTCCTTGCGAGGGTCATCAAGGAGAGAAAGAGGCTCAAAGGAACAGGATCCATCAGACGGATCCACAGAGAGTTTGGTCTCGACAGACGGCAGACCATCTATCAGCGGAAGAGACCAGAGTGGGCTATAATGTGTCATAGCCTCTCGCAGATAACCCTCGGAGAGCTATGAACTAGGCAATGAGCAAATGGAATATCAAGGCTCGTCCTTGCGAGGACCGTTAAGGAGAGCCATCAGACAGTTGGCCCCATGTGCCGACAGATCGGGCACACAATCACAGAGGGAGGCCAGTCAAGCATACCATCTGACTTGGTTTGGGTCCCATCACAATGGCGACCCAAGCAGTGGATGAAACCATAGTCCTAGAAACTGTCGCATTCTCCGGCAGATAGTCCTCGGGGAGGAATGCGAGCTATATCAATGTAGGTCAAGGGAATGCTGGCTAGTCATCTCAGGTCCTCGAAATAGCAATCAATCATTAATCATTCGGAGGGCATAAGATCAGGAGAGGGAGCAAATAATCAGGTCATTCACAAGATGTCCCTCAGGTCAATCAAATCTAGCTGAGATGGCACAACAAATAGTCAGGAATCCTCTAAGTGCCAGGGTGGATTAGAGAGTAAGGAGATCAAGGATGGGTCAATCAGGAAGAGGAGAGATCATGTAGGATCCACACAACTTTATCAGGAAGTCCGAATTAGAATAATCAGTTAATCCTCAAAATCAAGATGGGTAGAACCTCAAGATAGATAGATCAATCAATACTCATGAAATATTCATCGAATCATTGCATCATATCACATCCTTAATCCGGTGTGCGAGAACTAAAATTCCTCAATAATGCATCACACCTATGCTCTATGCATCCGCAAAAATCCTCAATACGCTCGTATGCACGTATCCAAAGTCAAATCCACCAAATCAATCTCAGCGTCCTCAACATCATTGGCCCGACTTACTCAAATAATCTGTATACATAATCCTCGATGCGAGCCTCATTAATATGCACATCATTCCTGGGTAAAGGGAGAGGTGATACGGGGACACGAGGAAGATGGATAAGAAGGGTACACAATGGGGTGGAGAAGCTGATTGAGCATGCGTGCCATATCATGGGTGAAAGAAGAGTGATACAGAGGGGACGAGGAGGGCGGATGAGAAGATCAAGACACAGACAAAATTAGGTGTTCCACACAGGGCGGGAACACCACCAAAATGATGGTCGGAAGAGCAGGCTCTCCTCGAACCAGAGAAGATGGGGATGATACAGTGGATACGAAGAAGATAGTGAAGAAGATGTCGGGAACGAGTGGACTTGGCGAAGAAATGATTGAGCTCAAGCGCCAATATCACGACTCAATGCAAATGAAGAGGTATATGTATATATAAGAGCGGTAGAGAGACTCAAAGATGAAAATGCAAGACTCACACGGACGGGACCTACTACTCTAATAATGAAAGAAAAGCACAATGGACTCCAAGTCACAATCAAGACACAAGGCAAACCCCCAATTCACCTACTCAACACAGTGGAGACCGTCAGGTGATGGTCATTTATCTTTTCAGTTTTAGAGTGAGGTGAGAATCACAAAGTTGTACAAACACTTAGGAGGCTTGATGGGAGTTGGACTCTACTCCTTAGTGTGTACGTGAGCAATTTAAAACGCATACAATGAGGGGGTTTCTCTCCCCAAGACAAGGAATCCATTACGTTTTATTTTAGGTCCAATAGAGTTAGCAGTCCCGATTTTATTTAAGTTATCACTTTTTTTGGGTATTTCAATGCACGTGCCTATCGAGGTTTCAATTTCCATTAAGCATCCTAGATTGGCAAAAACAGAGGGAGAAGGTCGGAAAAGCCATGTAAGTCGGAAATCGATGATGCATGCTAAGTAAGAAGACTTACAGCGCTTCCCAGCTCTCTCCATGCGGGATGCAGAACAGAATTTGAAACCTATGCTATATGCGAATGCAAGCCGAAGAAATCACCTTAGGATAGTAACTGCTATTATCGTGAAGCACCACAAGTCAGTCACTTATCCTTAACCTAAGAGTCCGGTCTTGGCTCACCCCTCCTCTTCTCGACACGCTCGAGTTCAGGAGTAGCGCTTGATGGGGCTCGCTCACGGCACACGGGTTAAGAGATAAATGAACAGACTGTTTAAGTTTGACTAGATCCAAAACACACTATAGGTACATGCAAATATATATTAGGGTGTTTGGACCTAATCTATCGGCAAGCAGTTCCTAGGCTAGGGCTCATTCACGCAAAATAATGAAAATAAAAATAAAAAGAAAAAGCGTCAAAACCGTCGAGGCCCCCAAGGGAACAATCCCTCGGGCAATGGACCTCGGGAAGTCAGAGTGCCTGAGAGTCCTGAATTATTACATGTCAAGTGTCGCTCTCGCACATAAATATACATGATAAATAAAATGCAAAAATGAGTCTGCCATCCAAAATTCTCCTCCATCTGTCTTTGATGCTCTCTCCTGTTGGCTGGTGTAGAGGAGCCAACTCCGCCCTCACTCGGGTGCATAGGACTTCCTAGGAGTTCCTCCTTCGCTTGGCGGTCCCTCGCATCAAATACAAATAAAAGAAATGGGTCAGGACAAATCAATAATCTCAATAATAATCAAATAAAGAAATGAACATTGGACATGAGCAAAGAATTAAATAAATAAATGATCAACCATACAAAACCCGTGCATCCCCGGAGACGGTGCCATTTGATGAAAGGGAATTCGCCGAGGTCGTATCTTTCCACAAGGCGGAGAGACAGTCGCTGAGTTGACCTCAGACAGACTCCCAAATCGATCAACAATTAACCCACAATAAATATATGCAATGAATATCCAAAAATGTGGAGTTAAAATTTATTATAACTCTACATGTAAATGTGTATAGGTGTAAGCACAAGTAGAGGTCGAACACTGGGAGGCCAAGGAATGTATGGGTGAAAATGATTGCGCAGTTATTCAATTCAATGTGATCAATGCACTTCTTATTGTTTTTGTGGGTTTCTAATTGTTATATTTTTTGTTTTGTTTTTGTTTTTTATGATTTTATTTAGTTTTTATATTTAATATGTTTTTTTATATTTTTAATTATATATAATATATATATAGAGATATATAAACGAGAAGAGAAAGAAGTAATATAAGGATATATATTCATATAAATACTTAATATATATATATTAGATATAGTATTTTTTGGCTTTTTTGCATTTTTTTAATTTTTATGTTATTTTTCTGGGATTTTGCTAATTTTTATGTATTTTTAATTCCAAAAATGTCCTTAATATGGGACTAATTAAATAGGCCTAAAATAATTTGGGTTTTTTAAAATATGAAATAGGTCCAAAAATAACCCAAATTAATGTTAGTACATAACTAATAATATATAGATAATTATAAAATAAGAAAACATATTTTTGGTATTTTTCAAGGGTTTTTATATTTTTTTAGGATTTTGGAGCTTCTTGAAATTTTTATATTTTCTTTTGCTATTTTAGGGTTTTTCATTTTCTGGACTCAATGTATATATAAATATTACATATATAATTTTTTTTGGAATTTTTAAAAATGTTTTTATATTTTTTAGTATTTTATATTTTAAACAGTTATTATTTAGGCTCCATTTGAATTTTAAAAATTAGGTAAAATGAAAAAAATTCAAATTAAAATATGGCATGAAAGTTCTCTGCATGGAGCATTTACACTAATTTTTGTGGATTTTAGGAGCTAAAAAGACATTTTTAATAAATACAGAAAATACATAAAAAATAAACAGCCTGGCAGGGGCATTTTCGCAAATAAAATAAATCACAGGGGGCACAGTGCAAAAATACCTACTGGAATCAATATTTATTTAGTCTTTCAGAACTATTTTATAATTCACAAAAACTGCCAGGGTTTACGTGCAAAATTCACGCGCCTCACGTGGGACTGCAAGTGAGGCGCTGAGGGACCAAAATGTAATTTAAAGAAAGTACAGGGGTCCTACTGCAAAAATTGCAATTATTTTACAACGTAATAATTTATTTAGAGAATTAAAAATTAAATACAAAAAGTGCGGGGGCTAGGTTTGCAATTTACCCCCAAAGTGCGCGCGGGCAAACGGTGCGGATTTGTTCACTTATCCACGCGTCAGCTCCTCCGTGTCCGATGACGCTTCGCTGCTGAATGGCGGAGATTAGATCAGCCGAGCTGATCCGACGTTGGGGCGATGGCTGCATCCAACGGCGCTGATCAAAACTGGGAGCCTCCTTCTTGATCTGACGGCTCAGCAGTGACGTGGAAGAACAGGGAAGAAGGTCGCGTGCGGCGAACTTCGATCGATCGGCGTACACTCCTCCGGCCCTCTCCATCGCTGCCTGAGGTCTCTAGACGTCCTTGGAAGGCTTCCGCGTCGGCTGATGGCGTTCTTGAAGCACCTGGGGCTCCGTTGAGCTCGGGCGTGGTCGAAGACAATGATGAGCCCTAGGTGCTTGTTCTTCGTGATGAATCGAGCCTGGGCAAGTCTTATGGTGCTCCGGACCCTGCAAAGGACTAAGAACAGAAAATGGGGGCTCCGGAGGTCATTTTGGTGGATGAATGGGCGAAAGGGGCTTCGGGCGGTGATCTCCGGCGATGGGTGGAAGAGGGAGATCAGGTTTCCAGATCCACTAAGGATCTGGGGGTGCGAAGGTGCCTGGGATGGAGTGGGAGCGAAGAGGAAGGAGGAGGGGGTGAGACGAGGTCGAAGGGGGGTCAAGATCACCGTGAAATGTTCGCCGGAGCAGAGCTCCGGCAAACTACGAATCACCAAACTGATGCTAAACCTACAGTCTAAATAGTAATCTAAATGCATAAATAAAATTACAGGAATGAAATCTACCTAAAAGGAGTAAAGATACGCAGCTCGTACCTGGTTGGACACCAGGGAGCAGAGGCCTCGCCGGAGCGGCGGCCTTGGGTGCAACCTCCGCCTCTCCGACCGATTCAAAGCGCCAGCGGGTTCCTCCTGTCACAAGGAACACCACCGGGACCAAATGCGAGGAAGGGATTGACTAAAGGCTGACCAAAATCGCAGAGAAGGCGGAGATGGTTTATTTAAACACAGGTTTATTGACCGGGCCGTAGCGGCGAATCTGGGCTATATACAAAAGAATAAAGGATTGGGCGAGGATGATGAATGATCAGAGAAGATCTTTCATGAAGGATTCGAGTGCGATGGGTGGACGAGACGTCCATGAAAAAAAGAGGAAAATGGGGGACTTGATGGTTCTGACACGGGAGTCAGAGGCGCAGGGGGAGTTGACCAGAGGTCAACAGTCCCTGGCCTCTGATTGACCCACATCAACCCAATCTTGACCCAATTATTAGACATAATAAATGATTTAATTAGATTTTATTTATAAAATAAAAAATGTTTATTAAATAATGTAGTATTTATTTACGATTTTTATTTATTTTTTTGAAGTATTTTATTATGGGTTTATTTTAATAATGTATTTATAAGTATATTTATATGTATTTATTTTTATTTTTTTATTTTTATTTTATTATTTTATTTTCTTATTTTATGAATTTATAACTTATTTTTGTGAGTGTGAGGTATTTTTATTTAATTTTTATGAGTTTATTTTCATTTTTAAATAAATAGGTTTAGGTATATGTAGGTATACTTATAGGTATTTTACCTATATTTTATATACACTTTATTTATTTACTTTATTTAATTTGTTTTATTTTTATTTTGGATTTGTATTTTTAATAAGTTATATATAATATGTACATTATTAGAAAAATATAGATGAATAAAGAATAAAAGAATAAAATCCCTTTTTATTTATATACATATAGATAGCATAGGTATTTTGCCTATGTATTACATACGCTTATTTTATTGTACAGATTCTTTTTAGTTTTCTTTTCATTTTAATATGTACATGTATTCTATACATTATTTTTCAAAATTCTAAAAATATAAATTTATACAGATGAACTCCCAAATTATGAAACCAATTTTATTAAATAGTTCATGGAAGGCTATATACAATTAAAGGTGAGTTTGCGTGATTTGGAGTTTTTATTTGCAAGATATGGGTCTGTGAAGTTGAGATTTTGGCTTTTTATTCTGGGTATAAAATGTACACTGTGTATTCTTTTTACACAAACTCAATTTTGTAATTTTATTTACATTATTATCTACAACTTTCATGTATAAAGTTTCTTTATTTGATGAATAAATAATTATGTACAAACTAGGTGTCAAAAATGCATAAATAAATGAATTAATAAATGAGGTATTTATTGTATAATTGGCCCTTATCTCCCCCTACTTTATTCCTTGTCGACCAATTCCATGCTGGCCTTGGTCTCGGGGTTAGGGTCATAAAATATTTGCAATATTTTATTCCTTTTTCTTTTCTTCTCTTTATTCTATAAATTTGGCATTAAAAACCTTATTTTATGTATAATTACTACAATAAATAATGAATGCTATTATGTACAAATCGAGGCTATTTACATGCATTTGCTGGGGTTTTTAAGGCCAAAATGATAGAATAAAGGTGACGAAATGGAGATTCATCATAGTGCCAGTGGCTGATCCTTCTCATATACCACCATCTGAGTATCCTGAGATATCAGTAGCTGGGAGTACTGGTGATGCAACTACTGGTACGGCTCCACCTGGATGTGGTGAACCTGTCTGTACTGGGCAGAGTGCAGAGACGAGCCGCTGCTACTAGGATTAGCCGATGACCAGAGACAGGCTGAGAAGTCATCTGTGCCTCCTGAAGACATATGATCTGGGTCTTCAGGTCACTCAACGTCTATGCCAACTGGTCGATCTGAGTCATGTCCTGGCACTGCTTCTTCTCGATAATCTCGATATGGTCCAACTTCTTGCTGATGATGCCATATCAACGGCCAACGACTCTGCCTATGCTGCGGCTGCTGAAGAGGTGGATGGACCTACATCGACTCGTGTTATCCTCTCATAGGACACAACATGGGGTGAGGGCTTCCATGATTGTAGAGCCGGGTCGGGGACATTACTGTGTAGTTGTAGGCCATCTCCTCATAGATGGCCCAGACCTGATCTTCATCCTTGGTGAAATAGGAGCCTCCACAAGAAGCATTCACTAGCCCCTGCAGATCTAGTGTCATCCCATAAAAGAAACTCTGCACTAACTTGGGCTTAGAAATATCATGATGTGAACACCGATCAATGATTTCATGGAATCAATCCCACGCCTTATGAATTGCTCATTGGGGATCATGGAGAAGTTGTTGATCAGAGCACGTGCTGCATTCGTCTGGCCGAGTGGATGTACTTGTTCAAATACTCGGTTCGGAGCTACTCCCACGAAGTGACATATCTCCCCAAATGTTTCAGCCATTAGTCTGCTCTGTCGATCAAGGAGAATGGGAAAACCATCATCTTGATGGTATCCTCGTCCACATATATGTCGTGGACGGTGCTGCAGATCATCTCAAATTCCTGCAGGTGAAATTGCGACTCCTCGGTGGCAAGCCCATGGAACTTTGGCAAAAGCTGGACAGTCTGAGGAGGGAGCTTGAAATCTCCCAAAAACACTGGAAGCCGAATCCAACGGTGTGTAAGGGTTGCGCCAGGATTGTGCAACTCCCTCATCGGTCTAGCTGGTCGGACTGGCTCATGTGGCTCCTTTGGATGTGGTCCGTCTCCTCCTCTAAATTCTAGTATCTCTCCATCGTCTGCTCAGTTCTGCTCTCCTCTGCCATCTCTCTGCGCACCTCTGCCATGAAGACTTCCTAGTCTCTAATCTGTCTCTGCATCGTCTTCAAGGAGGATAATAGTGTGTTGTTGATGGCGCCATGATCTAGAACATATGTGGTACTCTGGGGCTGTCCATTGGTGCCTTCCTCACTGCTGGCCATCTCTTGGGTCTCTGCAAAGGCAAAAGACCCCAACTCAGGTGCCGTCAAATGAACACATATCTGCTCTGCTCTCTACTCAGGCACCTCAGGACTAGAAGAATGGTGGTCGAGGGGGAACATGATGGAATCGAACTCAGGTTCGGAGAGTGGGTCTAGGCTCTCTCGAACCTGCCTAGATGAGTGGGGCGGAGTGCTCAAAAGCGGTGCAGTCGAAGGCTGCCTAAGGGACCTCCTGCGGATGGGATCTGGAATCAAATAAGATCAGCAATCAAACCCCCAATTCACCTACGCAATGCTGAGCTGATGAACATAAGGGTTCGGTCTTTTACCTTGTCAATTTTATTTAGGTGATAATTCAGTCTTGCAGAGTGATTAAGCGAGCTGTTAGGAACCTAATGCTCCCAAGAGACTAGCCCAATCCCAAAGATAGATATTTCCCAGCCAGTACAAGTTGCGGACCATTTACCGGCTACCCGATCAACTCGCTCTGCTAAGGATATCGCGGTCTGCTTTACTGGAAATCAGAGCAATCCTCACTGGAGAACAACTAACCCCAAAACTAGTAGTCTAATGAGAGTTCAACTATGGCTCTAACCTAGTGTACGGGTCACTCTCTCGCGCAAGTAAACCAAACAATGTGGGGATCACTCTCCCAAGACAGGTTTTTAGGTGATGTGTCTTTTAGGATCAAGTTTGATTAATAGTCTTAATTTTATAATTATCTCTTTTTATGGTATTTTTCAATAATTAAACAAACGCCTAACATAATTTTCAATCTCCTGCTTATTTATTAGTCCAAAAACAAGGAGGAGAAGTCGAAAAAGTCGATGCACGATCAAACACTATGATGTATGCAAAGTAAGAGATGCGTACTTGTCGCAGCACTCTACATGCAGGGTGATCCGTGCATAAATTTAAAGACTGAAATTAAAGTAATCTAAATGATGCAAGAAGAACACGACCTTAGATGAGCAATTTATACACTCAAAGAATCAGAGCTAGTTAACTAGACTAAATCCGGAGTCCGATCTTGGTAACCACTCGGTGTCCGCCACAATGGGTCCTGCTAGCGCTGTATGTGGTTCCTTATGACACGTGTACTCGAGTCTAATTGAACCAACTTTTTATTATGAGATTTTAATAAGGTCCAGTTACGAATCTATAGGCGCAAGCAATATATTAGGGAACATACCTTAATTATTTATGTCTCAAGCAAGAAATTCCTAAATCTAAGGGCCAAATTCTTCGAGAATCAAAAGGAAGAAAATGCGATAAATCAAAACCGGCAAAACACCGTGGTGAGGTCCCCCGAGCACACTGGTGCTCGGTGAAACAGATCCTGATATAAGCCAAGTCCAGAAAGCCTGAGTTCCTGTATTATTACAATAATAAATAAATGCTGAAAAGTAAACTAATCTACTGCTACTCTATAAGCTACAACTAGTCATGCTCCTGCTCCTGCTTCTCCTCACGTGCGGGTCTCCTCCAAAGCGTCCTCAGGCGGTTCCTCGCATAAAAAGTGAAACATAAACGAGTCAGAAGACAGTTGTAATAAATAGAGCTAAAAACAAATAAACAGAAGATGGCTGAAAAGCGACTACTAAGTTGTGCTCCCCGACAACGGCACCATTCTGACGAGCGCTCGGGCGATCAAGGTTAAGTGACACCAAAGGTCGTTACGACCTCCATCACCCGATCGACCTCAATCGCTATTTATTTAACATGGTATAGCGATTAAGGTCGAACACAAAGAGCATGAGTAAAACCTACGAAGTAGTCGAGATCAGACCACCACATACACTTTTTATTTAATTTTGATTTTTGCAATTTTTTATATTTTTCAAAATAGAGAACAAACAAACAAGGCAATAAGAATAGTAAGGCACAAGGAAGCCTTCACAATTTTTATTGAGACTAGAAATACAAAATTCAGAAATAAAAATATTTTTATATCTTTCACATATGTAGATGTTTTTGATAATTTTGTGGTATTTTTCTGATTTTTATACGATTTTATAAAAATGAAACAATCACAAAATATGAAGACAATGTACAATCTGGACTATAAGGTAAATTTAAAATATCAAAAGTGCCCAAACGTCCTGGTTGTGATTTTTATGATAAAGTAAATAAAAAGACCTAACTACATCAACTGAAATCCTTTTTTTTGAATTCTTTTATTGATTTTTATAAGATTTTATGTCTTTTGTGATTTTTAGGATTTTTACGAGAGACAATGCAACAAAAATGATATTGAAATCAAAGCACATAAAAACAAGCACACACAATTTTTATGGAATTTTTAGGGTATTTTTCTATTTTTTGGTATTTTATAAGATAGACAGACATGTCTTTAAGGGTTTTTGATTTTTAGAAAATCAAATACTATACAAAATTAATTCCAAAAATCATAATAATTACTGTGAGCTAACAAGAACTGATGGAAATTTTTGCAGAATTTTTGAAATTAATTTGATATTTATTTCATTTAAAACCAAGAACATAGGTTATTGGGACCTATTTACAATTATCCCAAAGTTTCCAGGGAAAATAATAACACATGCAAAAATTCTAGGGAAACTAGTGCAAAAGCCCACGAAATAAGAGCACATGCTCATTAAATCACGCACAAGGGGTATTTTTGCAATTATCAGAAATATTCCATTCACGATGTAACGATCAGAAATACAGGACATAATATGCAATTAACCCACAAAAGCACGTGAGCATGCATGTGTGTTCAGTTTCGGAGGACTAAAGTGCAAATACTGGAAACATAAGGGACTAATAAGCAAGAAGTTTGAACTATAACTTTATTTAATCGACTAGGAAGTAAAGCATAAAAACTACATGGACGATAACACAACTTTATTTAATCAATGAGATGATGGCCTCGACCACGCTACGGAAGACGGGGAGGCTGAACGTGGCGGCGCTCACCGACCACGTAGCCGAGCTACGACTCCTGACCACCAAACTCCAATCCAAGGGGTGCCTCCGGTAGCTGTCACTCCACCTGAGGTCTCTAGGGCTGGAAGAAGAGACGAGGAACGAGTTAGGGCTCTGCGGAGATGGATGAGATGGTATATAGGCAGCTCGAAGGTCTAGAAGGATCGATGAAAAGCAAGAGACCGGAGAGTGATTCGGATCACCCAATGAATCCGCGAGCATCACGGAAATCCACCGCGGGCCTCCTTCCCCCCTTCCCCCTCGGAGGCCACCACAGGCATCCTCCCCTCCCTTCCCCTCCCATCGCGGGCCTCCTCCACCCCTTCCCCCTCGGAGGCCACTGCGGGCCTCCCCCACCTCGGAGGCCACCGCGGGCCTCCCCCGGAGGCCTCCTCCTCCCCCACCCCAGGAGGACACTGCGGGCCTCCCCCTCCCCCACTCCTTCCCCTCAGAGGCCACCGCGGGCTTCCCCTCCCCCCTCCTTCACCCTCCGGAGGCCACAACGAGACTCCCCCCTCCTTCCCCCCGGAGGCCACTGCGGACCTCCCCTCCACCCCTCCTCCCCCAGAGGCCACCATGGGCCTCCTCTCCCCCCGGAGGCCACTGCGGGCCTCCCCTCTCCCCGGAGGCCACCGCAGGCCTCCTCCCCCCCACCCCCTTCCCCCCGGAGGCCACCGCGGGCCTCCCCTACCTTCGGAGGGCACCGCCGGCTTCCCCTCCCCCCTTCCCCCCCGGAGGCAACCGCATGCCTCCCCCACCCTACTTCTCCCCCCCTCTCCCCCAGAGGCCATCGCTGGCCTCCCCCACCCTCCTCCCCCCCCAGAGGCCACCACGGGCGTCCCCCTCCCCCTCGGAGGCCACTCCGGAGGCCATCGCAGGCCTCCCCTCCCCCCTCCTTCCCTCCCCCCCCAGAGGCCATCGCGAGCTTCCACACCCCCTCCTTCTCCCCCGGAGGCCACCACGGGCCTCCCCTTGCCCCCTCCTTCTCCTCGGAGGCCACCGCGGGCCTCCCCTCCCCCCTCCTCCCCCCGACCCTCCTTCCCCCCGGAGGCCACCACGGGCCTCCTCCCCCCACCCACCTCCCCCCCAAAGGCCACTGTCGGCCTCACCCACGCTCCTTCCCCCCGGAGGCCACTGCGGGCCTCTTCCACCTTCCTTCCCCCTCCGGAGGCCATCACGGGCCTCTTCCAACCTCCTTCCCCTCCGAGGCCACCGCGGGCCTCCCCCCTGGAGGCCACCGCATGCCTATCCCCTCTTCCCTGGAGGCCACCGAGGGCCTCCCCCCTTCCCCACTGGAGGGCACCGTAGGCCTCCCCCCTCTCCTCCCTCCACCGAAGGCCACCGTGAGCCTCCCCCACCCTCCTTCCCCCCCCGGAGGCCACCACGGGCCTCCCCCCGGAGGCCTCCTCTTCCCCTCAGAGGCCACTCCGGAGGCCACCACCGCGAGCCTCCTCCCCCCACCCACCTCCCCCCGGAGGCCACCGTCGGCCTCCCCCCCGCTCCTTCCTCCCCGGAGGCCACCGTAGGCCTCCCCTCCCCCCTTCCCCCCCCCCCCCCCCCTGGAGGCCACCGCGGGCCTCTCCCCCCAACGTTCCCCCCGGAGGCCACCGCGAGCCTCTCCCAC
Organism: Ottelia alismoides; assembly: GCA_037367405.1. Taxonomy (NCBI): domain Eukaryota; kingdom Viridiplantae; phylum Streptophyta; class Magnoliopsida; order Alismatales; family Hydrocharitaceae; genus Ottelia; species Ottelia alismoides. Next base: position 90,689 of record JAZKJV010003146.1, on the reverse strand, counting down.
CCTCCTTCCCCCTCCAGAGGCCACCGTAGGCCTCTCCCAACCTCCTTCCCCCTCTTGGAGGCCACCGCAGGCTTCCCCCCCTTGGAGGCCACCGCGGGCCTACCCCCTTCCCACCTGGAGGCCACCGCGGGCCTCCCCTCCCCCTCCCGCCCGGAGGCCACCGCGGGCCTCCCCTCCTCCCTCCCGGAGGCCACCGCGGGCCTCCGCTCGCCCCCCCCCCCCCCCCCCGGAGGCCACCGCGGGCCTCCCCTCCCCCCTCCTAGAGGCGACCGCGGGCCTCCCCACCTCATCTCCCCTGGAGGCCACTGCGATCCTCCTTCGCCCACCCTCCTCTCCCCCGGAGGCCACGGCAGGCCTTCCCCCCTCATTCTCCCTGGAGGCCACCGCGGGCCTCCTCTCCCCCTCCCCCCGGAGGCCACCACAAGCCTCCTTTCCCCCTCCTCCCCCCCGGAGGCCATCATAGGCCTCCCCTTTCCTCCCCCCATATGCCACCGCGGGCCCTTCCCCCTCCTCCCCTCCCCTCCCCCCGGAGGCCACCGCAGGCCTCCACCCCCTTCTTCCCCCAGGAGACCACCGCGAGCCTCCACCTCCCCCCCCGGAGGCCACTGCGGGTCTCCCTTCCCCTCCTTCCTCCTCGGAGGCCACCGCGAGCCTCCCCTTCCCTCCTCCCTGGAGGCCACCGCGGGCCTCCCCTCCCCTCCTCCCTGGAGGCCACCGCGGGCCTCTCCCTCCTTCCCCCCGGAGGCCACCGCAGGCCTCCCCCCTCCTCGCCCCCCCCCCCTCGGAGGCCACCGCGGACCTTCTCCCCTCCTTCCCCCCCGGAGGTCACCACGGACCTCCCCCACCCCCCTCTTCCCCCTCGGAGGCCACCGCGGGGCTTCTTCTCCCCTCCTCCCCCTCCCTCCCCAGAGGTCACCGCGGGCCTCCTCCCCCCTCCTTCCCCCCTTCCCCCTGGACGAGTGCCCTTACTTCCCATTGATCCTGCTTGTCATGTTCATGTCTATATTCTCATATGCCAAATCCTGATCTTGCGACTTCAAAACATCTACGCATGGTTGTGGCTAAGTGCCCACAATTTGGGATCCAATGCCCAGTCTATGTGGGGTGTCTATGTTGCCATTGATGCCTGAGGTTTGAATCTTTGATTCGATATCACTGAGCAGCTCCTGGGCCCTCTCGAGTTGCCATTGATGCCTGAGGTGTGAATCTTTGATTCGATATCACTGAGCATCTCGTGGGCCCTCTCAAATGCCTTGGGCACGTCTACGCAAGGCTCTCATTGCCGGTCTCACCTTCTCGAGGTTATCCCTGGCTTCTGCAACTTTTCCTTGTTTCATCAAGCAGATGCTCATGTTGCGATATCTTACTGCTGTCGGGCCCGATCAGAGCGCCCTTCTGTAATCCGCCTCAGCCTACGTGTAGTTCTCCGTTTGCATCAGCACCAAACCGAGATTTCCCTGCAAGGCATACATAAAACAATTACAATTGGACAAGTTGTAATCGTACATACCAAAACCTTGTAGTTTCCTGCTGCAAAGAAACCTGGAATTTCCTCCCATGCGAGCAAATTGGTTATCATATCTCCCGCACCTCTGCAAGAATCTCTTTTTGTTTAATCAGAAACAAGAAAAAAAGAGTGGGTGGTCTAAGCATTTGGAGGAAAACAATTATAAACTATCAAAGAACCTTGTAGAGATCAAGAAGGATGTTGTCGAGAGACTTCTGCGCCTGATCCGAGCATCGGCTCCTCAACAACTTGATCGCCCCTATCGCCTCATCAGTCCGATTCTGCTGCTTCATCACGATGACCATATCTTTCAGAACACTGTCTACCCGGTTCCCAGCATTGATCGCGGTCAAGAACAACGCTATTGCCTTGTCGGGGTCCTTGTCTACGAGCTTATACACAAACAATTAAAAAACAAAATCAACAACCAAAATACTGTTGTAAATAAGATTTCCCAATTGAAACCAAATTGATTGCCAATTGTAATTACATAGACTTTCCAATTAAAGTCTAAATACAACTTTGAATACAACAAATACGAGAGCGTCCTGATGACAGGCTTCACAGGGGAACATGGGGCGGATGCAGAGAGCCTGGAAACTGAATGGTTGCAGCTGCTATTCCATAGATCCTACACCGTCATCATCTCCTCTTTTATTGGGATTGGAAATGGGGTCTTTCTTGAAAGGGAGAGAGACGGTGGAGTATGGAATTACAGAGAAGACGACGTTATCGTTGGGAAGAAGAGAAGAGTTAACGTAAGCGATAAGAAGAAGTACAGATGAGAGGTTGGGAGAGGAAAGTAGAGGAGAGGAGCAGGCAAGGTCCTTAGACGATTGGAATGTATGGCGTTGGAAATGGGGTCTTTCTTGAAAGGGAGAGAGATAGTGGAGAGATCTATGGCATTACAGAGAAGACGACGTTATCGTTGGGAAGACGAGGAGCAGACGAGGTCTTCAGAAATAGGAGTCTCCGCTGAAGCAATTCGACCGATGAGAGAGCCCTTCAAAATAGAGAGATATATAGCCGTTGCGGCTCCCAACGGGAACGATGAACGATGATCGTGTGAATCCCGCTGCTCATCAATTTGAAGTTTTTGCCCATAATGTCCTGTCGCATTTATACGTATATATAATCTGTTTTTCCATTTCAAGTAGCGGTCATGCCAATAACGACAGATCTCGACTTGATTATACGTAGCGACCTGAGTAGCAGTTCGTTAGAACTCCCTATCTCCTTTATATACCTTTGTTGAGAGAAATTTACCATATAACTAACAAAGGTCGGCAATTATATCATACAGTTCGGAATCACTTTACCTAGTCGTGTAGACAATATATAGAGTCGTACAGATAGTAAACTTCAACACATATTATTGGTTGTGTTAGTTTTCTTTCTCCTTTGTCCAAGGCTTGAAAAAACCAGGATGAAAGTTGATTCTATCATGATTCTTATCTTGATTAATGGTTTTCAGATTTCGAATTCAAAGTATAGTTTTTCCAAGTTTCCTTAACAGACCTCAGACGTAACTTTTAACTAAACTACTGCTGTCGTTAATTTGCCTTGCTGTCGTTAATTTGCCACTGACAGTAGTCTTTTTGCTCCCAAATGGCAGGGTACAGTTATATATATCCATACGTATCAAAATCAGCTCAAATATTTATAGAATATTGTTATACCTCTATCTTTCAGGAAATTTTCGTTAACCTTTATATAATGTTTGCCTAATAACCAAGTGACATTGTGGCGATGCCTCTCTTTTAAGCCTTTCAATTATGTTGATAAGAGAAAATTAGAAGTGGTACTTGTCTCCCTGGCTACTATCAGAACACTAGTATAGCCATAGATAGAATTGGAGAATGAGCCTCCAGTGGTGAGGTCGGGTTTCGGGGTGAGACTATAACCGTTAGGTGTGGGGGAGGGGGCGGATTAAACGAGAGCTTTACACATATATATTATTGGCATCTGAGAACGGATCATCGGATCCCAACCTCGCTCACGGAGAGCCCCTTTTCAAACCAATCGCTACACCCATCTCTCAATTACCTCAATCTCAAAAGTGATGTTAGAGCTTGTCGATCTTGCTCCTCGATGCTCAACATTTAACTGCTCTCAATGGGCTTCCAATTGATGAAATTGCACACACGGCCCCAAATGTTATGCCTGTCTGATTGCACTGAATGCACATTACATTCCACAACGCGTCCTTGTGTAGCGGACCCTCACAACAAATTCACAAAGAGGTATATTAGCACAGATAATCAAATAATGTAATCAAAATGAACAATATACAAAGAATATTTGAATGAATATGTGCGAATAAATCAATCACTAATTACATCAATAAATCAATGATTAAGCAATAATGACTATCCAAAATAAATGACAAAAATAGGCTACGCACATTGCTCCCCGGCAACGACACCATTTGATGAGAGAGATTTATCGACAGTCGTACGATTTCACAAGGCAAAACCTCAATCGGTGTGTTGACCACTCAACCAATCAACAATTAACCCATAAATAAATCAAGCAATGAAAAGCACAAAAACATGAGTCAAAATTTATTATTCTCTATAACTAAATGTATATCAAGAAAGCATGTAGAGGTCGAACCATAGAGAACAAAATTGGTAGCCTACTATTATTGTCAATCAAAGCATATCATGTACAATCATGTCATTACTTATATTTTTGTGCATTTTTAATTTTATTTTTTGAAATTTTGTTTTACTATTTTTATATTTTGTTTTTGATTTTATAAATTTGTATTTTCTGTTTACTTTTTCTGATTTTTATATTTTCCTTTTCTTTTTATAATTATTAATAGATTATGAAAGGCTATATATGCCTTATAGAGTAATATAATTATGAATACTAATAAGAATAAATAAAATATATAAAATAATTTGTTTTTTAAATATTTTTCTAATGTTTTTGTGATTTTTCTGGATTTTTTTCTAATTTTAATGGATTTTTAAAATAAAAATATCCCAAATCAAGGATTTAATAGGCTGAAATTGATTTGAATATTAAAAATAGGAAATGAGGTCCAAAATTATCCAAATCAATTTTTTATATAGATAATTATATAGAGAAAATTATAAAACATAAAATACTATTTTTTGAATTTTTAAGGATTTTATACATTTTTATAAGGGTTTTTGGGGCCTTTTGATTTTGACTTCTATTTTTTCTATTTTAGAGATTTTTGGTCTAGAGTTAAATGATGATAAAATAGATAACATGCATTTTTTTGGAATTTTTCAAAATATTTTTTCTAATTTTGGTATTTTATACTATATATAAAATAAAAACGTGCTCATTTTGTTTTTTAATAAATGTTTAAATTTCCAAAAGTGTCAAAATAAAAATAAGGTATGAAACTATATGTTAACAGGCATCTAACCATATTTTTCACGATTTTAGGAGCACGGGTGCTAATTTTAATAAATGAAATTCAAGCACCAAAATTCATAGCTAGCGAGGGCATATATGTAAATAAAATAAAGTCCAGGGGCCTTGATGTATTTTTTCCCATAAATATACAACACATTTTCAATTTTATTGGACTAAAAGCAAATACGAAAGGCACAAGGGCAACCTTGCATTTTGGCCACCTCACGTGGGAAGACACGTGAGGTGGCCTAGCATGGACCTAAATGTAATATACAGGAAGTACATGGGTCGACATGCAATTTTACCATATTTATTTACACTGAACATTTTATTTACATTACTACTTAATAAATACCAAAAAAACAGGGGTTAGATTTAGCAATTTACCCCATCCTTTGCGTGCCATCAAACGGTCCTGGTGATTTCGCTTGACACGTGGCATCTACGGGCTTCACAATGATGCTTCGACCACGGATGATCGGGATTAGATTACGGGAAGCGATCTGACGGCCTAGGATTCGGTTGATCCAGCGGTGGTCGATCAAATTGGGGGGACGACGCCGATCCAAACGGTGGCTGCTCTTCCTAAAGATCAGGGAAGGACAACCTGAGATGTGAGCTTCAATCGACGCTCCCCTTTGTCTCAGTGTAGCTCCGACGATCCAAAGATGCTCCATATGTTCGCCTGGCTGGTCCTCATCAGCTGGAGGTGTCAAAAAGCTATGGGGACTACGGGAGGAGTACCTGGAGGTCAAAGAAGGTGAGGTGCCCTAGGAACCTTCTGACGAGCGCGGTTGACCTACCCTTTTAATGTTGTCTAATAGACTAGTGCGTTGTAGTCGGATAGATCAGCGTCGATCAAAAATTAACCGCACGAATCGAATAAATCGTCGAATGAAATTATGTGCGGTTTTATGTTTATTTAGCCTGGGCAAGCCCCAGGGTCGACTCAAGGAGGCAAAGGAACAACTCGGGATCAAGTTAGATGTATTAGATTGCGGTTTTCCCAGTGAGAATTTTTTTTAATTTTTTATGCAATAAAAATGCCAATGCTTCAATGCGGATGAATTAGGTTATTAAGAAGATCAACAACTTAGCCGAAATTAATTTGAATGCGAAAGTAACTCAAATCAGCCCAATTATATTTTTTTCTAATAACCTAATCCAATGATGAATGTAAAATGTATTTTTTTAGGATTTTTGGATTTAAAATGCACATATGAAAAATGCAAACTTTTTTGGGGTTTTTATGCAATTTTTCATGCAAATGATATGCAAAAATTATGAAAAATTTAGTGAAAGTTAAACATGATGAAATGAAGCTATACTAATTTTTTTATAATTTTTTGACGCTTTTTGATTTTTATATGAATATTTTACTGAAAATAGAGCAACGGTAAGTATTTAATTTATAATTAATCCACGAAATCAGATTATCCAAAGATTGATTTAACTCAAATAGATATTTCAATAAGAAATCCAGGAGAGTTGAAATTTCGTAAAAATCTTATTCGTGGAATTAATTAAAAATCATTTACATAAATCATCCTATAATTTATTTTATACAAACGACAACTCTTAATTGGACGAAATTTGGACTATTGGGTGGGTAAAATCTTTGGTCGGACATGTAATTAAAGCACACTTAGATGCATCATTCATAATTTTTTCGTAATTTTTATAGCAAAGAATGAAGATGTGCGAATTTCATAGCTTAATCGGGTAAAATATCTTTAGTTTTCAATCTTTGATTTTTAGAAAAATATCCAATGCTCGCAAAAATATAAATAAATAGCCACAAGATAAAGAATGAGTTTCTCTACAACATGCTATTTTTCATTAAATAAAATGATGCTATTTGACTGTCCAAACTATCATGCAAAGTCAGGGTTATGAGTGCAATACTGAAATGAAACGAACAAGCTGAAACAATGAACATGGACACTTCTGTAAATAACTAATTATGCAGGACAACTTTGCAAAATTCACAAATAAATTAAAAAGAAAAGGGACCTTTGCCTTTTGCTTTCTTCCCATGCAGGGGCGCGGCTAGGGCACCAGGGGAGCTCGATGGTGGGCGGCACTGGAGGGCGGCGGGCGGCCAAGCAAGGCGACGGTACGTCGAAGAGCGGTGCGCGCTTGGAGGAGTGAGGAGAGGCGGGGGTTGGCTGCGCGCGGCCAAGCGTCGCGACTGAGGAGCGCGTGGCGCGCAGTTGGCGGCAGCGAGGGCTGCGCTGAACGAGGCCGGCGAGGTACGGGTGGCACGGAGCGAAGGTGCCGGCGTTGGCGAGGCAGGTGGCACCGCGCGAAGGTGGGCGGCGCGCGGCCCGTCGCGCGACGGCGCGGGCGGAGATGAGGTCTGGAGCGCAGAGGAGTGCTGGAGGGCACGGTCGAGGAAGAGCGGGAGGCGGCCTAGAGGCGGAGGTGCTGGGGCGGTCGCGTGGGCGCGAGCAGGCAGCGTTCGGCTGGGAGGTGCACGGGGGGCTCGCGGGCGGCTCACGCGCGTTGGAGGGCGGCGCGGCCCGCTGGTAGCCAGAGGCGGCGTCGGCCTGGATGGTGGACGGCTTCACGCACGCGCGCCCGGATGGCGCGGGATTGGGGCCGCGCGCGTCGTGCGCGGAGGTGGCGCGTGGCCTGGGGGGCTTCACCGCTAGATGGTGCGGCGCGAGGGCGGTGCCGGTGGTGGTGATGCCACGCCCAGGGGACGCAAGCGGCTGTGCCGGCCAGGAAGGTGGTGGTGCGCGGCCGCGTGGGCGGCAGCCGGCCGGAGGCGTGGTTGGACGCAGGCCGGCCTGGAGATGGGGCTGCACCTGTTTATTTTTTTTGTTTTGCAATTTTTTTCTTTTTTTTATTTTGTAAACAGGGAATATAAAAAATGGTGAATGAGTGGTGATGTTTTTTTTATGTAATGGTGGTGATGGTGACTTGATGAAAAAGTGGGAGGATGATGGTGGTGATGTTAAATGATGATAGATGATGTGGTTTTTGTGTATTGATTTGTGGATGAAACAACAGGGAAAAATTGTTAGATAAAAATAAGGTAGAAGATAGAGATAGAGAAGTTACCTGTGGTCGCCGAAGGTGAAGCCGCGTCGTGCGGCTTCCGTCGTGGCCTCGAGAAGGATGGCGGAGTCCTTCGAAGCTGAGCAAGTCCAATGGATCTCGCGACGCGGCAATGGTGATGCCGCGGATCTCGCCTTGAGGTTGTCGTCGCTCGACTCGTCTGCTGCAGCTGTCACCTGAAGGTTAAAGGGGCTCGGCCTCACTTCTCTCGAAAACGGCGGATGAAGAACAATGGAGGAGGGGATGGGATTATAAAGGAAGAGTAGAGGGAAGTTGGAGAGAATGGAGTGGTGGAGAGAGTGGAGAAAATGGGGAGTTATTGCCTTGGAGTGGAAGACAAGTAAGGGAAGAGGTAAAAGGGGGTTAAAATAATTTATTTAATAATATAATATAGTAGGCTACTAAAAATGATTAAAATAATGATAGTAAAATAGTAATAATAATAAATCCGAAAATAGTAAAAGATAAATCCGAAAATAAAAAATTGGGGTGACATGTGGCGGCTACAGGGGCGGCCACATGTCGCTCCCAGAAAATTCAAAGATTAAATGTAAAGAAAATAAAAAAGAAATAACAAAAGGGGTTAAATCAAAAAGTGATCAACACAAAAGTTGCTCGTCTCGACGAGATCTACAACTTTTGTGAAGGGCCGAAAATCAACGAAGATCATCTGTACAAAATGTATTTTTGGGTGGTACCTTATAGATATAAAATACCGCATTTTATCTTTTATATTTTTTTTGTCATTTTTAAGAGAGAGAAAAATCAAAATAAAAATAGAGAAAATATGAAAAGATTATTTACAACTTAATCTAATTTTTTTGGATTTTTAATAATGAAGAAATTAAAAAGATAAAATACAGGGGTAAAACGGTCATTATGTACAATGTACAAAAGGGGCCCAAAACCCAAGTTTTGCATACGAGCTCCGATTTTAATGAAATTGGTCTTGTTTCGAAGGTCTTGGAATGTATATTACTTTAAAAGTAAGTAGACCTAAATCGAAGGCTATATGAGAGAGATATGTACATTTTAAGTTTCATGGTTTCAAACTTGGATTGGGGTTTTATTGGTTAGTTTTATAAGTTAGTAATTTTTTGATATTTTTCTTTAATTAGTGTTAGTAATATATACACTATGGAGTTGATTTTATTGGATTTGGAGTTAGTGCAAAATATATACAAATAGGGTATTTTATCTAATATACAGGTGAATATTTACAAGTGAAATTGGCTTCTTATTTTATGCAAATATGAATGCTAAAATGCAGATATTATGCTTGCATGCATGAATGTTAATTATGCAATATAAATAGAAATATGCTTCTAATTACTCGGGAACAAAGCTCTATTTTCGACTTTTAGAGTGATGAATCACAGATTCATCACCTTCTCCTCGGCCAAAATCACCTCCTGCGATCTTTCTACTCCATATACCTGCATAGAGAGATAGAAGGGTCGAGAGAAAAGTGCTTCGACCCTTTAGCACACGAAATGTGCGGTTGGTGGAGCATGGCAGCGTGTCTCCGACGAGCAGAGGAGGGCAGATTCGTGGATTGAGATTCGATCCAGTTGGCTGGGAGATAGGATTGGATGGAGAAAATGCAGGGCGAGGTGATGGTTGTCTTGAGAGAGTCGAGGTAGGTCGGATCAGAGAGAAACAAGGTTGGAGCTTGAGATATCCCTCGAGGAGATTTGGCTAATCTACCCTACCTACTAATTAAAATGCTAAACTAAAGGCTTGAATCGAAAGACGAGAATTAAAACTACCTAAGACAGAAGATAAATCAACTCTTATACCTGAGAGGGGGGCTCAGGGAGAAGGACATGCTGAGCTCGCCTTGGACCTCCTCCTCTCCTTGTTCCAACGTTCTCCAGGCACAGGGAAGGCTCGACTGTCACTTGCCCTTCACTCACGATCACCTAGACTCGATCAAGGGCTCCAGGAGTAAGCAAGGAGGGAAAGAGGAGCTTGGTAGTTTATTTATAGACAGAGGGTCCATGCGAACTTAGATGTGGATTATTGACACGCTCGAGGAAGATTAGTAGAATCTGATGATTACGGAGGTAGACGGATGCGAGCGCATAATTGTGAAGAGCTCGATGTGGAAAGATCAACTGGGCAACTTGGAAAAATTGAAGAAAAGGAGGGACTTAAGCCTCTTACAGAAAGAGCTGAAAATGGGAAGTTGACTGGGGTCAACATTCCCTGGAAGGTGATTGGGCCACGTCAGCCCGCTACAGGACAAAAGAGCTCCATTATTCAAAATTTATTAATTAAAAATAGTAAATGATTTTATTCTAATATAAAAATGCTTATTATTTTATGTAGTATTTTATTATTATTATTATTTATTTTTTGATGTTATTTATTATTAGTTAATTTTTAGGGGTATATTTATAGGTATATTCATCTATGTTTTGGCTATTTTATTTTTATTTTATATTTTTATTTTATTATTTTATTATCTTATTTTATATATTTATAACTTATTTTTAGGTGCATAAATATATTTTTATTATATTTTTATGATGTCATTTATACACTTAAATAAATAGGGGTATAAATTATAGAGGTATAGTTATTGTATATTCATCTTTATATATTTGTGTTTAATTAATTTTAATATTTTATTTATGGTTTCATTTTAATTTTAATCTGTATAATATTTACAAATTATAAAATATAAAATTATAAAACTAATAAAGAATGAATAAGTGATTATTTTATTCGGGTATATTGTACAATAGGTGTCCAAAACCTAACTTTCATATCCCAATACCAAAAAATATGAAACCATCTTAATTAAATAGATTATTAAAAGTTATATACAATCAAAGGTGATTTTGATACGTTTTAAGTTTTTATTTGAGAGATATGGATCTTGGAAGTTGAGATTTTAGAATCTTAATTGGAGTATAACTTTTACGATGTATATTATTTTTTTATGAAATCAATTTTGTATTTTTCTATATTTTATTATTTACGAGTTTCATGTACAAAAGTTCTTTATTTGATGAACAAATAATAAAAAAAACTCCCAAAAATTCTTTATTGAATGAATAAAAGAATTTAGTTTTTATTGTATTCTGTACCCTTACCTCCCCCTACTTTTTTCCTTGTCGACCAATGCAATTCTTGACTCGGTCTTGGGGTTTGGGTCATAAGATATCTTTGACATTTTATTATTTTCTGTTTTATTTATTCTATAATTTTATTATTAAAATAATACTTTATACATACACAATAAAGAATGAATATTAATTTGTACAAATTAGGGGTATTTACGTGCATTATGTAGGTTTTTAAGGACAAAATGATAGAATAAAGGTGGTGAAATGGGTATTCATCAGCAAGCGAGGAGGACAAATAGGCTGGAGTGTGAGTCGACTGAATCTCCTTGTCGGAGAGCAAGTGCTCTGTACTGTGCATGTCAGAGTCACTGCAACTGAAAATGAGTCTCCACCTGGAGAACTTTGGCGCGCCACAACAAGTGGACAACTGCTCCATCTCTGAAAGGGCTGAGTTGAAAAGCCATGGAGTGGAATCATCATCGGAGTCCACGATCGCCAGAGATTGGAGTCTGAAGAAGTCTCTACGCCGGAGAACTGGGTCTCTCCCATCTGGCAGAGAGAATGGTACTCTACTCTAGAGTCCCTATGATACCACATGAAAACCGTTGCCAACATGGCATAGGGAATGGTCCTCTACAATGAAGTCTCTATGGCTCACATGAAAACTCTGGCCGATATAACAAGAATGATGGGGACCACGACGAAAGATGGCATACACATGCTCATCTGAAAGAAGACCGCATACATGTATATGTCTGAACTGAAGACTCGGAACCAATCGTCGAGTCTAAACAACCGATGGGGCATCTTCCATCACCGCCTCATGGAAATTACCTGGAGGTTGGAACATCTAGAGGGGAGGCACAATCGCCTCACAAAGATTGTATCGTTCTGGATAGTGGGGGCACGAGGGATGAACGAGATGGATAAGGAGGAGTGATAACACGGAAAATCGAGCGGTCATATTGATCCACAAGGCGGATCAACAGTCGATGTGTTGACCACGTCAAAATCCCGTATCAATCAACAATTAACCCACAATCAAATAAATCAAACAATGAGAAGTAATGTGGAGTTAAAATTTATTATTAACTATACAAAAATGTGTATAGTGCAAGTATGTAGAGTGTCGAACTCAGGGAGCAAGTAGGATAGATCAAACAAAATGTGCGAAAAGTAAAACGTGATTAAGTTTCTACAAGTATGCAATTTTTTGTGGGTTTTTTATTTTTTATATTTTATATTTTTATTTTTAATTTTTGATTTTGTATTTTGGTTTTTAATTTTCTGATTTTATCTTTTCTTTTTATATTTTATATTTTTATATTTTCTTTTTCTTTAATTAGAAGATATATACAAAGTAAGAAAGAGATAGGTAATGGATTAATCAAAATAGGTAAAAATACTCAAAAATCAGGAAATAAAGTATTTTTGGTCTTTTTATAATTTATGATATTTTTGTGATTTTTGGAGATTTTTATGAACATTTTTGGTATTTTTAAAGGACAAAACACTAGAAAGAACTAATCTACTGGCCGGAATTAAAATGAGGGTTAAAAATATCAAACAGTATCCAAAATTCCTCAAGTTAATTTTAAAATAAAGGCAATATAGTAAGGAAACTACAGGAACTAAGTTTGTACTTTTAGGATTTTTCTAGAATTTTTTAGATTTTTGTGAAGTTGTTAGGAGTTTTTTAATTTTAAGGTTTTTGTTTTAAAATTTTTAATGATTTTTGGATTGACACTAAAATATAATAAGATAAGCAGAATATAATTTTTTTGGAATTTGTCAAAACATTTTACTAATTTTTATGGATTTTCTAATGCAAACAGTGCTGAAAATACGTGTTTTTGATTTTTGATAATTATGAAAATGCAATAAAAATGCAATACAAAAATATGGCGTGAATGAGCAAGCAAACAGAGCTTTAACTAATTTTTGTGGATTTTTCAGGGTTTTATCGATGCATGAAATAAATGGATACAACATCAAGAAACTACACTACTAGTAAGGGCATATATGTAAATAAGTAAAAGTCCAAGGGAAATAGTGCAATTTTCACGTAAAATATATAACTAATAGACAACGTTCCGGGACCAATTACAAATATCAAGACCTGCAAGGGTACCCTTGCAAAAACACCAAACTCACGTGCATATGCACGCGCGCCTGGCAGGGGCACCGATACAAATGATAAAACTACGGGGGCTTTAATGCAAATAATCCAAAAATATTACACGTGACTGAATAATTCCTGGACTCAACAGGAATACAATAAAAAGCGAGGGCCCCCGCACAAAATGTCCCGCACCTCACGCGCACGGGCACGTGAGGTTACAGGGACCAAAGTGCAAATACTAAAAGGTTGGATGTTAGTTTATAAATATTACAAAAAGTTGTTTAACTGCATATAAAAGTTTAAGTGCTATTTAACAAATACAAAAATTTCGCGGGAGATGTATGCAAAATACCCATGAAAACGTGCGATCCAATGGCTGCTTGATCGTCACTTAAGACGCGTGGCATAGATCTGACGGCCAATGACGCCTCAGCTGCTACGACCCCGATTAGATCTTCGAATGAGATCGACGATGTATGGAGGGCACGATCCAACGACTCCGGTTCAAACTAGAGCATCAGCCTTGATCCAACGACAGCGGGGGCTGGAGGAAGAACCGGGAAGAAGGTGCGACGAAGCGAACTTCTTCAGGTCCGAGCTCCGACCTCCGACGGTCTTGAATGTCTCAAAATGGCTGTGGCGCTTCCTGCGGTCCTCCTCTAGATGTTGGCAACTCCAAAAAGGTCTGGCGTGAACCAGAGGCGGCGTGCGGAGGCGGCGGAGCTCAGAAGCTCAAGAGACATCCGCCTCCTCTAAGATGAGCTTCAGGCGCAAGCTAAGGCACATGACCTGCAAAAGAAGAGTGAAGGAATCGGGGGCAAACTGCCCCGACCCCGCAAGGGGCGAAGATGGCGGCGAACGGCAAAAATTGGTGTGGCCGGAGGTGCGCTCCGATGAGGGGGTTCGTGAGAGAGATCGAGTGGACGGGATGCGAGACTAAGAGTGTGGAACGATACCTAAGATTGTTGGGAAGAGAATGGGGTAGAAATGGGGTAGAAAGGATATGCACCTCAATGGACGGGACCAGAGGTGGGACCTCAACAACCAAGGACTTCGCTGGAGGTGGTGGAGCCTCCTCGGGCTTCGCTCTACTAGCCTGACGACCTCTGAAGGAAGTTGTCACCTTCCTGGAGCTCCAGGGCGCAAAAGATGGAAGCTAAACCTAGAATGAGGGGTTCCAATTCGAAAAGGAAGAGGGGGGTGGCGTTTTGAAGGGTTGACGGATGAGTGAGAAGATCAAGGCATATCGAGCGAATCGTCGATCCACCCCCGAGACAACGCAAGGGCGTGAAAGCTCGATTGTAGGGGAGGAAAAGTCGTGAAGGGCTCGACACGATTTGGTGAAAGCCTCGACCTCGAAAAATCCGTAAAGTCGGGAAAAAAACTAAGTTCTGACAGGGTTTCAGGGGAGGTCAGACAGTTGACCTGCGGTCAACTGTCAGACGCGCCTGGTTGGTCCACGTGGACCAACCAGGAAAATCCTCCCAAAAATTATTTCAAAATTTGTTTTAAATTAGTAAATGAATTTATTATTTTTAGGTTATAAATTAAAATTGTTTATTATTTTATAAATTATTTTATGGTGATTTTTAATTATTTTTATGAGGCTTGTAATTACAAGTTACTGTTTTAGGCCTATATAGGTATATGGATTAGTATTATACCTAGGTATTTTATATACATTTTTTATTTTTGTATTTTCTTTAGGTTTTTATTCTAATTTTAATGTACAAATATAATATAAATAATATTTACAAAATTATAAAAATATAAAAGTATAAAAATAATGAATAAATAATAAATGGATATTTTAATATGTACAAGTATACAAGTGGGGTCCAAAACTCAACTTTCAAACTGTAACTCCGAAAAATACGAAACCACTTCATTAAATAGTATATTTAATGTTATATACAATTAAAGGTGAGTTTGATGCATTTCGAGTTTTTATTTGCGAGATACAGGTCTGAGAAGCTGGGATTCTGGAATCTTATTTAGATCATATCTTTTTATTTATACATTATTTTTGTATGAAATCGATTTTGTATTTTTATTTATTTAATTATCTACAACATTCATGTACAAAGTTCCTTTATTTGAAGTGTAAAAAGTGGAACCAAAAATAGGTCCCAAAATGAATAAAGAATGAATTAAATAAGAGGTATTTTTATTGTATTTTGACCCTTATCTCCCCCTACTTTATTCCTTGTCGACCTAGTCATCTAGATACTTAGGTCTCGGGGTTTCGGGTCATAAAATATTTACAATATTTTATTCTTTTTCTTTTCTTTTATTTATTCTATAATTTTGGCTTTAAAAACCACATTTTGTACACTATTTACATGCACATGTATGGATGCTAAAATGCTGGAATTAAAGGTATTTACACGCATTTTCCAGGGTTTTTGATGCCAAAATGATAGAATAAAGATGATGAAATGTGGATTCATCAAGGAGCATTGTTGCTGCCTGTGAGGTGGCGCGTTGGACTTGGAAGTCTCCTCTTACAGCTTGTACCATTGCGCGATGGGTAGGGTGTGTGCCGCTGCTTGAGGTTTTTACCGTCGATGGGAGCTTGCGCTGGGAGCATGAGGGTTGTGTGATGTTCGTGCACTACCCTGGTCTCGATGCTGAGTCGCCGCCAGGAGGTCTGGAAGGAGATTCGTAAGGCGGTGCACTGCCCAGGTTCCTTGATAGGGAGGTGCGGCCTCTGGATTCAGCCTGGAGGTGCTGGCTTTGGAGCTGCATGAAGGAGGCCAGATGCTTCGAGGCCTAGGGATTCAAGCGACCCCTACCTTGGAGGTCTGTCACCTATTCTGGAGGGTGTCTCCATCGCCATGGAGCAATCGTGCGCAGGAAGTATGCGTGGCTCCTACGTGTTGCTCTCTGGAGTTTTGGCATGATGTGTTCCTGTGTTAGGATGTCAACAAGAACCCTGAAGTTGTTGCATGCGTGCTAGAAGACAGGGTCTCACCGCTTCTCGAAGAAGGGATAGAGGCGTGGATCTTGAGGTAAGGCTTCGTGGAGGAGCCTTGCCTAGATGATCATGTAGGATGTCCTGAGTTGCACAAGGGATTGCTGTCGAGATGCTCGGCATGGAAGATAAGCTCATGTTGTGCCTAGAGTTCTTGTCGAGAATGGAGATGCGACTTTAATCTGCATCTTGAATATGGGGCCTAATCTAGAGGATAAAGAGACCCGGAGATGCCACTGTTGCATAGAATAAGGGTTTCAAAAAAAACCCCAATTTTTTCCCGACCCTTCAACATAAGACGAACATGAACAACAACCAAAATAAATCTTTAAAAAATACAATTCAAAAACCTAACCTACTTTGATACCATACTAGAAAATAGGAATGCGCAAGCGAAAATGATAAACAGAGCATAAAATAAAAAGATAAACATGAAAGAACAAGATATTTACGTGGAACCCTACTCCCAAAGGAGCAAGATGAAACCATGGGAGAGAAGGCCTTCTTATATAGCATCCACAGAGCCTCCAAGTCCCACCACTGGTAGATGTGGGACTAAACACTGGGATGGGCAAATGTATCCTTGAGTGATCCATTTACTCATCTAGAACTCTTGTAGCGCACAACTAAATACCCCAACACTAGAAAAACATAAATAGTTGTAGCTATATGTTCCTTAGAAAACATAATATTGGTCGATACGTTAGTGGATAATATATATTATCAAGTATATTCCTATTTAAAGACGTATAATAAAATGAGATTGTAACTAAGTCTACAATATAATATAATATGGAACATTGCCACGTTGAAGTTCGCATTCACATATATGGACATATGTAGTTCTAAGATACCTACGAAACAAATATACCGATCTACAGTTTGGTTGGGTATAATATACATATATAATTTCTATCTATGTAGACAACTACAACCATAGATATAGGTACCAATTATTGAACATGCAACTCCTCTTGTGTGTATTAAATATAAATATAAATATTCTCTCTCTCTCTCTCTCTCTATATATATATATATTCCTTATCGAGCTGAGCGGGCTCGATTCGTTAAGTTATCGAGCACAAAATTCTAGCTCGGACTCGACTCAATAGCTTAATGAGCCAGGCTCACGAGCCCTTATCGAGCAGAGCCTGAGCCTAGCTCATTGAGCCTTGACGCAATAGCCAGCCCTAATTGTACTGCAGGCACATGACGAACCGAGGGTTTTTACGACCATCCTTTGTGCTTCTCAGAATCGCAAGTACGACCATGTCCAGAGCCTGACACTTATCCATATGGAGAGTTTGCAGCAACACCCCTGTGGATAAGGGTAATTAAATAAGCCCTCAAGCGTTATTTTTGTGTTGAACCTATTTTATTTTCAATTTGTAGACCCTGACGTTGATCATGAACTTGAGCATCATTTTCAATTCATTTTGTACTTCTAAAAACTACACGTTTTAAAGAAGTTAAATTTCTACATTATGATCATTTAATATTTTCATGAGCATTGCTTGATTCACTAAAACTAGCGGTGGACCCGTGCATTGCACGGGTATAAAAATTTAGGTTGGCGAATTTTTACGAAATTTTTTAAGATAAATCTAAGAAACGATACACTTGCAAAATATGACAGGCTAAGTTAGTTCTAAACTAATTTTTTTTAATGGTATCGATCAAATATGATTGACCCCTTTCCATAGAAGTTATTGTTAAAATATCATAGGGTTAAGTGAAGAGAAAAAAGTTTTTTTTATGAGATCTGAAACGAAAACAATAGTCCTATAAAAGATTATGAGTAGCATCGAGTAAAGAATTCACTGACAACAAACATTTTTATGGAAAAGTATCAAATTATGAAAATGTTACATATACTACCATAAAGATTTGATACAGAGATAATTATTTAAATATACTCTGTACAACAAATTAAGTATTATGATTATTATTTTGTTATCCAAAGCCTAATATGTGGACTCATTTTATGATTCAATCATTAGAAATTACAAATATAATTATATAAAAATAACGATCGACGCAACAGGATTATACTTAGACTTTAATGGGGTTGCCCCCGCACCGTTTTCGACGTTTTTTTTTATTTTTTTGAAAAATATCACCATGTATATTCATCCCTATATCCCTCCTATATGTCATTCGAATTTCATCAGAAATAGAGACTCCTACGGCCTCCATCGAGATTGTGTCGATTTAAAAAATCAAGTTACCATTAAAAATGACTGTCTGGATGGAGGCTGTAGGAGTCTCTGTTTCTGACGAAAATCGAATGGCATATAGGAGGGATATAGGGATGAATATGCATGGCGATATTTTTCAAAAAAAATAAAAAAAATGCCGAAAAACGATGCGGGGGCAACCCCATTAAACTCTTATATTTATGCTCGCAACTATTGAACCAACCATAAAATATAATAATAATAGTGCATGATATTTTAAAAGAGATCAGAATGAATTAGTTTAATATTAAAAGTGTGTAAATGCGAAGTGTAATATTAGCTTATATATATTTTTGTTGTGGGAGTGACACATGTACTCATATATTGAATAACTATATGTCGCCATTTGTAGGTAGAGGTGAACTTTGTAAGTCTCTACGTGTTTGATTATCTATGTGTGTCGTGATGTATTCAAATCAAAGTATATCTACCTTTCTCGAAACTATTATGAAAGGATTAGGAAAATCAAACACGTAGACTTTCTCAAGCCTTTCTTGTAGTTCAACGATAGTCACTTGAAGAACTTTTTCTACAGCATTGCGAAGGTTGTGATACATGCGCAAGTATTGCAGCCATTTACTTCAGTTGTAACTTTCATTTTATTTTTTAATGGTGGAGGTTAATTAATATTTGGAAGAAAACTATCTATAAATAGGAATGTGAAATTTAAGAAATACTTTACCGAGCCCAACATTGTGGTTTTTGTGCTTTACCGTTGGCACAATTTCCCTCTTCATCTAATCTATGGATGTTGAAGTACAAGTTACAACATTCATACAATTTCGTGTTAGTGAAGATTGTTTGAATAGTTACTTTTGTTGGATAAATCATTTCCTGAATACTAATGAAATGTAGAGTAATAACTAAAATGAGGAAAGAATTGTTATGAAATGACCTACTGGTATTAGAGAAAGAACTGTAAAGGTCAATGACACATTCGATGGTGAGATTTTACGTAGACATAGACAGAGTAATTGCTGCTCCATTTTTTACTAATTTGAACGCAATCCTCATGCACCTAGATGCTTTGCTTTGAGCTTGCAAGACTTAAAAGCAACCATCAATTATATGGAATGTTAATATTATGACTTCTTTTTTATCGGGGTGGCTAACAATCTCGAATACTTGAGCAATCATTGCCCGATCCTCAAGTTGGAGATCTGACTTAAAATAGATAAGAGAGCAAGAAAAAAGTTCGCAGTTACAACTGCAGTATAAGATCTTGTTCATATTATCAATTAAAGAATCTAAGAATCATCGATCAATCGTGCAGGGAGCCCCTCTTCAAATTCTTTTTTTCCTGATCTGCACTCATCACAATGGTTCTCATATCTATGCAAGACAAAAATAGTAAATATACCCTCGAGGCTATTGGGCTCGAATGCAGGGCGAGTTCTAAAATCAGAGTATTTGAGTCGTCCATGATGATGCAGAGTGCTATATTGATGTTCTCGAACAGGAGTGTTGACGTGGTTGGAGAGGAGCTCCTATTCTCATAGCAGTGTTGCAATGGTAACGTGCAAATAGGTGTCAAACTGGGTTATCGATGTAAGGGTGTAAGACAAAGACTGCAAATATTCCTAAAGTTTCATGCTAGACATCGTTGGTGTCCTAAGGTTGCCGTGCTCGAAGTCACTGGTGATTAGAGAGGAACTGCTATTCGGGACTCGTGGAAGTTCGTTTTCGGTGGCTTTCTCGAGGAACAATTGAATGGATTTGTTGGATGATGGAAGCAATAATGAGATTATGTCAACACTATAGGAACCCTTACACGCCATCGAGGGGAGGGAAACAACGGGATTACGTAAGAACGAAGGACGTAACCCTATGTCATCGAGCTTGTCATGTGCCGAACCAAAAGGCAACACGTCATAGGCATGCATGGCAAGACATGAGCAAATATGAAATATTGAGATATGGGTATGTTAGTGATCTGGAATAGGGTGCATGGGTATAATGGGAATTTGGGTTGAGATATGGGTATGTTGGTAGTTTGGAATAGGATGCGAGGGTATAATGGAAATTTGGGAAAATATATAAAGCCATATGTGGAAGTAATTAACGGGGGAACTAATGGGGGTGGGGATTTCTTCCCCGCTTAATATATGTAATAGAATGATTAGCGTGGCAGAATGTTACATATTTTATCCTCTCTATGTTGATTATTTCATAGTAAATCAAGCGTATTCTCAAAAAATTGCATTTGTTAGTATTAATTATTCTCGGTGATGTGCCCAAAAACCATACTACTTGCATACCCAGTTTGCTCTAAATAAATCATTTGGTGACCTATGTAATTGATTTTTAATCAAACCATCACTTAGTATTTTTAGGAGTTTAAAGTTGTCCTGAATTCATGTATGTTAGAGCTACTTTATATAATTTATGTTCTGAAAAATATTGGTTTTTACTATTTCTTACAATTAGATTACTAAAAATAACCATATTTGAATTCATAAAATTATTAAATATTCATTCCGAATTAGAATTTTTTCTAAAAATTCACACTAACCCACTTTACATCATTGACCAAGTTCCATAATTTTGGACTATATTTGATTGAAAATTTATGAAAACACATCTGAACTTGGCCTGCATTTGCATATCCCAATCATCACATTTAAAAATTCACAAAAATCTTCTTCTTGAAATCTTAAACACATCTAAAATTATTCTTAAGTTGATAGTTGCCTCCATGTGTTCGACCTTGAGCTTGCTCAGGTAAAATAAATAGAAATATAGAATTGATTGCACATTAACTTAAGTGGTATTTGTAAATCGTAATTGCTTGACTACAACACGTAATTATCACAAATTAATTATGATATTTAGCATTTTTTCAATTTTTTGATAAAATATGCAAACCCTTTAGGCTAGAATGGAGCTAGAATAATTTTGAGGACGGAGCACAATGTTGAAATCTACGTCTATCAATTATATAACTATAGTGTTCTGGAGAATAAATTATATCATCTATACTTTTCATATAAATATTAGTCCATTTCAAAATTAGTTTTTAACCAACCTTATGGATATGATTTGATTTTATATAAATTAGCATGTGTTGTACCCACTTCAATGGTCTAGTGGTAGCGCAGTGCGCCTATCACCTAAAAGATCGGGGTTCAAATCCACCCCTTGAGAGGGGTTGCATTAGGTGAATAAAATCTAACGTTGGATCTTTCAACATGGATATCCGACCTACTTAAGGGGTGGGAGGAGGCTTTGTCATTTTTTGATATCATATGTGCCAAGGTGTTTGGGAGTTTTTGTAAAGGATAGATATATCATGTTTTTAAATTATATGTATACCAATATTTTTGAACTGTTTTTAACTTGTCATTGGATTGGTTAATTTCAAATTTGAATCAAATTAAAATTATAAAATACATAATTCAATAACTTTTATTATCAACAATCATAACTATTAATATGTCTATGAAAAAAATACACAGATCAAGAACATCTATGTATTTGACCACTGTACTTGATAATAAATAGGACCAGCGATTATTTTATTAGACTTGGCAATAACTTGTTTTTAAAAATAAAAATTTTGAGATTGGTAATTAAACCTCATATCCGTGTAAGTGGTAATGATAATTGAACGAAAAATGATATATTCTATAGTTTGATTCTAAAAATTTGATATCAAATTAGCAAACTATGATAGATCATCTATTATAGGTTGACCCATATAAGAAAATATCTGATATAGCTTGATCTAAGGGAAAATATACTATTATTGGGCAGAAGTTTTATGTTGAAAGATATATTATCTATTAGTAAAACTTATTGATATTTTTCCCAAAGAAATGAAGGTGAACATGTATCATTTTTCCCCGAAAATACAAGGGAGCATTATACATACGAAAGTATGATTATTTCTTCATTAAAAAATCAAAAGGGACATAAATGACTATATAAATATATAGGTAAAATGGGGCATCCCCGTAGAGAGCCACATGACTGCCCTCACCTCATTTTCCATATTTTTTTTTATTTTTTTTGAAAAATATCATCATGCATATTCATCCCTATATCTCTCATACATGTCATTTGAAAATATGGGGTGGGGGCAACCCCATACAGTCCACATACACACACACATAGAGAGAGAGAGAGTTTAATGAGGCTGCCCCCGCACCATTTTCGGTGTTTTTTTTAAATTTTTTTGAAAAATATCGCCATATATATTCATCCCTATATCTCTCCTATATGTCATTCGAATTTCGTTAGAAATAGAGACTCCTACGATCTCTATCGAGACAGTCATTTTTTAACGGTAACAGGATTTTTTAAATTGACACCATCTCGATGGAGGCCGTAGAAGTCTTTGTTTCTGATGAAATTCGAATGACATATAGGAGAGATATAGGGATGAATATACATGACGATATTTTTCAAAAAAAATAAAAAAACTCCGAAAATGGTACGGGGGCAGCCCCATTAAACTCATATATATATATATATAGGGAAAATAGAGTATGCACCCAGGTGCATGTAATTTTACATGCACTGGGGTCTATATCTTCCACATTTTTTTACTTTTTTTTGAAAATATCACGATGTATATCCATCCCTATATCCCTCCTATATGCCATTCGAATTTCATTAGAATCATAGACTCCTATGCTTTCCATCTAGAACATGTAATTTTAACGGTCTTAGATTTACTGTAATCGACATGTTCTAGATGAAGGGTATAAGAGTTTCTGTTTCTAACGAAATTCGAATAGCATAATGGAGGGTTATATAGATGAAGATACATGGTGATATTTTCCAAAAAAAGTACAAAAACATAGAAGATATAGGCCCCGACGCATGTAAAATTACATGCACCTGGGTGCATGCTCCCCGAAATGAATGGCTATATATATAGGAGTGATTCTATGAGAGCAAAAAAATGTGAGAGCATGAGAGCATGCATTCTGGACCACATGATCCAACTAGGAGAGAGAAGAGCATGAGAGAGAAAATAGAATCATGTGGTACAGAATGCATGCTCTCATGCTCTCACAGGTTTGAGCTCTCATAGGATCACTCACTACAACAAACATGGCTTTTCGTGACGGACCTATGGCGACGGATTTATGAATTGAGACGACGGATTCGTGTATGCCGACAGATATTCCGTCATTGAAAAGATGCCACCAAAAACCTCGTCGCCAAAGACTTTGGTGACGGAAATCCGTCGCCATAGAACTATGTGACAGAAAATCCGACACCTTATATTCGTTTTAAATGGACCATTATTACAAACTAGTTTCACCTGTTCTAATTGGTTACATGTTCTGATACATTATTATATCACTGCACCTCTTTCATAATAAGAAAACACAATAAACAAAAGTTGGCTATCTAATTACCAATAAAAAACTATTACACATGTGATTACATGTTCCTCAAATATTCTTCACATATAACCAAGAAAAAGTCAAAATCAGCATTTCCCGACACATTAGTACATCATTGCATCTCTTCCAGAACAAGATACCAATAAAAAAACTATTACACATGTGATTACATGTTCCTCAAATATTCTTCACATGTAAGCAAGAAAAAGTCAAAACAACATTTCCCATGTGAGCTCAGATTTCGTCGCCGTCTCTTAATGCTAAGAAATTTCCTGTTATTCAAAGAAATTCAAAGAAGAGAGTAAATATGAATGAAATACCAAAGGTGAGTCGAATATTAGAAGATATTAAACTCAATAATAAGGTATTTACCTTTTCTTATGTTATCTATTACCTTCATTGTTGCAAATCAAGTTTTCTTTCGACTCTACAATAATATAAAATGGAAAAATGAGAATGTCAAAGAAATTCAAATAAAAATGAAGACATATATTGATTGACAACACTAATACCAGAGAATGTGATGAGGGCTGCATCGGATTTGATGCTCGCAAAATCCTACTTGGATCACTAATAGATTTACGAGCCTGTAAGTAAAAAATGAATAATTGATAATCAGTAGGTCATTTACCAATCGACTAAGGTCATTTACCAATCAATGACAAAACAATGTCAATGACAGCATAACCTAAATGACAAAATAAGCTTAATATGTCAAACTATTGGGAGAAAGAAATTGTGGTGAAGTTTCAAAGCCCCTGCCATAAACAGGACTAAAAATAACCATGTACATACAATGTCTGTTTATAAAAAATATAATGAATAAATATAACCATGTACATAGAAATTGTGGTGAAATGGTAAATATATTACCCTTGGATAACTAGGAGGTGTCTCGATCCGACTCCCATGATGTTGATTTTGAAATTGCACCTATAAAAATATAATGAATAAATGCATTTATAAAAAAAAGCGCATGATAAAAAGATCTTACTTGTGGTGGAAAGGAAAATGGAGGAAATGGATACGTTTGTAGATATCTATATTGGCCGAAAGTTGGATTTCCACCTGTAAAAGGTGGCAGGCATCTAGAACTGGTTGCAATAGTATCATCTGCATCTCTAGATCCGTGACTTTGAATACTGTGAACACTATCACTTCCAATGTGACCATGACCACCACTAGCATGATTGTCATCATTTGTCCCATCCACACTTCCACTTAATCCCGAAGGATCATGAACATTCTGCACAAAAAAATATTAATAATGAAGCTTCAAAAAATTAAAGATATATAAACTTGTTCAAAATATCTTACATGTCTATATGAATGAGGATATGGAAATCCAACATATTGACCAAGTTGTTGCAACATAGTAGCTTGTTGATGTATTATGATGTCTCGTTGTTCTACTCGCTCACTAAGTCTTTCAACCCAGGGACGGAGACAAGGGGGGCGGGAGGGGGCTTGGCCCCCCCAAGTCTCCCAATTACATCTTAGTATATAATATATTATTATAATAGAATATAATTTATATGTGAAATAATTAACTAGAGAAAATAATAAGTTGTATATAATGGCCCTCCCATCTCCCATTTACAAGTAGTATAGATATAAATACATGTGTATCTAATACGACATCATATCAATATTATACAAATTCTGACATCCGTATCCGCATCAGTTTTCAAATGGATACAAATATCGATATTACATTCATATCAACAAAAATTTATATCTAAATCGATATATCCATATAATGGTTTAATGGGGCTGCTCCCTCAGGGTAGCCAACTGGTTGCCACTGCATTTTTCGACTTGATTTTTTTGAAAAATACCATCACATAATTTTCATCACTATATCCCCTCTAATATGTTATCAAATTTCATCAGAAACAAAAACTCCTATGTCCTCCATCTAAAACAGGTCGATTACAGTAATTATAATACCGTTAAATTTATATGTTCTAGATGAAGGCATAAGAGTCTCTATTTTTGACGAAATTTGAATGATATATTAGAAGGATATAATGATGAAAATACATGACGGTATTTTTTAAAAAAATAAATTTCATCGAAAAATGGGATGGAAGTAGCCAGTTAGCTATCCAGCATGACGATATCATTAAGATAATCATATAGACTATAAAGACTAATACCATTCTACAAAAGATACCAACATGACGATATAAATGGTCAGTTATGGAAAAACGTATAAGTATTTCCATATATATATCTACATAATTATGGATGTCGATGTTGATATCAACGAATATGAATAATGTATTACCATAACTTGAAAATTATATATAGATATAAAATCCACTTCAACATTTACAATATCACAAGAAAAAATAAAACTTTGACAAAAGAGAAATATTCAGTGAAAACAAAACTGCCCCTTCCGTCTCCGCCTCTTTTCCCTCCGCCAGCACAACTCCCTCGTTGTCATCATCGTCCTCTCCGCCAGCGGCATGGTCGCCCTCGAGGACCTCTTCTTCTTTCTCTTCTCCCTCGCCTACGCCATCTTCCTCTCCCGCGTCATCTTCCCCCCACCGCCCTCCTGATCCGACCCTGACCTCACCGATTCCCGCGCCCTCACCGCATATGCCTCGCAGGCGTCGTCGTCGGCCTGCTCCTCCCGATCGTGTACATCTTCCACGGGATCCTGGAGAGGGACAAAGGGGGATCAAAGCGGCGATCCCGCACGCATTCCTGCTGGCAGGACAGATGTTCGCGGAGGGGGCGGCAGAGGCCGGGGCTCCTCAGCGCCCGTAAGGGCCTTCGTGCCAATGTTCTACAACGCGAAGAGGCTGATCGCGATCTCGGAGTGGGTGCGGAGCGAGGTGGTGAAGGCGGAGAAGGAGTAATACAGCAACGCGAGGAGGCTGCACATCGGGCGGGGGTTGGTGTTGTTGAATCTGGCCTTCCAGTCGGTGAACCTGTTTGGGATCTTGGTGTCAGTCGCCCCGCCCCGTGTCTCCCCCGCTCCCTACGCCTCCCCCTCCCCCGTGCCTCCCCCTTCCACCCTCCTCCGCCTGTCTGGCTGAAACTGGAGAGCTTTCAATTTTTGTTAAATTAAGATAAATTTTTAACTAATTGATTCATAAAAATTCATCAAAAAGTTCAATAAAATTCACCGTTTGATTCGTAATGAGTGATATATCCGTGAAAATATAAAAATTTTAGAGATTCGATGGATGCATGAAGGTGTCACTAAGAGAGAGAAATTATGAAGAGAAAGGAAGAAGAACAAATGAAGGAGGAAGAAGAGGAAGAAGATGAAGAAGTCTGGACAATAATACCCCTCTTAACTGCACCAAGGTTCGAAAAAATCATGGTTAAGTCAACTCATTAACGGTCAATATGACGGAAAGGCACAAGTGATAACGGAGAAAGAAGTGAGGGGCACAATTGATATTAGCAAAAAGATTGAGGCATAACTGAAATTACGATATCTCAGAGGGGCACAAGTGATAAAAACCCTTTTAATAATTACAATGAGAAATAGTAGCAAAGATAACTTATATATAGTCTCAATAATTTTGGCCCCCCCAAGTAGAAATTTCTGGCTTCGTCCCTGTTTCAACCAATACTTTCAAAGAAGCAACATCCTCCTCCAATTTCTTTCTACTTTCCTATATTAAAAATAACAAAATCACTTGAAATTAGATCTGGCATCCAATATATATATTAGAATTGAAATCACATGAAAAAAAAATAAAAACTGACGATATGAATCTTGGAAGGTCTACGATGTTTCTAATACAATATGAATTTTAACTGGAGATGTCTACAACACTTGTTGGCAGACTTCAAAATATCATATAGGAAACATAATACAACAAGCCATATAACTGTAGTTCAAGACACATCCTCAGTTTCCTAAACATGTCGTGGGAAGGTTATACTAGAGGAACGTAAGATGAATTCTAAAATTACAACATCAGATTTTTGAGTCCATCTTTACATGGTTATGACTAAGTCAATTCCGGTCAGATTACAACTTCGTATTTTTGACTGCAGTCCTCTGCTCACCATTTGTTAATGGTTAGCATCCCTTTGGATGGAAAAATAATTGCTAGGAACTCATTAAAATGATTCATTAAAATGATTCGGCGGTCGAGTAGCGTACATTCCAGCTAAAGGATTAGGATTCAAACTTCACACAATTGTGCCACTTCCCCATGAAAAAAATGGCCCACAAATTCAAAGCATACTAAAAATCCAACTGATTAACAATATAACCAACAAACCATGAAATATTTCCACTTTCAAGGAATTCAGCTTTCCAAGAGTTTCATGGCTCCAAATTATTTAGGAAGTACACCATGGTGTTAACTTAGATCTCAAGATCTCAGGGATCTATTATTTGAGAATGGAAAATGGACACCAAGCCCCCACAGGGCACCAAGGCAGCTCCTTAAAGAGTAATACCATGTTGCTCGACTAACTACTTGAAAGATATACGTACACAGTATATGCACCGACCTTTATTTAGAATATCAAAAATAATGTAGGACAAAAACACCTATTTGCATACCATGTTGCTCGACTAACTACTTGAAAGATAATCTCAAGGCTGATGGTAAAGAATGCAAATAATTTGCCACAACAATTTCTTATCAAGGTTGATGCTTCATATCTGACAATTCAAGTGCATCAGACATGCATTGAACCTGGCTTTGGTGGCTCTGGATTGGGTATGAATCTCACCATGCCTATTCTTGATTAGTAGCTAACAATAAGATTACAAAAAAGTATACAAATTGCTTATGTCTTTAAAATTTCTATGGAAATCACCAAAGCTCCCCGCGACCACAAAAAGTGAACAAGGCAACTGCACTATCTCATCCTCGCTTCCAGTTGCCCCTCGCCCATTTGCTGTCGTCCACCCATTCCCCTCCAACTCATCTTCATCCCCCTCCCCACTCAACTCCCAGCTCAAATTCTTCACTTGGGGGCACTCCACCCCGCAATCTCAGCTGCAAAATGGAGGTCCTCAATGCAGCAGGAGTTGCTCCTCTCACCTCCCTCCACAAACCCAACTCAGACAAGAAACAAGAATCAAGGAAGCTACCGTCCCTCAGATCCCCGAAACCCATAGCAGGCCTTAGCACCCAGAAGCTAAAATTAGCAGGCCTTAGCACCCATAACAAGAATCAAGGAACCATTTATTTGTCTATGTACAATAATGGATCAGTTTTATCAAAAGAAACTAGATATTCTTTCATAATCTCTGGCTTGAACATTTCAGATGTTTAAAAGTTCTCTAACACGCATGTGACTATAGCATTCTTCCAACTATACTTCAAGAACATTGTATTTTCACTAAGCATAGAAGTACCTGATCATTTGTACTTCTTTGAAAGAGTTCTTGTAGTCTTTGATATTCAGAAAACTTGTGCGACTTGTCATGTCCGATGCCACGAAATCGAACATAATCTTCTTTTAGAGGGTTAACGACTCTTGCATATGCTTCTGCCTCAACTTCATCTAAGGCAGCATCTGGTTGTTGTGATTGTATATCTTGAATACTAGCTTCCATTGCCCTCTATCAAAAGCCAAAAAGAAATCATGAAACATGATATATAGTGTGAAACATTTACAACGAATATCACTCACCGCCTCTTCAGTATTTGGATACATGATTTTCATCATGTCTATGTCTGAGGGTTCTTTGTTGTTCTCTTTTTCCTTAAAATAAAACTTATATTATTAGATAAAAACATATTAATATAAAAAACTCCAAATAACCACTTACAAATTTGTCACGTAGTGCAGCCAACGAATGCTTTCCACACTTGTGGTTTAGAGTCTTGGCATCACGATTCCTCTTATTAATTAATGCCTTAGCCTAATTTAAAAAGTTTACAATGTTAATATTTTATTCTCAATAGTTCATATGGTCTATAAATAAGATTACAAAATACCTTGGTTTCAGGCATCTCCCATTCTTTGACCAAAATTTTGAATTGTGTCATGTCAATGCGAGCGTCCTCCATCAGCTTTGCCATCAGAATATCAGGTTCTTTATGATGCTTCTCCCAAATTCTCTTAACTTTATTTTTCCAATCTCTATGTCGATGATGAATGACATCGGAAATAAAAGTGATAGCATTCGGATGGCCATCTAAGAAAAAATCCCTCTGTAAAAAATAGACTTAAATAAATCAACATAAATATAAAAATAGAATTATAATAAATAAATGAACATCTATACCTCCAAATGCTTCCAAGTGTCCAGCAATGCATTTTTAGGCATGTCCTTCCACTTTCTATTAAGAGGCCAAAGCCAATGACACCGTGCATAATATGCACAAGCAGAACGAATTTTCTTTCCATTATCACCGATAGCTTGTCCGTTCTTATTC
Source organism: Ottelia alismoides (assembly GCA_037367405.1). Classification (NCBI taxonomy): domain Eukaryota; kingdom Viridiplantae; phylum Streptophyta; class Magnoliopsida; order Alismatales; family Hydrocharitaceae; genus Ottelia; species Ottelia alismoides. Next base: position 60,582 of record JAZKJV010003146.1, on the reverse strand, counting down.
CATTGTAACATGTGACGATGTCCATTTTTACATGCAAAGAAAGCCCGTGTGCTGTGTTCTCGGCCTCTTTTTTTACTAATATGTGCATCGCTAGCATTACTATTGACTTCTTGTGTTTCTTCATTATGACCACATTCATTCCTATTTAAGAGTATCAGGAGATAGGCATGCTAATGTATCCATAATCATTCATAATATTCATTATAATAATCCAAGCATAATTGTTCTACTTAAATACCTCAAATTAGACTAAATTGTATCAGCTGGAGAATTTAGATCAATAATTGCAAATATCAAGTCTACATCGTTCAAAAGAACTAACTAAAACTTTAGATTCTATTCATAAGCAAGTTAAACATAAATTTACGCATGAACGTAACAAACATTCGATGCCATTCTAATTATGGATATAAAGGGAACAACAAAAAGGCAGTATCGTACAAAAAGATAAAACTTCAAAGAGCTTATTCAACATATTAATACAAAAAGACACAATTGCATTATGGATTACCATTTTGGACATCTACTTTCCTGCAATATTACTGTGAGTGATACATTCACCTGCTATATCGTCTCTCATCCAAGAATCTACTTCACCGTCAACTGATATTTGGATTGGATGCATCGTACCGATACCATAAACACCATCAATAGGCATATCATACATATCTCTAGGAGGAACCTTGACGATAACATGATAATCTTCTTCTTTTGTGTTATCTTTAATGTAAAAACATTGTTGAGCTTGCGATGCTAAGATAAATGGATCATCTTTATGCTTTTCTCGTTTCAAATCTATGGATGTAAATCCATATTTATCCGTGTGAAGCCCACCCTCATCAAACCAATTGCATTCGAATAACATTATTCTTATATCTGGACCATACTTAAGCTCAATCACATCCTCTAATTGTCCATAGTATGATGTACTTTTAGAGCTGATACCACCATCGGCTGATAGATGAACTCCACTATTTTGAGTTTGTCTATTAACATCTATATGTTTACAATGAAATCGACATCCATTGATAATATACCCATCATAAGAGGTTGCTTCAATAAAAGGGCCGAGGGATAACCAGTATATTTCCTCAAAAGACAACAACACTGCCAGTAGCATACAAATTTGAAACCTAATTATAGAAATGCAATTAGATTAGATTATATTTTAAATAACTTAAAATAATTTAAGTATTTTAAAAAGATCCATAACTTACATGTTCCTTCACCCAATATGGGAATTGAAGACGATGTCTTCTATCAAGATTCACTTTCGATATTCGAGGATAACGAGATTGCAAATATGTCATGTGTTTGCTGTTAAAAAATATATGTTAGATCTTAAGATTACATATTAGCTTTACGGGCCTAAAATATTAAATAAAAATCATACCTTCGATATGTATCCATCGAAACTGTGTTAAAAAGAATGTAACGATGAGCTTGATCTACTTTTGTTCTGCTAAGTTGACAAATTCTCCCTCCACCGATGACACTTTCATCGTAATTTCTTACTTGACGATTCAGTTTAGATTCAGTGGTAAAATAACGTGAACAAAATGTCAAACACTCTTCAACCAAATAACCTTTTGCAATTGATCCTTCAGGACGACTCATATTTTTAACATACTTTTTTAGAGTCAACAAGTATCTTTCAATAGGATACATCCAACGGTAGTGTACTGGACCTGCAACTTTTGCCTCAAAAGCCAAATGCATTGGTAAATGCATCATAATGGTGAAAAATGAGGGAGGAAATATCCGTTCTAACTCACACAAGATAATGACGATCTCTGACTCCATCTTGGAAAACTCTTGGACATCAATAACTTTGGAGCATATTTTATTGAAATAAGAGCATATACGTACCAATGACAAGCTCACATTATCTGGTAATAAATCTCTAATTGCAACAGGAAGTAGTTGTTGCATGAGAATATGATGATCATGACTTTTCAATCCGCTCATTTTTCTGTCAATCATATTGACCTTTCTGGCAATATTAGAAGAATAACCATCTGGAACTTTTATAGAACCAAGAATGTTGAAGAAAGATTCTTTTTCAGATCTAGACATATGATAACAAGCTGAAGGAAGATATAAGCTACCACTTGGTAATGTTTGTGGCCAAAGATCTTCTCGAATGCCCATCTCCTTCATATCTAAACGTGATTGCACGTTATCTTTACTTCTTCCACTGACTTGCAATATTGTATAGAGTATGCTTTCACATATATTTTTCTCAATATGCATCACATCAAGGTTGTGTCTGATAAGGAGATGCTTCCAATATGGCAATTGGAAGAAGATACTTACTTTTTTCCAAGCATATGGAAACTTAACATTCGATTCTTCATTATCTTTCTCCACTCGAATTCTAGTACGCTTTTCGAGTACAAACTTTTTTCCAAATCGGTTCTTACAGTATTTCAAATTTTCAAATATTTCCATTCCAGAAAGTGGTATTGGTGCGGTTCTCAATTCCTCTTTACCGTTAAAGCTTCTTCTATCAAATCGAAAGGTATGGCCTTCTTCCAAAAAACAACGATGAAAACAATATGCTTGCTTCTTGCCATTTTTCAATCGTAATGATAATGTATGTTCACGACAAACAGGCCATGCAAGTCGTCCTTTTGTGCTCCAACCAGATAGATCTCCATAAGCTGGAAAATCATTTATTGTCCATAAAATCATAGCATGCATCACAAAATTTCTCTTTGAATATGAATCGTACGTTAACACACCATGACTCCACAATTGTTCTAACTCATCTACAAGAGGTTGTAAATAAACATCTATGTCCTTTCCTGGTGATCTTTTTCCAGGAATAAGGAGAGTTAGAATGAAATTTTGTTGTCTCATACACAACCATGGTGGGAGATTGTATGGAATGACTACAACAGGCCATATGTTATATGCATTGTTCATGTTTCTAAAAGGATTGAATCCATCACTAGCAAGTCCAAGTTTGATATTACGAGAGTCTCTTGCAAAATCAGGAAATTTGGTATCAATGTAACTCCACGCTTGTGAATCTGCCGGATGCCTCATTAATCCATCATTGACTCGCTCATCTTTATGCCACCGCATCTGTTTGGCTAAATCTTTATTCATATACATCCTTTGCAGTCTAGGAATCAGAGGAAAATGTCTCAATACTTTAGCTGCAGTTTTCTTCTTTCTGTTATTATCTGCATTGTTAATTGCATATCTGAAAGCACTGCAATGATCACATTTCTCCTTATCTTTTGAATCTTTCCAAAACAACATGCAATCATTAGGGCATGCATCAATCTTCTTATAATTAAGGCCTAACTCATTAACGACAAACTTCGCCTCATAATAAGATGATGGAAGTCTCTCTGAACCACAAGGAAGAACATCTTTGAAAAGCAGCAATAATTCAGTAAATGATTTATTACTCCATCCAAACAAAACTTTGAAGTGTAACAATTTGACTACAAATGAAAACTTGTTATATTTGTCACATCCATCATAAAGAGGCTCATCTGCATCTTTTAGAAGTCTATAAAACTTATCAGCATCCTTATTGACCGGTTCTTCTTCCGAACATTCTGTATCTCCCCCATCATTTGTTTGATCATCGAAGTAATCATCGTGATAATGATCTCCACAAATATCTCTAAGTAGCCCATGAATATCATCATTTTCCCCTTCACATGTATCGCTCCCTTTCCATCCACCTAAAGGTTCTCTATGATGGACCCATTCATAATAATCTGGGGTAAATCCCTTCACTATAACATGCTCGAAAACTTCGTCAGGCTTTCTATTATATCTATTTGAACATTTCTTGCAAGGACAAGGAAATACACCAGTTGAATTATCCTTGATATTTTCCAATGCAATTTCAATAAATTTTTTAACACCGGATTGAAATCTTTCACTGAGATGTCTGTTAGGAATAGAGTACATCCATCTCCGATCAATTAAGAAGTCCACCATCCTAAATTCAAGTGCAAAGTTTCTTGTCAATTAGAATACATAAATTCACTGAATGACAAAGATAAAGTAAAGTTTATTGGTGAGAGGCGGACTATTTTTTTAATGTTATTACTTGAGCCCATCCATAAAGATTCAAACCCTACTATAAGACGATCGTTGTCACATGCTAATTTATATTTGAGCAAATTTCGGCAGCATAACCCCGCACCCCTTCAATATACCTCATAAACCAATCATGATCAACTCTTAAAATTGTCACCAAGATAACAATAATTAAAGTTGATTAAGATTGATTTGGTATATCAAAGAGGACTGGAGTTATGTTACCGAAATGTATGCTCAAATATAAACTTATGCATGTAAAAACGATCATCTTATAGCATGATTTGCATCTTTATGGACCCCCTTAGTTCGGGACCTCCGAACTAAGGAAAGCCAACATAAATGCAATATTATATGATCACCTTACGTCGTCATATGTACGTGCTACAAATGAAAACTGCAAGATGTCCATAAAATATTTAATCATTTATGTTGATCGGGCATTTACCTAGATCTGGTTGGTTTAAGTGAGAGAGATATTGATCTACGTGTCCCTAAAATTGTGTCTAATCATATCTGCCAAAAATATTTGTTACAGACTTGTTATATCATATCTGAAGTTACCTTTGTGCTTTGCTTATATTTCCACACATTATTGCCAATAAATATATCCACAACATAGATTAAAGAGGAAGATTCCCCCTAACCTCTATTAATATTTTTACCCCCATATATTGTTTTTACCTTCGACTCGTAGTTGATATGCCAGTTGTATTCCTATCCGCTCTCAGCTGCTAGTGCATCATCATCCCTTTCGAAATGCTAGTTTCATTCTTTGTGGATTTGTTTGCTTACTTCTATATCCATATTTCAATCCGCATCCCTTTTCACTAGACCCCTTCCACTCCTAGGTTCATCTCCCCTTTCCATCTTCTTCTTAGAAGGCACCTATGAAGAACCGTGAGACGACTAAATTACTGTTGGTGATGATGATTATGTAAGGTCCCAAAAGGTCGTTAGTGAGGCAGATGATGACTCGTTAATGATGACGACTAGCACTAAGTTCCTACTCACATAATGTCAGAGACTTGCTTCCAATCTACTGTAACAATGTGCTGCATTTTGAAATCAATATAAAGAGTTCTAGAACAAACTATTGGAATTCAATTTCTCCAAGAAAAACTATAAGCAGTTGTACAACAACTACAAGCGACGATCATTTAACATCCCATCTGAGGCAATACTCATCCAACATCTCTCTTGCTCGTTTTTTGTTTTCTCGTAAGGAACACATACGTTGATCATTCCTCCAGTGCATCATAGGAGATCGCAGCAAATGTACCCTCTAGGTAGACTAGACAGGACAATCATTATAGTCCCTTTACCTTATGTGGTCGCCAATGGTAACTAGATAGTCATCAGCAATCCCATGATAACTTCCCATCTTGGATTGAGCACTGCTGTTTTGTTTTGAAGGATGGAAGTCTTGAAACTATTGTCTAATTAAAGGAGAGGATGCAACAGAATAGTGGTGCTTTTGGTATACAATCTGATGGAGGAAGTGTGGATATCATTGAACTATAAACACTACTGTTGTACATTCAAAAGCTAAAAAAGAAGGTTTGTAAAGAACCTCATCTATCTATTGGTTTGTGAGTGTAATAATACAAACACTAGATGTGGTTAGCGTGACAGAAATCGAAAAGATCTTACAAAGCTGTATACTGTTACATATTCAAGATAGTAGAATTTGAAGAACCATCTATGGGACCTCTCTTACCTAAATCACAATATCTCCAACTCATCATTGGTCATATCAAAACCCCATTCACCTCATGTGATACTCTGAATCTTCTTAAATATCCATCTATTTCTTTCTGCCACTGGGACATCAAAATAGTAAAAAACAGATTCCACATCATGGCCTTTGTTAGCTTTCCTATTACCATGCCTTTCTATTTCCTGGAATTCCTGCCACAACATGTCCTCTCTTCTTAACTAGCATGCTGGAAAGACATATCTATTGGATGGGTTATCTTCGTAGATACATTAATTAACCTCGTTGGTGTTAGAAGAACTAACATAGTTTTTGCTGTCATCAAAAAGTAATTACCGAACTTTCTGTTGTTGGGGTCTTCAGTCTTAAAATGAGTCAAATATCTTATCCATATAAAAGATATGAAGCCACAGATGTACACAAGTTGATTGTTCAAAAACCTTCAAACATTGGTCTTATCCTGAGATTGTAAGTTGAAGGATAAGTGCAGAATTAGAAGAACAATATGTGTAAATGTTAAATATTGATCTGCAGATCAATCTATAAGGGTCCTTGGCATTTTGAAGGCACCTGATTATTGTGGAAGAAGAGGTTCCTTTCTCCTACATAGAGGATTACAAATTCCTATACCTAGAATTTTGGATACATGTCTACGGACTTCCAGTTGAGCTGGAAGCAAGAGGGCAATTCAAAAAAACGTTAATTCCATTGCGAAAACTTCTTACCTAGTATCATCATCCTCCACCCTGCGATCATGAACCTCGCGTTCGATAGATGGTCCACTCTCGGCTCTCGTCCTCATCCGCTGCACTTCACCTCTACCACCACTAATCATCCGCCCACCACATGCAGTCTTCTCCCTTCTCCCATCATCCCCAACCTCGACCAATCGACCTCCACTCTCATCTCTCGTCCTCGCCCACTGCATTTCACCTCTACCACAACCCATCATCCGTCCACCACCCGCAGTCCTCTCCCTCCATCCATCATCCCCAGCCTCGGCCCACCGACCTCCACTCACGCCACCATCAGACTCTACCCATTGCCGATCAATGTCACGATCGATTGATCTACGATCACCATCATCATCAGACATCAGCCTCCGCCATTTCCCTCGACCTCGACCAATGGAACCGCCAACACCGCCCCTAGCGTCGCTCCCAATGCCACTGCTAGCATCACCCCCAACGCCACCGCCAGAACCACCAGCAACGCCACCGCCAGAACCACCAGCAACGCCACCAAGTCCGGCCATCGCTGCTGCTGCCAAACGTCGAGAGGTTGAGTGAGGAAGAGAAAAGTGAGAGGCGAGACAAATGACGGCTGGTTCTTTCATCTTATATAGGGTTAGGGTTTTTTTAAGAAAAAGGGATGACAAGTGTGGGCCATCTCCCAACAAATACTCTTAGGGATATCGTGGGAATTTTGTTATGTAAGGGGGGTTTAGGTGACGGATGTTGGTGGCGGATATCTGTCACAATGAATTCTGTCGCATAAAAACCGTCACGAAAAGCCATGTTTGTTGTAGTGACTCCTATATATATACACACAGAGAGAGAGAAGAGTAGCATCTTTTATGGTGCATGGAGGGAAGGAGAAGAAGGATATATGCTAATCTTTTGGTGCATTGTGACGCTTGAAATCAGTAACAAGCTCTTTGAGAACTTAAGAAGAGATGGGCAAATATGGAATCTGAGTGACATCAGCGACATTGGCATATTATTCTTCAATAAATATATAACAATGATATTATTCATCGAGAAATTATTTTTTCTTGAAATCAGTGATAATAATCATATTTGTTGCTATATCATTAGCGATTGTATATAAAAAAACGCTTGTCCGTCACCGTTTTTTAAAGTTTTAGCTAATTTAGTTCTGATTGGTTAAAATTTTGAAAATAGCATTGACCATTGATAATATGGCAATGAATGTGACATGATCATCACTAATGATATACCACTATTATCAACCTTCTTCATCCCTATACATCATTGCCCTCGATAGGAAATCTTCTTAAGTGTAACGACAGAAGGGCACTATTCTGAATTTTCTAAGAATACATGGGCAGAAATATAATTGTAAAAAGAATATGTGGGTATAAATGTAATTTGTTAAAATGTTAGGGATATAATTGTTATTGCAAAAACTCGACATGTACAAAAATATATTTTTATTAACTATTCTGATTTTAAATTATGGTCTAATGTAAAATATCTTTTAAGTATCCCAACTTGAAAAAAAATCATGTAAAATCATTTGTTGCTATATTCTGCTCAACAAGTCTACTTGTGATGTATCCGGCATCTGATGTTTATATAACAATATCTATAACCCTTTGGGGTACTGTAACGGCTGGAGATTTTTTTTCTAGTCATATTGCCTTATAATACTCCAATCAATAGCATGCAATTATTTATGAAATTAATGGGCATTAGTGCCCCATTGATTGTCTCATTGAGAGGTATCAAAAACCCTAAAATCACCCTCCCTTCCCCTCACATCTCATGTTTTTGCAGAGAGAGAGAGAGAGGACTGTGAGAGAGAAGGGGAGATGGAGAGTTAGAGAGAGTAATCTCATTGGGGAATCATTCTCATCATAGGAATGCCAGCGTCGGTTCATTGGAGGAGAACGTCGGCTCGGGAGCGGGGAGAAGGGGCGTAGCAATCCATTAGGTGCAATCCGTCGTACTTGAGGTATGTGTCTAACACCGTAGGAATATTACTTGATAAATCAACATATGCCTCTCATCTTTAAGTGAGATAAGTAATTACTTAGTTTGTACAAATTACGATCTTAAAATGTATATGTCAAAACAAATAGGACGTTGTTGTTTAAAATCAAAAGTACTCTGACATATATATCATGTTTTATTAGTAATGGATTATCGAGTGGCTAGAAAGAGGTTTAACATGGTCATCTTAATTTTCTATTGCTCGCGTATTTTTTTTATTTAATGAATATACAATGCTTATGGTAATATGAGATATGTGCCCTTAGATGTCTTTCTTAATCTATAAGTGGATCTCAATAATTAAGTGTATCTTCAAAATCTATAATATTCGGTGAATTAAATATATCGGTAGTTTATTGATGTGCCAATACATGCAATAGTGAATATACAAACGACATACATTCACGTAAGTATAATGAGGATGGCGTTAGTGTCTCTACATGATACATACATTCTTTGTTTTGCCGTTCCTTTGTAAACGTGCAAGTTAATTACAATAAAGTGTAGCACTATAGTTTAAATAGTCATAAATGTCCTCTTAATTGGTAACATGTAGCCGTAATACTACACGTCAAGGTTATATGGTCTCCCATTAATGAATTTGCTAGGCTTGTTGAGAATAAATAGAAATTGGTAAGTTAATAAATATTTTCCTAATTAGAGTAAATCAACATTCACAATCCTTATTAATATTGTGAATGGATGTGTGGTAAATCACAAAGGTGTGTTGTCTGCTACACAAATCTCCACATACAATCTTGCCAAATAAATCTGCAACCACTACTTTGCAATCCATACGAATTTTGTGAGCATTGAACCAGGTACTCGACTTGGCTTTTTTTTAAATCGTTCAATTATGTAAGCATCATACTAACGACCTCATTACTAAAACATATAACTGCCTTTTTCTCGTGTTTGAAAGGTAAATAGACGTCATCTTGTAGATTTAAATACTCGACATTATTTAAAGTATATAAGTTGATAACATTTGATAGTGGCTATTGAAACTATCCCTCATAAAAGTTGACAGTAAAGTGTCGCAACTATAAAGGTTTATATGAATCACTATGATGTGAAAAAGGAAATGTTAATCTGCATAATGGCATAATAACGATAAGAGGAGCTAAGTGCTACACCAAATGGTGGGAGCCACCTCTAGAGTCCAATTATCGTAGGCCTAAAGGGGGCCAACGCCTTCCGGGGGCGTACGGTTCAAGGAACCGGTTGAGGCGAAAGATAAGTCCTCTACAGTTGTAGCAACACTGTCATGCATGTTATGGACCGCTTGTGCCAGCGGAAAAGCCACCAAAGCCAGCAAAGCCATCAAATCCATTTAAGGATTTAACAATCAAGGCAACTTTAACCACTAAACAAATCAAGAGTATGTGTACAATTGCTGAAATTGCTAAGGCGCATGTGTGCAACTATGGCCAAGTAATGGAATTATGCAAGTATTATGATTGTACTAGGGCATATATGCAATTAAAAAAATTCTGAGGGTATAAGTCAAAATTATGAAATTGTTAAGCATATATGCAAATATGGCAAACTTTAAGAGTATATATGAAATTATGACTTTAATGGACGGATCCGGAAGGAATTCCCATTGTATGCATGTTTACTTGAATTATGAGTCTCTTAGTGATAATATATGAGAACGGGTACATATTATCTGCGGTAAGATAATAGCGTAAATTGTATCGTTGTTTTGTTAAGATATTACATGTAAGAGATTATGTTATAATGGTTTAAAGTAGCATAGGGAGACTTGTTTTCCGCGCTAGCCGGCTTGACCCCAACTCGGCACATACTGAGCGTTAGCTCATAACATGTGTTGTTGTTTTTTCAGGAGAACATGAGTTGTGATTTAACTTCTAGTTCAAGGCAACTAACCGTCGACGTGAAGTTGGATCGGTATAAATCACAGATGCATTGATTAATAAGGGATGTCGTTATGCCCACTGGAACTTTGAATTGCTAGTTTTATTATTGGTCCTTTTGCAATGTTACCCATGTTGGACTTGTAATAAGAGAACTTTCATGTTGATTGGACTTTAGCTAAATATTTTATTTCTCTGCTCATTGATTACCATGCAAGTTTCTGGTAACGGTTCGGTCGTGCGACCCAATGTTGCATGCTTCCGCCGGTCGTCCCGACCCGTTCCGTTACAGGTACTTTATAACAAGAAATTATATACTTTGTTAAAGAAAATCCATCGCATAAGTTGATTTGAATAGGCAAATTAATCATTTGTCCTCGCAGGTCAACATCAATCTTCCCATTCCTACTGAGTGGTGTACCATATAAGCTGAGATGCATAAATAGACTGAAATCTTTACAAATTTCTATTTCTGGTTATTGCTAACGAGGCGACCCAACCACAGAGAGCTTTTTTGTCCATTTTATATGGTTTTTCTTAATCATGGGTAGCATTTCCCTTGTACTACGGTGTACACAACAACAAAATAGGTCTATATTGACGGGTTTTTCAAAATCCATCATTACAGTGTCCATTGTTAAATCTATAATAACGAATATTACTCTTTGCGAAATTCTTTTTTATACTTTAAATTATCGATTAAGGTCATCTATGTTACTATATCATTAAAGATGGATAATCTTGCAACACTCGTCCATTTCTATTTTCGAAATTTAAAGTAATCGTCTCTAAATTTTGAAAAAAAAATTTAGGACAATTTCGTACTCGAAATTAGTGATATATGTCGTTATATCATTAGCAACGGTCCACACATCGACGCTTATCCGTTGCTATTTTTCAAACTTCTAATTAATCGTCGCTAAATTTTGAACTAAAAAATTAGCGTCGATTAGTTGATATTTTGAAAAAAAAGCAACGGATAAACGTCGATGTGTGGACCGTTGCTAATGATATAACGACATATATGATATTCGTTACTAGTTTCGAGTACGAAAACTCATTTCACAAGGAATAATATCGTCATTATATATTTAACAACAACTAATTTAGCGACGGATTTTTAAAAAACCGTCACTATAGCTCAATTTTGTTGTAGCACCTTCGTCTCGTCGCCTTTGTTATCTTCCTAATTTTCTGCAGGAGTGCATCCTTTCCTTGTTAACAGCAAGGTAGGAAACACCTAGAGAGATATCCATAGATATAAAAAACAAAGAAAATATGGAGCATAATGCAAAACAAATCCATTGATCAGTAAAATCATGAACCTTTACGGATAAACTAACATGAAGTTGGATCATAGTAAATAGCATGATCGAAGGGGTTTCGGGGTGAAGAACTCGTACATTAAATGCTTATAATAATCTAAGGGAAGTGATGAATCGATCAAGGTGAAGCCCATGTTACCGAGCTCATGAACCCTAGAGTGGGGCATGTGACCAGTTGGTTATCCACATGCAATAATAAGTGGGATATTACAGGTGTATGCATGCCTCTGGATATGCACATTTCATTTCATTTCATTCTTTTAACCAAGGTCAGTTTCATTTAATCTGCATTACCATGTGGACTGCATAGGATTTTGTTGTATTTAAAGTTGTATTTAGACTTTAATTGGAAAGTCTATGTAATTACAATTGGCATTCAATTTGGTTTCAATTGGGAAACCAAATGGTTTGGAGGGTAAGTTGGGAATTCCCAAATTTGAAATATGGGAGTTTGGGTGGAAGTTTAGTCCCACACCGGGGAGAACTAAACTTTTTGGTGGACTTAAATATGAGTCCACACCCCAAGCTCTTGTAGCAATAGTAGAGAGGAGGAATGGAGGACCACACGCGCGCGCGCTCCGCTCCGCTCCGGCTCCGGCTCCGGCTCCGGCTCCGGCTCCGGCTCCGGCTCGAGAGAGTCAATTCGGATCTTGATACTTTTGCTGTAGATTTCATTTGGTAAGTCGATTAAATTAATCGTGTACGATTAATTTGGTAAGTCGACTTAAATGGGAATTCAACTCGCCATTATGGGCGCGTTTTTTGAGATCCGAAATATTTATATCCCTCACCCGACTCAGTTTTTCTACACTCGCTAGAAAAACCTCTCTCTCACGCCGTCTCTCTTGTTCTTCCTCTCGCGGACGAACGTCTTTCTCTTCACCTCTCTCGGCTGCAGTTCACTGAGGTACAATCGAGGACGATCCCGTTGGTGTGCGCCGACGACGATCATGAACCGTCGTATCCTGGGAGCGGATCGCCAGTACCCTACGCACCGGTATTATGGGGGCGATATCTTCTCTAAGGACAGTCCATTTTCATGGACGCTTCGGTGACTTCTAAACTAATCTCTATTTTATTTTGCTTGCCGCAATACGTTTATTGCTTTACCCTTTCTGGATCCTGCCCGTATTTGTATTTCTGTTCTTTTAATCTGTTCCTATTTACATTGAATAATCGGATAATGATTGGGAAACATATGATTAATATGATTTTAATCTGCATCGTTTCTCTGTTAATTCATTTGGATCCGATTTTATACTGTTTAATGTATGAACTGGTAATCTTATTTTCAACAATCTTAGAGAAGATATCCCGAACCGATTCTAGAATGTCGGAAACAATGTTTAAATCGAGGGTAGATATGACGGGTATGCCTGAAAAATTCGGTGGACAGAATTTTAAGCGTTGGCAACAACGCATGAAGATCTGGTTAACCACCATAGGGTTAATCTTGATGCTTGAAATCGACTGTCCTACGGTGGAGGCGGAAAACCCCTCACCCGATAGCCATAAGGCGCAATCTGCGTGGAAGGAACGCGACCGTATATGTCATGGTTGCATCTTGTTGGCTCTGTCCAACACGTTGTTTGACGTATATTGTTCATCCACGCAGACTGCGAAGGGGCTATGGGAAGATTTGGATCGGAAGTATAACACCGAAGATCTCGGTATTGAGAAATACTCCGTAGCCAAATTCTTGAAGTTTTCCATGGCCGAGGGGAAGTCTGTTTCTGAACAAGCACACGAGTTTTTACTCTTGCTCCATGATCTAGAGGATGCCGAAATGAAACTTCCAGAGAAGTTTCAGGTCATGTGCATCATAGAGAAATTTCCCAAGTCATGGGAAGACTTCGGTATGACCCTGAAACACAGAAAGGGGAAAATCTCTATGGATGACTTGATGGTGGCAATTGCCATAGAGGAGGAACACAGGAAACAAAAACCTGTGCTTCCTGTTGATATTCAGGCTAAGGTCAATTTCATGACCTCGAAGGGCAAAGATAAAAAGGGAAAGGGTCCCAATAACAATAAAATGAAACCAAAGGGCAAGATCCAGAAAATGGCAAAGAATAAACCCTGCTGGCACTGTAATCAGGTTGGCCATTGGAAGAAGGACTGTCCGTCCTTGAAGGCTCAACCTAAGGCTACAGACGGGAGTCCACAAGTGAACATGATCACTATGGGACTCGGGGCTAGCGAGGGGTATGTCTCTGTAAAACCTGAACTATACCATATCCATGATCCAAATGAGTGGCTCGTGGATACGGGAGCCAATGTGAACATATGTTCTGACAGAACATTGTTTTCTTCTTATCAGACCTGCAGTGGTGGGACTGTGAAGATGGGGAACGATTCTGCGGCCAGGGTGCTAGGGTCAGGACAAGTCAACTTGAGGTTCTCCTCTGGACGAGTCTGGACGTTGCACAGGGTGCTGCATGTTCCTGACATTAAGAAGAATGTTTTATCCGGCTCTATCTTAGTTAGAAATGGTTTTGAATTAAACTTTAAATGTAATAAAGTTGTTATTCTGAGACATGGTGTCTTTTATGGTAAAGGCTATTTGGCTGACTTTGATTTGTTATTTAGAATTAGATGTGATTCAGTAAACATTAATGAATTGAATATTTTGAGTACTGAATGTTCTAGTTCTGTGTCTCAAGTTGTGAATAATCTTGAATCTTGTGATCTGTGGCATGGTAGATTGGGTCATGTAAATCTAAATTCGATTAAAAGGATGATGAATTTAGAATTGATCCCTAAACACACAATTGATAAAACTCAAAAATGTGAGATATGTGTGCAAGCAAAGACACCTAGGAAGTCTTTTCAGTCTGTCTCTAGAGATAGTGAGATCTTGGATCTAGTGCACACGGATATCTGTGAGTTTAATGGTGTGTTGACCCGAGACAATAAGAAATACTTTATCACCTTTATAGATGATGGCAGTAGATACTGCTATGTATATCTAATGAAAACCAAGGATGAAGCCTTAGAGAAATTTCTTATCTTTAAGAATGAGGCTGAGACACAAACAGGAAAAGTGCTTAAACGCCTTAGGTCAGATAGAGGAGGTGAATATACCTCTAACTTATTTGATGAACAATGCAAATCTTTTGGCATAGTTCATGAAGTTACGGCCCCATATTCACCGCAATCAAATGGGATAGTAGAACGGAAAAATAGAACCTTAACTGACATGATCAATGCTCTCCTACAGAGTTCTGGACTTCCAACCTATATGTGGGGAGAAGCCTTGAATACGGCTTGCCATATTCTGAATAGGGTGCCTCCAAGACATGTGGAAAAATGTCCCTTTGAACTTTGGAGAAATAGGAAACCGAGTTTAAGATATCTCAAAGTGTGGGGCTGTCTCGCTAAGGTTTTAGTCCCAGAACACAAGAGAAAGAAACTTGGTCCTAAAACTGTTGATGCGGTCTTCTTAGGTTACTTGGAAAATAGCTATGCATATAGGTTCTTGGTAATTCGGTCCGAGATACCGGGCATAGATGTCAATACTATTGTTGAACTCCGTGATGCTACCTTCTTTGAGGATGTCTTTCCATTAAAGACTGGGATTCCTCAGAATCTGACCATTGAGGGCGCCTCCACATCAGGATCTATTCCAGACCAAGTGGAAAGGATATCGAATGTGGGGGTTGAGACTCAACCTGAACCCAATGATCTCTCTGAAGAGATTGAGCCAAGGAGGAGTAAAAGACCTCGGATAGCCAAGGATCTGGGTAGCGACTTCGTTGTCTACCAGATCGAGGGTGATCCACCAAGTTATAAGGAAGCCATGGCTTCATCTGAAGCAAAACAATGGAAGGAAGCCATCAAATCCGAGATGGATTCCATTATGGCTAATGGAACTTGGGAGTTGGTTGATTTACCCAAAGGGTGCTCTACTATTGGGTGCAAGTGGATGTTTAAGAGAAAGCTTAGACCTGACGGATCAATTGAAAAGTACAAAGCCAGATTAGTTGCCAAGGGCTTTAGGCAAAAGGAAGGTATCGATTATTTTGATACATATTCCCCTGTAACTAGGATGACCACAATCCGGATGCTCATAGCATTGGCATCTGTATATGATCTCTCTATCCACCAGATGGATATGAAGACCGCCTTCTTGCATGGCGATCTTGAGGAAGAGATCTATATGGATCAACCTGATGGGCTTGTGACTCCTGGGAATGAGGGAAAGGTTTGCAAGCTTGTCAAATCCCTTTACGGATTAAAACAAGCACCAAAGCAGTGGCATGAAAAATTTGACAAGACTATTTTGTCATATGGCTTTAAGGTTCATGAATCCGACAAGTGTATTTATTCTAAGGTGAAAGGTGATGAGTGTATTGTCTTGTGCCTATATGTTGATGACATATTGTTGTTTGGATCACATATGAGGATTATTAATGAGACTAAGGTATTCTTGAGTAGCAAGTTTGAGATGAAGGACATGGGTGTTGCTGATGTGATCTTGGGTCTCAAACTGATAAGGTCAGTTGATGGGATTGTAGTTTCTCAATCTCACTATGTTGAGAAGGTACTTGAGAAATTTGGATATCAAGATTGCAAAGCTGTAAGCACTCCTTTTGATTCGTCCAAAACGCTATTTAAGAATAAAAGTGGAGTACCTGTAGCCCAGCTAAGGTATTCACAAGTGATAGGAAGTCTAATGTATCTTGCAAATTGCACGAGACCTGATATTTCATTCTCGGTTGCAAAGCTGAGTAGATACACTAGTTGTCCTGATCGTACTCACTGGGAGGCTCTGGATCGAGTACTGAAGTACTTGAAGGGAACTATTTCTCTTAGTTTGCATTATGGTAGACATCCATCTGTACTAGAAGGATACAGTGATGCAAGCTGGATTGGGAAAATAGAGGAGTCCGGGAGTAATGGTGTTACAGGGTATGTATTTACCCTTGGAGGCGGTGCAGTCTCCTGGAGGTCTGTGAAGCAGACCATTTTGGCTCGATCCACTTTTGAGGCCGAGCTGTGTGCTTTGGACACCACCGGAATTGAGGCTGAATGGCTAAGGGAACTTCTGTCTGAAATTCCCATGGTAGGTCAGCCTGTTCCTGCGATCTCGGTACATTGTGATAATATGACCACAATTGCCAAGATCAAGAGTTCAAAGTTCAATCAGAAAACAAGGAGACACATACAAATCAGACTTAAGACGTTAAGGAATTTGGTGTCTCGAGGAGTGTTGGCTGTGGATTTTGTTGGATCAAAAGATAACACGGCAGATCCATTGACTAAGGGACTTGATAGATCTTTAGTCCTAAAGTCTAGGCTTGGGATGGGACTGAGACCCATTGGGAGTTCCTCTACAGTAGCAACCCAACCTAACTGAGTGGAGATCCCACAAAGTAGGTTCAATGTGGTAATAACAAGCTGTTTGGAGAACTGGTTGGCACTCTAACTTTAATGCGTAAGCATGAGTGTCTTATCCCTGGAAGCATGAGTGCCATTTAAGCTGCAAGTTTAGGAAGAGCATAGGCTCTGAATGGGTTCAAGCCTTAGGGCAGGATGTTAGCAGTGCATCCTTGGAGAACGACACCTATGTAAGTGTTTCTGTGGGCCGCAGTTAAAGGAAGAGGGTCTTTCCTGAACACACTCATGAAACAGGATAAGGGTGCATGGCCTTTAAGAGCACCAACCCTGAAGATTGTACCAAGAACAACGCTTTGTTGTTTCTACCGTATACTTTAACACCAAGGTCTGAAGTTCAAGACGTAGTTCACTTCGTTCCTGTTAAAGTGAAAGTAGTAAACTCAGGTAGAGGTTCAAACCGGAAGGTACCTTTACTGAAAGCAAAGTGTGGGCAGTCGAAAGAAGTCTCTTGAATCCTTTTGAATCTCTTTTTCAAATTGGTGAATTCGTGGGGGATTGTTATATTTAAAGTTGTATTTAGACTTTAATTGGAAAGTCTATGTAATTACAATTGGCATTCAATTTGGTTTCAATTGGGAAACCAAATGGTTTGGAGGGTAAGTTGGGAATTCCCAAATTTGAAATATGGGAGTTTGGGTGGAAGTTTAGTCCCACACCGGGGAGAACTAAACTTTTTGGTGGACTTAAATATGAGTCCACACCCCAAGCTCTTGTAGCAATAGTAGAGAGGAGGAATGGAGGACCACACACGCGCGCGCGCGCGCTCCGCTCCGCTCTGTCTCTGGCTCCGGCTCCGGCTCGGGCTCCGTCTCGGGAGAGTCAATTCGGATCTCGGATCTCGATACTTTTGCTGTAGATTTCATTTGGTAAGTCGATTAAATTAATCGTGTACGATTAATTTGGTAAGTCGACTTAAATGGGAATTCAACTCGCCATTATGGGCGCGTTTTTTGGGATCCGAAAGGATGCGTCTTCGGGACGCATCTTTTGGAAACCAAAGGACGCATCTTTTGGAAACCAAAGATCGCATTCTTTGGAAACCAAAGGTCGCGTCTTTAAGACGCGAGACCCTCTATTTATATCCCTCACCCGACTCAGTTTTTCTACACTCGCTAGAAAAACCTCTCTCTCACGCCGTCTCTCTTGTTCTTCCTCTCGCGGACGAACGTCTTTCTCTTCACCTCTCTCGGCTGCAGTTCACTGAGGTACAATCGAGGACGATCCCGTTGGTGTGCGCCGACGACGATCGTGAACCGTCGTATCCTGGGAGCGGATCGCCAGTACCCTACGCACCGGTATTGTGGGGGCGATATCTTCTCTAAGGACAGTCCATTTTCATGGACGCTTCGGTGACTTCTAAACTAATCTCTATTTTATTTTGCTTGCCGCAATACGTTTATTGCTTTACCCTTTCTGGATCCTGCCCGTATTTGTGTTTCTGTTCTTTTAATCGGTTCCTATTTACATTGAATAATCGGATAATGATTGGGAAACATATGATTAATATGATTTTAATCTGCATCGTTTATCTGTTAATTCATTTGGATCCGATTTTATACTGTTTAATGTATGAACTGGTAATCTTATTTTCAACAGATTTTGCACACCGGCCATTGGTTTATCACATGCTGGACATGTGCCCCTCTCCCTCCCTCCCTCTCTCTCTCTCCACAAAAACATATGCAATTTGCATTTCCAAAGTTGATGCAGTTTAAACTTTAACTACATGACTGGTTATGTTTCGGAGATCAAGAAAACAACTTTAGAGAAGTTAAATTTGGATACGCTTATCAAGATCTCCTACTAACTATAAGATGTTCTTCGACACCCATCTCAGATCATTCTTCCCTCCATCTCGACAACCTCGCCCATTGGTAGGGCTTAGAATGGTTGCTAGCTACTTGTCATTTGAAGCATGCACCCGACAGAACCACCACCGCCTGATTGGACGGTGTGTTCTTATCGCTTATCTTCATGTGTGTTCGTTAGTTGCCCTCGCTTGATATACCATCGTTAAGGCATCCCTCTTGTGAGAGAAACGACACTAGGATGAGGCAAGGGAAAGAGGAAAGGAGGGGTTGTGGTGAATTAGTATGCAATGGTTTGTAGTGAGATATTTTTAGGAGCATTTCAAATCAGTACATCCTTTGAATTCATCATGATAGGATCTTCAATAAAATTGAGGGTTTATTTGGATCTAAATGAATAATATATTTGATTATATTAAAAAAAACTTCTCCACTTACTTATTTCTCCCTTCTTTTAAAAAAATTGGGTGAAAAATCTTATCTTCAAACTCGCTTGCATTTTTTGTTATAAGAACGTCGTTTGGATATTCATATGTAGAATCTACCTAGTGACAAAGTACAAAAGAAATTTTGGAATCCAATTGTTCCAACTTTGATGCATTCATTAAATGAACTTAATCTGGCTTTGGGTAAAAGATTGATTCTAAGTTTTGGGTTGGAGAAATTATTCCTCATTCATCTTTTTGTTGTTCTTATTAGTAACCGTGATCTTGAGGATGTTATTGTTAGCAATATTATAGGTGTTGAACAATGAAGGAAATCCATAGAAGAAGACATGTTAATTTTTGAAAATGTTATGATGCTTCCAATGAGGCTAATGAGGCCGATGCTTCGTCTTCTTTCCTTCTGTATCATCAGATGCCAAACTATCGGGCTTGTGGGAAAGGAAGAACTCAACATACAGAAATTCAGTGGCTGGAGTGCAGCCCTTCAAAGCGTCATTTGCTGATCGTTGATGGCTCCAGTGATGGCACATTTTTATCCGTTAGGTTAGTAACTTCTTTCCCTACTTAATTGTGGGAAAAAGCTTTGTTGTTGTTGTTGTTGTTGTTGTTAGGTTAGTAACTTCTTGGTGGCCTCCCGTTTATTGCTGTTGCGAACTCTTTCAGATGATGAATGACCAATAGTGTCGTTTGAACGTTTCAAAAAAGAGGGAAGGAAAGGTGGCAGAAGAGAAAATGGAGTGTCATCCTAGGAAGACTTGAGCCCTGGTCAAACGTCCTACCGAAGATCGCAATCCTTTCGGTTTCATTGTATGTCATCAACTCAAGTGCGAGTTGACAACATTAAAAGATAAGTCTCATGCAATTCACTGCCAAATCCTCAAAAAAGAAGCTCGAGAGGTCCATGTTGAAGACGATGAAGGCCAAAGGATCAAGAACGTCCCGAGCAGTCAAAGAAGTCCATTCCTACTAGTTGGGAGCATCATTGTCCAATCCACAACTCCAACAAAGAAGATTCATGAGGAAAATAAGACAAGGCAATCTATTCCAAGAAATTGTAAGGGTTGATCAATGGCAGTCGGTACACACCAATGTAATTAGGGAAATATTAGGAGTACCAAACCCTCATCATCGGACACAAAACGTAATCCTTCTCCCTAGATATCATGATCAAGCAATCCTAAAAAATCAGAATGTCGAAATGAACACATATGATAGGACCACAGATGGACCCCTTCGACCTTCTTCTCCGATAGATCATTAGTACAATATATCATACTTGAAGCTCATCTAGAAGTTTCCAAATAATTTGCACTATGCGTGTTGTGTTCGCACATGCATGCATGTTTTAATGATGATAAAAAGATTATTTCTTTGTTTTACTCGGGTTGTGTGGCAAATCAACGATTTGATGCTAAATGATTCAACACAAAGATTGAGCTAAGTTGGAGCTAAGAATACGATGGAATATGAACTCAATAAATTACTAAAAGAAGAAGCTCTCGATGATTAGAAGTTTTGGATAATATGTAATCAAACTCAATAAATTACTAAAAGAAGAAGCTCTAGATGATTAGAAGTTTTGGATAATATGTAATCAACACTACTACTAGTTTAAGTTCAAAGGTTGAAGTTTTGGATAAAATGGCAGAATTATAAATATATTTTAAATAATTTAAGATTCTTTTTATAACATTTAGGAGACTTTCTTTATATGCTAATTAGAATCCAGCACGGAAACAAGTACGTTAGTTTACTAGCAGTGAGATACAAAAAATGAGCCAATCAAATATATCGAATCAATGTCCATATCCCTTTTATCATGTTTGAGGTCATGTTGGTGTTGTTTTCCCTTTTGTATTTTATCCAAGTCTTTTTAGAAGATCTTGTGTATACTTCATCTGACAAGTTGGATCTACCTTTCCATTTTCAAAAAATTAGCACATAATAAAAGAGATTTCAATCTTTCATACAAGCTCTAGCTCTTGGTGCATCGGTTAGTTTATATAAATCTTTCTTTAGCTTATAGACGATTATATCTTTATTAACAAAGCTATCTTCATCTAATAAAAATATTTTCTTTGAAAAACATTAAGAAAAATGATGTTCACACCCATTTGATGAGCTTTGATAATTAATTGTACAACATAGGTAAGTAACATCCCATTTGGTGGTTGTATCCTTGTTCAACCAATGTTGCCTTATTTCTAATCAGCTGATGTTCCTCATTTATTTTATTTTTGCAGATCTATTTAGTTCCAATTATCGGTGTATTTTCTAGTTTAGGTACCAATTCTTATACTACATTTCTTGTAAATTGTTAAGCCCTTGTCGAATTACAATTGTCAAAATGTTTTTTTAATGCATTATTTACAATATTATCGTCTATTTGTGATACAAAGTATCAACTACAAAGTTGATATTTAGTTGTGAGCGTGTTAACTTAGTATATTATTTCTTCGGTTACTTGTAGTTAAGGATATCTTTTGTTAGAGATCCATCCCTTAGGTAAATTGTGTTTATTAATATATTTTAGCTTAATTTTATCAGTAAAGGCTTCTTATTATTATTATTCTTCAAATGCATTTTCTTGACGATTTGATTCTTCTGAATTTTTATCAAATAATTCTTCTGATTTTTCATCAAATTTTAGGTGCATGGTTTCTTCTACAACTAGGATATTTTGGTTTAAAATTATATAAGACTTTATCAAATAATTCTTCTGATTTTTCATCAAATTTTAGGTGTGTTTGCGTAATCTGCGTTTCGAGTCAGCATTGTGGAAGGGTGTTCGTACGATTCTCCCGGATCTTCCTCATCTCTTACGTCCATGCTTGGGCAATGGTTGTAATTTTTTTCTTCTGGACTGATGATTGGATGAATGGCGGGCCGCTTGCCTCCCATTACCCCCGCTTATTTGCTCTAGCAGATGACAAGAGGGCTCGTGTTGCGGACTGTTGGGTTGATGGTGTGTGGAGACCCACTTTTCCTGGTGCGCTCTCTGATCGTCGTAGACAGAAACTTCTGGATTTGATGGAATCCTTATCTAGGATTGGGGGCCCTGGAATTTACCATTGGGTTTGGAGAGAAGGCGTTTTCTCCGTGAAGAAGGCCTACACATTGATGATCAAAGGAGCGGAACAACTTCAAGAGGATCTTATTAAGGATTGCAGGATGATATGGAACCTGAGAATTCCAACTCGTATTAAAGTATTCATGTGGCTTCTAAGGCAGGGACGACTGCTCACGAGGGAAAGGCGTGCCCGCATCTTACGCTGTGAGGATAACTCCTGTGTTATATGTAGTTCGGCAGTGGAATCCGCGAAGCACCTCTTTCTAGAATGCAAAAAGATAAAAGAGTTCTGGCAGATGTTAATGTGGGTTGGGTTGATCGTAACAACATGACAACATTCTGAGAATCCCTCCTCAACTCTCGTTTCCGTCCAAATGCAGAGAGATTGGCGCCGGTCTCAGGCTTATGGGCTCTTTGGCTTGCTAGAAATTGTGTAATTTTTCGTGCCGAGAGATTTTATATAGAAAATGTAACCCACCTTGCTCGGACTCTCCTCGAGTCCTCGTTGTTATAATTATTTTCTTAATATATTTGGGGCGGACACCTATGCGTGTTTCTCCCTTTTTGCATAAAAAAACACAGGTTCAAGTATCCAATGAATATGCTTTCTTACCTTTATCGTATCATAATAAAGTTCAAATCATGTCTCAAAGGATTGGTCGGATTAATACATTGTTTAATACATATCATGCAACTATGTTTCTTCATCCCAAGAGCATATAAGTAATTCATATTCAATTAATAAAATTCCAGTACATTCTTGTAATGTTTTACACTGTTTCTACAGCTCTATTTCATCGAGGTGTTCTCATAACCCAACCCTCTAATGGAGACAAGCATGATAATTCAGTTCCTAAACATCTTGGTGTTAATTAATGTGTCCATAGAAATTTTGGTAACAAATCCTCTATATTATGGGCTTCTTCCAAATGGCAACGTATACCTAAAATTGTACATCATGTATTCCATTTAATCACCACTATATATATATATATATATCTTCCATTAATAAAGCAATCTAAGTCGAAAATTTGTAGTCAAAACATTGATAAAGTTTCAATTATTCTCTTTGTACAAACGATGTCCAATGCCATAAAAAGGATACATCATTTTTTCTTAAAAAATCAAGTTTTCTACAATACTAATTATTTACTTGAGGAACAAAATTTTATCAAAATTTCCAAGATATTGTGTGAGAAGTACAACGTCCGGCTATTGGCTTGGTTCACTCGTGCCTCCAACTCCCATTAAGGTATGTCTGTATATATTATAAAACAATAGAAAATTAAGTCTAAATTCAAAATGAGCTTAGATCTAACGAAGCGATCTCCACTGGTTTAGAAATAAAACATAACCAATTTCTAAAATAGCTTTGCATAAAATGCATTGTGAACAATAAAGCAATGCTCAAGAGAATATAAAGTGAAGTTTTTTAACTAATTATATTGCAAGAAACTTTAAGTTTCAAATGCAAATAATTACAATGCTAACTATTAAAAATATCACAAACCAAAATTGCTAATTTATAGTTGTTGTGACAACACTACTTTGAGTAATTGCACTAAGCACATGAACAATGAAACAAACTAAATCATACATTTAGACAACCTCAAAGTTCAAAGAACATGTTCAATTTGTGTGATGCTTAAAACCCATGTATATACATATTATGGACTCAAAGTCCTCTGAACCATATCTAGCGGTTATCATATCGCATGAGATTTTGAGCTATTGTGATTTAAAGCTATAACGACAACATGGTTATCTTAATTCCTTCTGTCACATATCACATTGGAATAAATCTTAAAGTTTAGGTATCATATTTTTACTTCTTATTTCATGTACGAGATTAAATTAGGTGTATAGTCTAGGAACTTTTATATAATTTACTCATATTTTAAAAATGAAAAACTAAATTACCGACTAGTTAAAGAAATATAATTTTGTCCAACTCAAGTGGTGTTTGGCCACTTGGCATATCTTGTGATGTGTGCAAACCAACGGTTTTTCTAACCAACTCCCAACAACCGAATCTAGCCGTTAAAAGAGTGGTTAATGCAAATTATGCAACATCTGATTTGTGGATAAAATAAAAGAATGGCAATAAGTCTATTCTTTTGAGATGTCAACGTGATTCTCCCCAATTTTCTACAAGGACTTGATAAGTAGAGAACATGAGATCCCTGTCGAAGGTCTATATTTAATTCAGGTTTCCCATATGGACATTAATTATTGGGATTTTTTACTATTAGTACCCTTTGGGTGCGTTTGGTATGGAGGTTAAGGTGAGTTAAACTGGTCGATGTAACTCGTTTTTATGTTTTTGTGTTTGGATAGAGGGTTAAACTATGAGTGGATTTGTTGCATGTTTGTTGTGATATGATTGTATTGAAGTTTAGAAGAGTGAGTAGTTATTGTGATGTGATTGTATTAAAGTTTAGAAAAGTGAGTAGAAGTGGAGTAGTTTATAATTTTTATATAATATGATGGTATAATATATTTTTTGATGGAATTGATAAAAGAGAATTGAATTATTTAATGTATTAAAAAAAGTAAAAGTAGGACCCACATAGGAGATATAAAAAAATGGAGTAAGGGGGATAAACTCCACGGGGGCAGGGGTAAACTCCCCTTTGGAGAGTTCACCCCTTGTACCGAACATGACAGATATTGCGGTTACAGTTGTGCTCTTACTCTTTTTGCTATAACAATTGTATCCAGTATTCTTACAAAGTTCATAGTATTGTACTTCTATCATTACACTTATGTCCCTATTTTGCTGTAACGGAAAGGCGATAGTACTTTGAGTTCTCTAAGGAGACATGAACCCATGTGTTATTAAAAATATATGTGGTCATAATTGTAATTTCATAATCTCGGAGGGTACAAGTGTAAAAAACCGTAATTATTGTGAAGTTTTTGAGTTTACGTATAGATGATTTTCTTTCCTCATATAATAAATAAGGGAAAAAGGAGCCTACCTCGGCGGGTGTAGGTAACTTCCTACACCCGACCTAATTTTTCATTATTTTTTGATTTTTTTGAAATGAAACCTTGGGAGATTTAGATCACTATGTATCACCATGTTGTCATTTCAAATTCAACTTAATTCGAGACTTCTATCATCTCCATCAAGTCTACCAAATTTTAACAGTCTCAGAATTGCTGAAATCGACCCGGCCTAGATTAACATGTTAGGAATGTTTGTTTTGCATGAAACTTGAAACACATATTCCCCTTAACATATTAAGTTTATCCCCCCAGCTTTTAATCCAAAAAAATAAAAAAATAATCAAAAAATAGGGGTGGGTGCAGGGAATTTCCTACACCCCAATAAATAAGTACCCTTTTGAAAAGCTAGAATTTTTGACGGGGGGTGGGTGGACAATGTATTATTTGTCTAATTGATTTTGTCATTACTTGATTTAGTTGTTGGTGTTTATTAAATTTCATTTGTTTCATAATTTAGGGAATTTATTCCAAATTATTTCTTACTAATTTTTATAAGATCATTTTACAAAATACCTCTATAAATTTATGATTTTAACATAAAATTTTCTAAAACTATTGTGATTAATCAAAAAATCTTCTAAAAAATTCTTTAGTTGATAGAAATACGCTTCCATTAATGTGATGTTAAGTTATACTGTAAAATTTAGCATTCCTAACTATGTTATATATTATATTAATGTGATGTTAAGTTATACTGTAAAATTTAGCATTCCTAACTATGTTATATTATAATATAGTTTGAAGTATACAAATGAGTGTACATATGTACATATCCGATTTCTTATTGAATCGGTTTTATAAGCATATTTTGACATTTTCATCTATGTCCATCATAAAATAGCTATGAATACAATCTCCAATCTAATGTGCATATGTGTTTGTATGTATTTGATCAGCATTCTATTTTTTTCTACGTGCAAAAAATTTTGGTCACAATCTAAGTCACCTAATTTACAACTCCTTCGAAGAGCAACCAATTGAAAGCATAAGTAATTCTCAAAATGTTCATTAATTAGTGATAAGCACGAATTTTAGGAATTACAGATTTATCGTTTGATGCAACGAACAATTCAATTGAATATGTTCTTAACCCGCAACACTTCTTGAATGTCAATCTCCTCAAACTTATGGTTTAAGATAATATTGAAATCTTAGAAACAAGAGCCACACACATACAAGACAATTTTACAAAGAGGTACAACCACTTGAATTTACACTATGTAAATAACAAAATATATGAATTAAAAATATGGATATTTTGCCACTAAAAAGTCATACTTTGGTATGTAATATTAATATGCATGTAATGTACAAATCAATGACTCATACTTAGATTATTATATAAAATGTTGTTCTTCCCTAAGTGTAATTTAGGGAACAAGTGTGATAAATGGACACTGCTGTAAAATTTTATGGTTTTTATCACTTTTGCCATTCTTAAATTCTACAATATCATTTATGTCCCTTCCTTTTTTGCAATATCAGAGGTGCCCCTACCTTTTTATAAAATCCGCAGTTCAGCCCTCCCGTTAAGGTAAAGTAGGGCATAAGTGATATTAAAAAAGGTAGAAGTGTTAATTTTATAAGAATATCGGAGCACAATTGATATTACAAAAAAGGAAGGGACACAATTGATATTGCAGAAGTTAAGAATGTCACAAGTGTTAAAAATCCGATTTCCAATACAATGACACACACTTAATTGTAAAAAGATTAGGATTTTTATCAGTTGTGCCCCTTTCAGATATTGCAATATCAGTTATGCCCCATCCTTTTTTGAAATATCAGTTGTACCCCTCACTTCTTGACATTCTTGTACACATGCGCCCCTCTGTTACTTTGACTGTCAATTTGTTGAACTGAACCAATATAGAGTTAACACAGGCATAATTGTCCAAACATGTTTCCCCCTCCTCATCTCCCTCATAATCCTCCTTTGTGATGCCTCCGCCTCTCTCCTCCTCCTCTCCATGTCTTTCATCCTTGATGACCCGTTTGAGGCCACTGCAGAGCTAACAGATGTCGAGGTCGAGAAGGATGAGGAGCTCACCGAAATTGAGGAAGAGATGGAGGAGTTTGCAGCGATATCGCACCCGTCGAAGGTGGTAGAGGAGCTTGCCAAAGCTGAGGAAAAGACGGAGTAGGATTGGGAAGTGGAGGAGCTAGGGGCGAAAGAGGAGCAAGGGGCGGAGGAGGCTGGGGAAGGGAAGGAGGAGCAGGGGAAAGAAGAGACTGGGGAGAGGGAGGACGAGGAGTAGGAGGGGACAGAGGAGGAGCAGGGGGAGGTGGAGGCTGGGGAGGGGTCGTAAGAGGATGGGGAGGAAGAGGCGGAGGATTTTTTTGAATTTAATTCCTCTTATGTCTCCAAAGTTAACGTCCTTTTGTGTTCGGGATGGATGGCAACTAACCCCATGGGCACAAGTGATCATTACGGAAGAAGTCAGTGGCACAACTGATATTCCAAAAAAAGGAGAGACATAACTGATATTGCAACATCTCAAAGGAACACAACTGGTAACAAAGTTGCGAGCACATGCACAGTTGGAAAAATTCAAATGATCACAAGTGTAAATTTCTAAAATCAACTCCGAAATTTAGGGTTTTTAGTCTTGTTCCCCTCCGATATTATGTAATTATATTTACGCCCTTGCCTTTACTACAATGGATTCGTCATGTATGCATATGATCCAAGCAAGAGTTTAACCTACCTAACTAGTCGTGATCTCTACGAGCTAACATTGATTTTTTAAAAATAAGGAAGCTGGGTCGGGTCAGGTTATCCTGGATTCTCACGGGTTCGGACTGGGCCTAACTCGAGCTCAGTATTTTTGCAATAAGAGGGGCCGGACTCGGTCCATATGTACATCATGCCGGTCCAGAACAAAGCTATTACGGGTCGGATCAAGGTCGGATCATGGCCGACCTGACCGAATGCTCCACCCTAATTGGCCACATGGAAGACCAGACCACAATGTGCTTCCAAGTGATGAAGACCCCAACGGCAGTTTGGAGCCATGTGCTTAGCCATATTATAATCCTTGATAATTAAGATCATGTGATCCACCTAATTTGTTGCATAATTGGACAGTGAATTTAATATATGATCAGATAAAAAAGGAGAATATTTTAATCCGGGCAATCATGAGGATACTAGTTAGGTCAATTGTCTGTTTGGAATTAGATTCCTTAGAAGATGATATTGGTAAGGAGTGATTTTCATATTCAAGGGAAAAGGGTTTTGGTGGTTATCAAATTTAATATTATTTACAATGCTTGATAATATTCTCTCTTTTCTAATATGCCATATGGGTATTTCTTTTTCATGGTAAAGGTTCCAATCATCGTTAAATTGTGCATAACATATGGACGTTGACGTACCTACCTTTGAGATTTAGTTAATATATTGGAAGGGTTTTAAAAAATTAAACGAGCATCTAATTATTGTTGCCTTTTTTACTACAAAAGAGAGGAAATTTATATATGATAGTTATTAATCACGCTTTTTATATCATAAACTCCTATTAAATTGGATTTATTCGTAGATTTTTTTGGCCGGGGATAATTTTTGCATAGGATAAACTAGGTTCTGGATTTCTTACATTTAAAGTTAGTTGCACTTAGATCTTTATTATTCATGATTTTATTTGTTAATTACATTTTAGCTCCTAAAGTTATTGAAAATTAGAGTCAGGTACAATAAGTGCTATCGAAAACCATAAAAAAACTGAATAATCATTTCAATGGTAAAATATAAAGTTTGACATACCATGATGTATAAGGTACATTTTATGCTCAATTAAACACATTTGTTGTCTTTAAATGTTAAAACAATAGGAAAATTGGACTTTATCAATTTTGAATGCATGTAAGAAAATAAAATGCATTCTCCAAATAGGATTCTGTAGACGATATTATACACTTCATCACAAAATCATTTCTACTCTAATCATGTTTTACTACTTCAACTTTTGTGATTAATCGTACATAACTGTTTCTCTACCTTACATTATTCCACTACAAGAAATTAGATATAAGACAATAAATTTTTGAATATTTGTTGCGATATCTTTCGATGTTAAAGATAAAAAAACAAATAGTATTCATTTTCAAACCATATTGTCTACTTGTAATTAGCAACGAATGCCATATTATTGTTAAAGGTCCATATAACAACGACGTTTCTGTTGAATTATTCTATAAAATTCATACCAATCCTTGACAGAATTAGCAACGATTAGAAAAAAAGTCAACAAGTACATGTTGTTATACGATTCAGTGGGAGGAATATAGCAATGAATACCATTATTCGTTGCGTATGTAAAGAAGTAAGCAATAAATAATATTCATTGTTATATATTTAACTACGGAAAATATGACAATGAATATTAAATTATTTGTTGCATTAAGTCACTTTTCTTGTTTTGTTCTTACATGTAGCTATCTTAATTGTACATGCATTACAACAAAATTAGTATATGATAATTAATAATATGAACGTTCATTAATTGTCATATCTTTCGATGTTAAATAAATAAATATTTATTTATTACAAAATTATCTTTTATTCTTATAATCCATGGTGAAAGTCATATTGATTGCTAAAGTTTCGTATAAAGATGATTATCATTTGATTTTTTTTCCATTTTAATTATGTATTAATCATTGTTAATCTAGCGACGTTTAAAAGAAAAATCAACAACAAACGTTGTTATATGATTAATTGTTAGCAATATAGCAAGAAGTATGATATCCAGTACAAATTTAATTAATCGAGTAATGTTACCGTGCATTTATTTACGAAGATATAACGACGAATATTATTATCTATACCGATCTCGTTGTAGTAATGCTCAAACTAGCTAAGAAAATTTTGATCAATCCTGAATCAAACACATAATTGAAACAAAATTTGAAGAGATGGAAACAACTCAACGTACATTTAGAAGATAGAAAATAAATATAAGGGTAAATTACAAAAATATAATGGCGACCGCGACCATTGCCACGCCACGTCTCCACCGGATGCCGGAGGCCGTGGCGGGATTGCAGAGGGAGAGGGCTTTCATCTCGACGGAGGTGTAAGGTGTTGGTGGCGGAATGTGGGGAGGAGTTGCTAAGAGGGGTTTGCAGAGGGAGAGGGTAAGGGTATATTCGTCCATATACATCACAAATCGAGTAACTCATTAACGTTGTTGGGGCCTCTTCTGTTAAATCAAAGATGAGTCCCCTATTTGTTACAAATTAAAAATTAGTCCCTAAATTGGAAATCCATGTAAAGGTCGGTCCCTTTGTTGTAATTTACCCTAAATATGATTAACTCGAAATCGTCTTTCCATGTCTATTTTTTAATGTAGAGTCCACCTTTGAACACGAATTAATTATTGGGCCACCCTATACACTTTTTTAGCTATAAAAGGTGATATGATATTCTCTCTAAAGACTATAATAAAACCAGAGATGGATTAATTAAAAGAAACAAACTTAGCATGCCCTTAAAAGGTTACCTCTTTAGAGCTCGCTAATCATCAAAGGAATCTAATCGCCTGTTCTATGCCAAAATACACTTGTATACGTATATACACAGAGCAAATTTACATATATACACTTATAGATATGTACATATCTACACATATATACATATGCATGTAAATAGATAGATACATGTATAGGAAACTTCACATGAGGTGAGTTCTCTCCTTCGATAAAAAAACCAACAGCAATTTGTGCATTCCCATATATTCTACATGTTGTTGCTTTCAAAAAAGTTCTACTGCAGTTTAGCCATTGATCCAATGGGTAAGCATCAACACTGCAAGTACTTAAAAATCACTATAACAAAATATGTCTATAACGAAGCTTTTTTTAAAAAATATGTTTCTATATCTTTCGTTGTTAAATATATGATGACCGTATTATTCGTTGAGACATTATTTTTATACTTGAAAGCCGCGATCAATTTCATATATGTTGCTATATTATTAGCAACGATGTATATAACAGTGCTTATCCATTGCTATTTTTCAATTTTTTTAATGTTAGTTCAAAATTTTGTAGGATATAGAGAATATCTTGAAAAGTAACAAGAGATAAGTGTTGCTATATGAACCTTGCTAATAATATAGCAACAAATATGACAATCATAATATATAATTTCAGAATAAATAATATCATTGTTATGTATTTTAGGGCTTTATCATTTGTATCTTTCTTAACATCCAAAATATCAAATAC
The DNA here is from genome assembly GCA_037367405.1 of Ottelia alismoides. Classification (NCBI taxonomy): domain Eukaryota; kingdom Viridiplantae; phylum Streptophyta; class Magnoliopsida; order Alismatales; family Hydrocharitaceae; genus Ottelia; species Ottelia alismoides. The sequence continues at coordinate 28,890 of JAZKJV010003146.1, read as the reverse complement.
GCCTATCCTTTTTTGGAACATCAGTTTTGCCCCTACCATCTTACGAAAATCATAACTCTCCTCTTTTATAATATTACTTATGCCCCTACTTTACTTTAACAGAATGGTATAACTGAGAATTTTGTAAGAAGATAAGGACACAACTAATATTCCCAAAAAAAGAGGTATAATTGATATTGCAGAAGTTAAGAATGGCAGAAGTTAAAAAATTATAAAATTATTATTATATATGACAAAAACTTTGGACACAATTTTCTTACATAACAATTCTGATTTAAATAAAAGAAATGAGCTCACTCACATCTTCCTACTAATAAATTCATTCTATATAATTCAACTAAATTTTTTTGTGTTTGATGCATATTTAACAATGAATGATATAATAGCTGATCCCAAAACATTCGTCTTTATAAATAAATTTTGTTGTAGTGCCACCCATATACCTTTGATCATAAGCACCTTAGACGTTGGTAACCTAGAAATGCGACGATCACTTGGACAGGTCATACTCAACTAACGCAACGAGGACGTAGTCGTACTAGTTAATCTTAGTAGGAATTTAAGGGGCTTAATTTCCGTGGCGAATAGAGTAACTAATCAATTTAGGGTAGCTTGTCATAACTATATACTGAAATCTAGTATCAAGTACTAACATGTGAAATTCAAGCAATGTTTCTTGACTAATTTGGCTAATGAAAGAGTGCGATCCAATCTATGAAAGGTAGAAAGTAATTAATCACATGTATACTGATCACGTAAGCAAAACAAGAAAGGAGAAGACGTGCAATGGCGGTCACCATACATGTATGTTTAGATATTAATGGCTAATTAATTGTGATCTTCCATTTATGACCAAATCATGAATTAATTAGATGAAAGCTCCTTTGATGAAGCCTCCAAGTGCCAGCGTCGAAGCTGCGCGGAAGAAGGAAGAGAAAACTTTGATTGAGGTCAAGTATGTGGGTGTCATATAGCAATCATCATTCGACTTTTTTCTCCAACTCTACTTGTGCTAATGGCATGCGATTATAGAAATAAAAAGGTAATGCCATGACGAGCACTTCGGCCATGGCTCTCAAATGAAGCAAGCTTGTATATTCTATATGTACATGAGATTCCATTTGCTCAACCATCGTATCATTTGCAATAATCGTGTTTCTCCCGTGATAAATGAGAATATTTGCATCCATCGACTTCATTTACTTAACCTATATACCCCCGCCGGCGACCGCCGCTGACTGACCGGTCTATAATCATGCCATTGTATCCATGCATGTCGAGTTCATTCCTAGCATAATGTGTAACCAGATGCTCGACTTCGTCATCTGGTTGCAAATAATTGGACTTTCATAATACATGCATGTCCAGATGTATGCATGTATTTGCATATAGATTTTGATTGAGACTCGGTCGGACCCTTAACGAGTCGAACCCGAACTCAGACTGTTTTCCGACAACCCTAGCTACAACGTTAAGCAGACGCGATACATCGGAATCGAGATGAAAATCGATTTGTCACGATAATCAAGGCCCGTTTTACGAATTAATTATCATATTCGAAGCAAATCTATCTATATCTGTAGTGGTAGCAACAATCTCAGCAACCTCTAGGAAGCCTCGTGACTGTTTCCCCTACGCAGCCATTTGTTTTATGAAACCAAAGCCTTTCCTCTACAGCTTCCCGTGCCCTAATGGGGAAGATGGCGATGATTTAGGCATAGATTAAGCACAAAGCTACCCTCCTCTCCTTTCCCTGCAACTCATAATAGCATCTCTCAACAAATTAGGGGTCCGCCCGCGGCGCCGACCACCCCCATCACGCGTTGCTTCGAAATTAGGGTTTGGCCCTTAGCACCATAACCTCCCCCGGTTACTTTATTTGATCCCGTATCCGAATCACAAGTATTTTATTCCTTTGAAGGAAACTTTATCGTTCAATATCTTCCATCCAATAGATCAAAATTCAAAAATTCTTACCATCTAAGAAAATCCAAAAATACAAGGAAGCAAGTTCTGCTGGGGAGGAACCCGCTAATGGTCTGGTGGTAGAAGCAGTGGTTCACATTTTAAAGGACCTGAGTTCGAATCCTACTAGTGAAAAAAAAAAGTTCTGCTAGGGAAAAAACCACAGTCTTCCTGTGGCGGTCCTAACTGCTACAAAGACATACACCATTTTACCAGTAGACGCACATTGTTACGGTGAGATACTCGTTCTTACCATCCTTAACTTACCAAATAATGCTAATAAGTTTTTTACCAACTGATAAAATTATTTATTATACCAAAAAAATACCATGTTATTGAAACGTCTCGGGCTTAGGTCCCAGGTTCATGACAACTTATTAGGTTCAGGCACAATTAGACCCGTTGACAACTACCAAAAATGCTTAAGCTCAAGTTGTCAAGTAGTAATCCCCACCACTGGCGGTTGCACGCTCCGGGTAGCCTTTTCCTTCAACCTCTTTGTAGGGGCGGCTCCACCTCTCGGGTAGCACTTTTCACTATCAGAGGGAACATGACTTTGATACCATTTGTAACGTCCCGGGCTTATGTCCCCGGTCCGTTATCGAGAAAACTGGTCCTGACAACTTATTAGGTTCAGGCCCAATTAGACCCATTGACAACCACCCAAAATGCTTAAGCTTAAGTTGTCAAGTAGTAATCTCCATCACTTATAAACCGCACCCACACTTCGTGAATTTAGATATGACACTATGTTTGGAATTGGGATGTTACAGTTATAATGATTGGAAGCACATTTTTACTAACTAAAACTCGTTTTTAAACCCAACACCGTCCTTCCTTTGATGGACGGTGGTGATGATGACAACAGACCTTATTGTGATACCCATCATGGGATCCGAACCTATTGCGTCCCTGATAGCATGGTCGTTATCGTCATCCTCTCCGCATTCGCATCTCTACGATGGCTATGTTTAATCACGCAACCTCCTTTAATAATAAATCTATATCATTTGTTTAATCCCATCTCTGCAGAGAAACAAAATCGAGAATCTCTGTTGAGACCTGAATCCAAACTTAAGCTAACACAAGCGATCACATGCAAACCATAACCACCATCCCCCACACCACACTTACCCCTATATATACCCCCACTCCACTCACCACCATCCCAACACACCTTAGCCCAACTCCCATCTCCTCTTCTTCAACCCATCTCCTCTGCTCCAATTCCTCTCGCATCCCTGTATCTCATCAGCTTTCTCTATCCATCGGTGCTTCCACACATGGATCGTCTCTTCGACCTCCCAACCTCGCGCCGTCTGACCTGGGTCAACGGACCGCTCATCATCGGAGCGGGCCCCGCAGGCCTCGCTGTCGCTGCGTCCCTTCGCCACCAGGGTGTCCCCTTTGTAATCCTCGACCGCTCCAACTGCCTAGCCTCACTCTGGCAGCTACGCACCTACGATCGCCTCAAGCTCCACCTCCCGAAGAAGTTCTGCCAGCTCCCTCTCCTCCCCTTTCCCGACCACTACCCGGAGTACCCGACCAGGGCGCAATTCATCGACTACATCAAATCATACGCTGCCCACTTCGACATCCAGCCGTGTTACAACGAGGCGGTCCAGTCAGCACGGTACGACGAGACGAGCGGGCTGTGGAGGGTGAAGGTTGCCACATCAGCTGGTGACGTGGAGTACATATGTCAATCTATAGTGGTGGCCACGGGGGAGAACGCCGAGAACGTGGTTCCCGAGATGGAGGGGATAGAGGGCTTCGCCGGTAAGGTTATCCACGTGAGCGAGTACATGTCCGGGGAGGTGTACCGAGGCCAAAACGTGCTGGTGGTGGGTTGCGGTAACTCCGGGATGGAGGTGTCCCTAGACCTCTGCAACTATGGAGCAAAGCCCTCTATGGTGGTTCGCGATTCGGTGAGTTTTATTTATTTATATATTTATTTTTATATGAATTGTTTTAAAATTACAAGTAAAATAAAGCTCACATGCTTATCGCCACAACAGGTCCATGTGCTCCCAAGAGAGGTCCTAGGCAAATCTACATTCGAGCTAGCCGTGCTCCTCATGAAGTGGCTCCCTCTATGGATCGTCGACAAGATCCTCATCCTCCTCGCATGGCTCACTCTCGGGAGCCTCGCGAGGTACGGCATCCGTCGACCATCGGTCGGTCCACTCCAGCTCAAGGACAAGGCTGGAAAGACTCCGGTTCTTGATATCGGTGCATTGGAGAAGATCAGGTCGGGCGAGATCGAGGTGGTTCCTGGAGTGCAACGATTCCTACGCGATGCGGTGGAGCTCGTGGACGGGCGGGTTGTCGACGTCGACGCTGTCGTCCTGGCGACGGGTTACCGGAGCAATGTTGCCCAGTGGCTGCAGGTGAAGTCCAGTGCCTCTTTTTTCTATAGCTTTGAGTGATTGGTAGTTATGTCAGTTGGCGAATATTTTACTTTTAGTCTACAAAATAAAATAAATTACAGAATCTTTACACATTGCCCCCTATACTCTGCATTATCACGCACATACTCCTGCAAAATATCTTAACATGGAATCTGGAAAACAATGCAGGGAACAGAGTTCTTCACAAAGGAAGGGTACCCAAAGACCCCCTTCCCCAACAGCTGGAAGGGGAAGAACGGGCTCTACGCCGCAGGATTCACGAGGAGGGGGATCGCTGGGCTCTCCATGGACGCCACGAGGATCGCAGAGGACATCAGCAGGGCCTGGAAGGAGGAGACCAAGCAGGCCAGGAAGCTCACTGCCTGCCATAGGAGGTGCATCTCACAGTTCTGAGACAGATCTCGAAGACCCCCCCTTCGTCTTGTTTGATCACCACCACCTAATCTGCAGATATGGGGTTTTTGAACCCTTGAATATCTGCCTTAGGGAGAGTGAGACCCCTTGTGTATTTTTTTAAGGGGGGTAAGTAATAGTATACTGCTGCACTGTTTGTATGTAGAGGTAATGTAAAGGAAGAAGAAGACGGAAAGCCCTCTCCTCAGGATCGACCCAAGTTTTGATTTACCCAAACAGTGGGATCTTGTTCTCTGACGATGATGAGGCTTCTTTTATTTCATTTGTTGTTTTTGTTGCTTTATGCATGTCTTTGAAATAAACGTGATGACGATATATGTATCTCTCTGTGTTCGTTTTAATCAGTTAATGGATTGTTTGTGTTCCTTTCTCTTTTTGTGTGATCTTTTCTCTGTGATGACGATATATGTAACTCTGTATGTTTGTGATGACGGAAAATTGTTTTTCTAGTGTTGATCCTAAGCTTTTCTAGTGTTGATCCTAAGCTTGAGTAAAAGAGGAGGGTTGGATTGGGATTGGGTACTCAAGCATCAATATAGAAATTTTTTTAACATGTATTTTAAGGATTCTTTACACTTGTGCACAATATTCTTCACTATGGTATCATCTCCTTGTAATCGCATATCTTAGTGGATCTGAATGGATTTCCTCTCGATTTCTTTCCCCCAGCAATTCCCAAGTGGTCATAATGAGTGGCCTCTTGGCTTCCTTCCTCCTTAATGTCGCTGCGATTTTTTTTACAAAAGGAATAATTGTATTTCCTTTTTTATACTAATTACCATCGCAATGTATTCTCAATTAAATGAGATTTATTAGTCCATTATTACAGTCTAAGAATATGGTATAAAATGCTATGAGAATGGGAATTTCACGTCAACTCTCGTTGCAAATGAAAAATAGAGAAGGATGCAGAGAGAAAGAGATCTCACGAGTGGTTCATCCTCGCCAAAGGAGTTAGTGGCGTTGAATCGAAGGATAGTACGGATACATGCGACAGGAAGGAGCCATGGCTACTGTCACACCCTCAAATTCCGTGATCAAGAATGATCGTGCAGACACGGTAGCTGGATGCTCGAGAATGATCGATGGAGCAAGGACTTCAGGAGGGGTCCGAAATATGTGGATATCAGGGAGGTTATCCACGAGAGTCTGGAGGCTCTACCGTACGTGATGGAGAAGCGTCACACAGGACACTGTCTCGGTAGCAGAGTGTCGTGGTGCTTGTATCAGTGCGAGCACAACGAGTACAGACAGCAGTGCAAGACATGACAGTGGATGCACGTAGTGGTACATACGCGAGCGCAGAAGGACGTTACATAGTGAAGCAGTACGCATCGAGGAGCAATGCGGTACGGTCACAGAGACGTACGCACGAAGGCGCACGGTATCAGTATTGATGCAACAAGGAGGCATGGAGCATTGCAGGTACTGAGTACGAGCATTGTCGAGCATGCTCGGTAGTTCACGTACGAGAGTGGTCTGGAGGCTACAATAGCGAAGTTCTGGAGGACTTCTCCTTAGCATGGAGAACGCTAAGGAAGGGTTTACCGCACAAGGGTCTGGAGGCCGCAGGTTTCCTTTGGCACAAGATCAAGTGTTCGGTGGCACTTGGTGAATTAAGACAAAGCATCATCAGCATGCGTTGGAGCGCGAGTATGGTGATGACTGGACGGTTGACTGGACGTCAACCGTGTAGGAAGACGAAAGGACAACAAGGGAGTCGAAGAGACGAGTAAACAAAGAGTTGCCGAGGAACGCGAAGGGTTGCCGAAGAACTCGAAGGGTCTCTTGTGTCTTTATGTATCATTATTGTAGATGTAATAATGAGTGTCCCTTAGGTTGCTTTGAGTCTTATATAAAAGGAGGGGTGGTGGCTCATTTGTAAACACACAGAGTAGAGTGTCCACCCACTCCAGAGATAGTTCCCCTTCTAATAAGAGAAGAGCTTTGTGCCCGTGTTTGTGTGATCGTGTGGTTGCGTTCTTGAGCGTTATTGAGCGAGTTCTTGAGATCGTTCCTGAACGATCCATAGAGTCGAGCTTTTTCTTGTGTCTGAGCGTCGGTGCGTTAGAAAGCAAGAATATCGAGAAGAGTTGGAGCGTGTCCGTGACTGTTCTACTATGTAAGGCAGGTTAGATACGGGTTAGCTAACGTTGCACAGGATTGGTCGAAATCGATAGCGGGATTTTAACCCTGTGATAAGTGGTATCAGAGCAACGGTTCGTGGTACAACTCGTTGGCACGAGTTGGTATCAGAATAAGGAGCAGATCACGGAGCTTGGTCAGTGCCAAGAAAAGCGGGCAAAGCTACGAGCGACTGTTGGTGCAGTCGATCGCGGGAAAAAGGACACTTGTTGGAGCAAGAACATCTTCCATCAAGAGGATCGAAGATGGTGGGTGTTACCAATTGCGTAGCAGCACTGGAGCAGGCGATGGTAGAAGTAGGGTCCACTATTAGGACTCATGTCCATCGCATCACCGTCTTGGAGGATTGTTCTTTAGAAGGATCGGATGTTGGGTACGAGACCCAATGCTCAACAGAGCAGATCAAGTCCTTGGAAGACAAACTGGAGACGTTCAACACGATGATGGAGGATTTACGCAGCAAGATCTCCCTCATCAAGAAGGCATTGGCGAACAACGGAGGCTCCACAGAGGTGCAGCGGCGCAAGGTACCCGAACCCAAACCCTTCACAGGTACGCGGAGTGCCAAGGATTTGGAGAACTTCCTATGGGATATGGAAGTTTACTTCGAGGCGACCAAGACGACGGAAGTCGAGAAGGTTGGTTTGACATCGATGTACATGTCGAGCGACGCCAAGCTATGGTGGAGGAGCCGTGCAGCAGATTTAGCGAGACCGAAGATATCCAGGTGGGATGATCTAGTCGTGGAACTGAAAGCGAAGTTTCTGCCAAAGAACACTGCATGGATTGCATGGGAGGCTCTTCGACGCCTGAAGCAGATAGGCACAGTTCCTGAATAAGTGAAGTAGTTCACATCTTCGTTACTGGACATCAAGGGCATATACGAGGAGGACAAGCTGTTCAATTTCACGGTCGGGATGCAAAGCTGGGCGCAAGCCGAACTGCAGAGGCAGGGAGTGAAGGACCTTAATTCAGCGATCGTGGTGGCGGATGCGTTGGTCGACTACGGTATCCAACCAGGCCACAAGGCTGAAGAGAAGGAGTTCACCAGCAAGCCGAGGGTGCGATCGAAGGACAAGGGCAAAGGTGTTGCCCATGATCCACCAATGGAGGAACGAGAGTATTTCAAGAGGAAGGAGCAACCCAGGAGCAAGGGATGCTTCATATGCGATGGATCGCATAGGGCGCGGGAGTGTCCAAAGAAGGAGAAGCTGAACTCTCTTCGTGCGGACGAGGAGGAGGAAGAAGAACGTGAGGTACGCTTGGGAGCAATTGGTGTTATGCGTAAAGTACGTCTCACATTACTTCGAGCTGGAGCTTCAAATTCGGTGGAGGGAGGGAACTCCACAACAAAGAGCTTTGAAGGCGCCAAGGCTCGATCGAGGATGCACAGGAGTGTACAGGTGCATGTTGAGCACCAATATGTGTGTAGGAGGCACACAACCAAAGCCACGGATAGGAGAACATCCGTGCACGAGAAGGCAAAGCATAGCTCTGGAGGGCAATGCAGCATGGACAAGAAGTTACACGTCCATGGGGGTGAAGTGGTGACAAACCATACCACCAATGATCTTGCAAGAGGAAAGATACCGAAGATACTCGGAGCACGGGAGGTGCTCATTTCCCAAGATGTGGGGGCGCTCACAGAGAATGATCGAGATCATCAACGAGCGAGCGTGGAGGTGAGTACTCCACATGTGGAGCTGGAGCTGCCACAAACTAGCGATGGAGCTGCTGTATCCAGGAAGGCTACACCGAAAATGGGAGCTGGCGAGGAAGCTCCACTTTTCACGTTGAAGACCAAGTTATGGAGGGACGTGGTTCGAGAAAAAACCAAGTGCAGGAAAAGAGAGGCGGCGTACGTTTGCACCACCCTTCCAATTGAGCCGCATCAGGAGGTGCATAGCGGATGGAGGATCGTGACGGGACGTCAGCTGAAGAGGGAATGTTCGGTTGAGGACAACTGATTCTTCAGGTGGGGGAGGCTTGTCACACCCCCAAATTCCGTGATCGAGAATGATCGTGCAGACATGGTAGCTGGATGCTCAAAAATGATCGATGGAGCAAGGACTTCAGGAAGAGTCCGAAATATGTGGATATCAGGGAGTTATCCACGAGAGTCTGGAGGCTCTACCGTACGTGATGGAGAAGCATCACACAGAACACTGGATCGGTAGCAGAGTGTCGTGGTGCTTGTAGCAGTGCGAGCACAACGAGTACAGACAGCAGTGCAAGACATGACAGTGGATGCACGTAGTGGTACATACGCGAGCGCAGAAGGGCAGTACATAGTGAAGCAGTACGCATCGAGGAACAATGCGGTACGGTCACAGAGGCATACACACGAAGACGCACGGTATCGGTATTGATGCATGGAGGTCCAAGGAGGCATGGAGCGTTGCAGGTTCTGAGTACGAGCATTGTCGAGCATGCTCGGTAGTTCACGTACGAGAGTGGTCTGGAGGCCACGATAGAGAAGTTCTGGAGGACTTCTCCTTATCATAGAGAATGTTAAGGAAGGGTTTACCGCACGAGGGTCTAGAGGTTGTGGGTTCCCTTTGGCACAAGACCAAGTGTTCGGTGGCACTTGGTGAATTATGGTAAAACATCATCAGCAAGCGTTGGACCGCGAGTGTGCTTATGACTGGACGGTTGAATGGGCGTCAACGTGTAGGAAGACGAAAGGATAACAAGGGAGTCGAAGAGACAAGCAGACGAAAAGTTGCTGAGGAACGCAAAGACTTGCCGAAGAACTCGAAGGGTCTCTTGTGTCTTTATGTATCATTATTGTATATGTAATAATGAGTGCCCCTTGGTTTACCTTGAGTCTTGTATATAAGAAGGGGTGGTGGTTCATTTGTAAACACACAGAGTAGAGTGTCCACCCACTCCAGAGATAGTTCCCCTTCTAATAAGAGAAGAGCTTTGTGCTAGTGCTTGTGTGATCGTGTGGTTGCGTTCTTGAGCGTTCTTGAGCGAGTTCTTGATATTGTTCCTGAACGATCCATAGAGTCGAGCTTTTTCTTGTGTCTAAGCGTCGGTGCGTTAGCAAGAAGGAGTATCGAGAAGAGTCGGGACGCGTCCGTGACCGTTCGACTCGGAAAGGCTGGTTAGCTACGGGTTAGCTAATGTCGCACAGGATCGGTTGAAATCGATAGCGGGATTTTGACCCTGTGACAGCTACCACGATGGGGAGAGTCAAGCTTAGAGCATGAGGTATGTATTGATTTAGGATTACGCTTAACAATGATCACTTCTGAACTATGATCTTTATGTATGTATTGGATTAAGTTTTGGCATATGAACAATGATCAATCCCGGATTACGATCTATAAATGTATGTATCGGCTCTGGGTTATTACGTGTATAGTATACGTTGATTCAATCTAGAATAGACCATTGATTGTATGTATCAGTTTAGTATTACGATCTCTAAATGTATGTGTTGAATCTTTATGTTAACACATAGTCACACGGTTTCGATTTCGAATAGATATTTACATGTTTTTTATATGAAGAATAATAGGATCCATGTTATACATCCACGTGTTATTGTTGAGCCTTATCACGAATTTTTTTAACTGTTTGAATTATTGAACGAAGTCATATCATAGGTCGTGGTTATATATATATATATATATATATATATATATATATATATATATATGAGGACGGGGAAGCTGCTCCATGGAGCAGCTAAGCTGGCTGCTCCACGGGGCAGTTTCCCCCCCTTTTTTATTTTTTTTGAAATTTTTTTCATATATGTTCATATATATACCCCTCCTACATGCCATTCAAATTTCGTGAGAAACGGAGACTCCTATGACCTCCATCTAAAACAGGTACTTTACAGCAAATTCCAGACCGTTAAAAATTACATGTTCTAGATGGAGGTCCTAGGAGTCTCCGTTTCTCACGAAATTTGAATGGCATGTAGGAGGGGTATATATATGAACATATATAAAAAAAGTTCAAAAAAAATAAAAAAAGGGGGGAAACTGCCCCGTGGAGCAGCCAGCTTAGCTGCTCCATGGAGCAGCTTCCCCCCCTCTCTCTCTCTCTCTCTCTCTCTCTCTCTCTCTCTATATATATATATATATATATATATTCTCTATTCGCATGAACCGAAGGTCCGACTATATAAATTTGAACATCTTAAATTCGTTGATGTTATGAGAGTAAATGGACTAGGTGATCTTGATGGGGTTCTCATGTTATGTCTCTATTTACGTGTAAAGCAAGCAATATTATACACACAGTGACCCATACCTTATTCTCTAATAGTATAAATACTCTAAGTAAAGGTGCACACACATTTTTACTGAAAGAGGATTGATGGTTTATAATGTAGGTTCAATACTTCACTCCACATGTGGTACTCTATAGAGTGCAAATTATATGCATCTGTAATAGGAAGAGAAACCTCCATGGAACCACCTGTTTTCCTTGTCTAACTAAACGATTTAAATTTTTTTTCAATTCCAGTAAAATAACTAATATATGTATACTCTGTACAATTATAATCCTAGGATTATTGCACAGTGTGCATGTGTTGCTTAATTATTGTGCTTGTATTATATAGCATGGATTAAAAAGGATGGATTCACGGTGAGAATTCTAAATTAACTAGTGTCCACACCCGCGCTTCGCGGCGGTAATGATATTATACTTATATCTTATTAAACTTATTTTGAAACAAATCTAAGAAATAAACATTTTATATATGTAAAAAACACTAATATAATTCTTCTGAATTATTAATATTGTCTCATGGACGGAAGCTCAATGCATGTAGCTGGAGTTGCTCGGGCCTGTGTGAAAAGGAGAGGGAATGGTGATCACGTCAACTTTTTTTGCAAAATAAATTCTCATTTTATATTTTTTAAATCAAAATTAGTAATGCCCATCACCTTTAAGTGCTGATCACAACAATGGTTTCTCCATGAGGTATTGTGATGAATGCAAAGACTTACGACTCTTGTGCTTGGAAGCGATGGAGAGAAGAATATCGATGGATTTCTTATTCGACAAAGAAAAGACTCAAATTGAAATTAAACAATAAAAAAATGCCTATACTCCTAGAGGTGGAGACATAATATCTATGACTAAATATCTGTGACTAAAGATCTTCTATGTGTTATACCTCTTTTTAGTTGGGATTGGATCTCTCCAGGGCATGTGTGCATCACATATCATCTTTTTAATCAAACAAATTACTTCCAAAAGAAGAATGCAAAATCCAACAATGATGATTACATTATAAGAATGGTATTCTTTCTCCTGAGAGGATCTTCCAAAATCGCATGTGGACTAATTGCCCACAAAAGAACACAATTTTAAAAAAAATAAAAAAAGAATCCAAGCACAGGAGATGAAAATGGCGCACCGAAGGAGGACTTCGATGTCCATGCCGGAGGCTTGACTAATGCGGAGCCATCGAAGTTCCACGAGAGGATTCTTGGGGTCGGACACAGGTTCCGGTAGCATGGATCAAAAAGAAATGCATTCCTCCACTCCAAAGCCTCGTCTCTTCTTCTTTCGTCTGCTCTTTGCCGTAAATACCATGCCATCTCAAGATAATTCGAGGTGATAGAGTCGGAAAGTGAAAGGGATACGAAGGGGAACGTACAGAGGTCGGCTTCAAAGTCGTAGAATGCAAAATGGAACGCAATGTGTCGAGAAAGGAGAAAACATGTTGTACTCTGCAAGGAGATATGACACATAATTCCACGTGTCAAGAAAGTTGGGAGAAACCCAATTTTAATATATACTAGTGTATAAGCCCGCGCTCCGCTGCGGATTAGGAAATTGTGAAAATTTAATCAAGTTTCCTTGCTTGAAAGCTTCAAGATCAAGGGAAACAAAAAAACTAACTAAAGAGCTTCCATTTCTGATATTTACTCAACAAAAACAAACAATGACATATTAATATCTGAATTTTCTTTAGGAGAAAATAGACTAAGATATTGACAAATAACAAACAACGAATATCATACCGTTGCACCAAGATGTAATCGAGGTATATATCACAAACTTGAAAAGGTTGCCATGAATATAACAAATGGTTGAAATTGGGGATGGGTGGGAAGTTCTGTCGATAATGCATGTAGACATAAGGTTTACATAAGAGAGTTTGTCTGAAGTAAAGCTTTCAGAAAGAGCAATATAAAAGAAAGACAAAAAAGACAACAAAGTAATGTGATATATTGTTAAAATCCAAATTTCCTTTTAAACATGACAAAGTTTGGGATATAGATAGTATGCGTATTTAGGTTTATTAACATTTTTCTGATCTAGATTTAGCAATCAGACAAAATTAAGTTGAGTGATTTCTTCCATTTGATAACTTGTGATACAATTTTTTTAAAAAAAAAATATGAAAGGTGTGATTATGTTTGGCATAAATAAAATTACTTAAAAATTTAAATATAGTTAACTGATAAAAGTAGTACATAGCTTTGTATTTTCTTCCTCTACGAATAAATTTATGTTTAAACCTCACAAGAAACAAAGGGAAAAAATCAATAGCAGAATACAATAAACTTCACATTTAAAAATAACGTGGTCACATCAGCAAGACACTGGATATTAAAACATGCCCTCATCAATATTTCACCTAGGACAATTAATTAACTTTAATATTTAGATATAAAAAGCATATTCAACCAAATAAATATGCTTATAAAATATCAATGGAACAACTCATTCAACTCTATATGAATTGTGTTTGCTCAACAATCATTATTTACTGATTCAAAGCTTGTATGGATGTAAGATTTGGAGTTACCTATATTATTAGATGTGTAATACATTTATTCAGAGTACTAAAAAATATCCTTTTAAAAAAATAAATTTCAGTAGTAATACCCCAAATTCTCGGAATCCTTAGCAGCTAGTACCAAGTTTGTAGAAACTCGCGTGTTGTGTTTCGCAATTGTTATCATCATTGCCTCTTATTAAGAATTAGAAAGAAAAAAATCTAATCATCTCTACATTTCATGGTTTGAGAACAAATGCTTCAGTGTTATTTGTAGCACATATTATTATTAGCATCTCTTCTAAATAACTGCAATACTTTATTTTTTTAATATTAAAAGGCTAAAAAATAATTCCAAAAAGAAATAATTTACCTTGGTATTTCAGCATTAAAGGAATAAAATAAGTAACATAGCTTCAAAAAAAGATTCTTGTATCGACAATAAAACGAAAATATAAGTAAAGAAGTTTTGTATGCCAAGAAGGAATTGTATATACATACTAAGCCATTGCAGCATGACTTCTGGAAAGAAATTGAAGTTACCTCGCCATTTAAACAACTACAGAAAGGAAAATAAGTAAAATAATTTCAGACCCAACGTAAACATTATACTAACAATTAACGTTGAAAGTCCGATCTCTTTTGAAATCAAGGGAATAACAATATAGTCCAAAAATAAAATATATCTTGGAACCAAACTCGTCAAAAGGAAACAATAAAAAAAGAATATAAGAATACATCTTGAACACCAACATCACATTCAACCTATCAAAAATAGAAATGATCATTTTTGCCAAACAAAAAAACAACTACCAAGATCAACATTTAAAAAGGCTCTAAAAGTGACTATAATCCAAGAACAACATATAACTAAAACTGAATATAATCCAAGAACAACATAACTAAAACCTTGATAGATAGATGAAGAAATGCAAATTATAAGTTATTTTTTTTGTAAAAACAAAGTTACCTTACTATTAATCGAAGCTACCCGTCCAAAAAACTCACAAGCTCACTTTCTTTCAACATATTTTACCCCGCACTATTAAATCACAACATTATCATCCATGAGAAGAAAAAAGAAACAAACTGCTTCACAATGAAACCTATTATTTGATGTTTCTGATTGTCATTGGATACAAAACATGTATGTCATGCAATCAATAGAAATGTACACAAAAACACTAACAGATAATAAAGTTCCAACCTCAGCCTAATTAGTCTTTATAAAAACCACCATGATAATCATACATAAAGAGGGATCAAATAGCAAATCAGAATCATGCTTTATAATAATAATTGTAAGATTCGTAAAAATTACATATATCACGTGGATAATCAACATTGTCTCAGATATAATCAAACAAACTAATATAATTTATGACTATAAAAGTCATGTAAAATGCAATTGGATGAAACTCAACGGATCACATACATGAAAGAGGGTTTAAACAACAAATCAAAATAACAATGCATGATCATAATCACAAATTTGGCAAAAGTTACACGTACTATATGAACATCAAACATTGCATCAAATATTAAATCAAATGAATTAATATCATTTACTGATCAATAACCTACAAGACAACTCACAGAAGAATTAACACCTATTTTTTAATTTAGAAAAATAAAAAATACAGTTAATATCGCATGCCGTAGGAAAAAATTCCTTCTATAATGATGCGAAGTTCACAATTCATTTGCACATTAATAACTTTTCCAACAAATGCATAACCGTATAATAACATCACAAATGATTAATCCATAGAAAATGAAAATATATACTATATTGAGCATTAAATTGCAAATACATTTCCTATTTAAAATGGAAAAAGAATCCAACTTAAAAGAAGAATATACTTTCTTAAAAAAAGAATACTTAATCAAACCTTATATTAAATATAATATGTTACCGACCATAAAAAGTAATTACATTTATTGATGTAAATATAAATACTACTACATATAAAGCAAGTTAGTTACATAGAGGGAAGAAATTCAAACAATTAATACCAATTACGTCATAACCTCACATTTCGTAAGCAAAATGGCCTTTTATAATGACATAGAGTTCACGAATCGCCTGCAAGTCAATAATTTTTCTAAACAAAATGTAATAACTATATGACAACATCACACTTTTTTAGTCCAAGAAAATTGAAAAACATATACCATTAACATTAAAAATGCATATGCATTTCTATTTTAAAAAAGATGTAACATTGCATAAAAAAATATCTAACTGAAAAAACAATATAACAACCCAGAAGAAAAGTAAAAGAAAGGAAGTTTTACCCGACATACCCTATAAACTTTGCCAATCACATCCACGACTTTTGAAACAACCTAATACCCTCCTCGACCCTGTAAACTTGCCAACTCTTACTCCATGAACCATCAGGGTAATATGTTTTAAGCCCGTGAGGGTTCTTGGGGTAATTTATAGGGTCGATGGGGTAATTTCGTTGTGCAAAAGCTCGTAAAGGCATTTTAAAATGTTTATAAGGTCTGTTGTGTAAAAATCCCTAAAAGAAAAGATTGTATTTAATTAATAAAAATCATACCTCTTACATCAATAAATTTTATCTAAATCATATATTACCAAACACATAAAAATAAGATAAAAATAATTGCACAAACATTTAGGAGATATAAGATTTCCCAACTCAAGGTTTTAGTTTCTAAAAAACTTCGTAGCTGCAAAGTGGCTTAAAAATTAAAAATCAAGTTATAGAGTCATTTCGTTATTTAAGAACAACAAAGGATGTATATTCTTTATCTGTAAATATCATAACGGCCTCTCATTAGTAGTCACAATAAAAAAGATAACCAATTTACCTTACAATTTCAATTTAGGACACTATAAATTGTATTCTACCACGATGAAACAATACATGGAAGCAGTTTTTTTTAAATTCCGGCATAATTCAATAGTTTTTTACTTTGAATAGTTGTTTCGTAACCACTTAATAGTAAGAAAACAATCTTAAAAAATAAATTATAATTGCTTATTCATTTCATGGTCTAAGATCAATTTTTATGTTTTGTATAAAACAATAGTTGTCATCAATTTCTCTTATAAGTAATTAAGAAAAAATTATAAAAAGAAATAAGCATTTTATTTCAAATGACAATTTTACCTCATCTTGCACATAAACTTGCGTTGTACCAACGTTATTTAGAAATAATAAATAAAACAGGTCAAAAAATGCAAAACGTACTCAAGTGATTAATTCGACAGGGGTATTTCGAACTTTTTCACCGCCTCGCACGAGAATAGAAAGAAATAATATGGTAGAATAGTTAAAAAGCCTACAGAAGTTGGGAGTCGGGTACGTGTTAGACTCAGAGATGGGAAAAAGAGCACATGGGGTGGGAATGCAGGGTATGAGACAGCACCGGGAGGTGCCATGTGTCCAGTGGGAAGGGAATTAGCTATTCGGCGCAGGGAAGAAGTGGGGAAGAGCTGAGGGTGAGCCACGTGTAGGAAGCACGGGTAAAGTTGGGGAGAACCGGGTTTTAGTATATAGAATATATATATATATATATAGAGAGAGAGAGAGAGAGAGAGAGAATCAAATGGATTGAACTGCAGTACGAAGGGAAAGACAGAAACGATACAAAAGGCTGGAAATGGAATGGCAATTGGGATATCCACCTGTAAGCAAGTTGAGAGGCGCTCAACTTTACCATGTGTCAGTGTAGGGGAAGAAGCTGGGAGAAGCCCGGCTTTAGTATTATAGATAGATGGGTAAACCTTCCACTTATACTACAATAATCTAAAAATAATAACGCATTATATTATCCTAAATACTATTTTATATATCATACATCTCAAATAGCAAGTTAATGGGGTTTACCAATCCCAATTATTATAAGTTACCTACAAAATAAATAAGTAGATATGGAAACCAACTTAGGAGTAGCCATCTGTAAACCATATGCATCAAATCAACCCAACATCAATTCTGGAAATTTCAGAAAGTTTTTATCGTATGCATTAGAGCTATGAAAACAATAAATTGTGATCATACCACACCGTGTCTTGCATTGAAAATTGAGAGAAGGAAATAACGAAAGTTAATAATCTTAAATGAGATTTAAGGCACATACTTATAAAGAGTCACATGATAAATCGCAAGGGGTCGTATTAGCCGCAAGGGGCATATGGTTGCAAGGAATCATGGAGGCAAAAGTTAAGTCCTCTACAATTGTACATACACTGTCATGTTAATGCCGCAAGGGGCGTATAGTTGCAAGGAACTACGAAGGTAAAAGCTAAGTCCTCTACAGTTGTAGCTACACTATCATGTCATGGACTGCAAGTGCCAGCGGTTGAAAACATATAACAAGATACGTACATGGAAGTTATGCAAATAAATGGTTTATAAAGGTAAACTTTACAAGTATGCAAGGAAATGATTTATAAAGATAAATCATTACAAGTTATGAAAGAAATGATTTATAAAGATAAATTGGTACATGTTATGCCATCAAATAGTTTAATTAAATAAACCATTATATATTATGCAGAGAAATGGTTTAAGAAAAGTAAACCATCAAAGTCATGGGAGCTATTGTGCAAAGTGATTTATATGATTTAAGAAGTATGTAAATTGCTAGGTACTTTACGAAAAATACTTCACAAGTTGAAAGATATGGTTGTCATACCCACTTATGCATTTTACATATTATGCATGCATATCCATGTTTATGAAAGAAGTCAAATTATACATGATAGGGATCGAAGTTAGACATGCATGGGAATTATCTAGGCACAATATGATGTTAATACATGAAAATCCAAGTACATGAATTATAATGGACTCAGGGCCGTTAGAAACCCATACATGGACCCCGATGCATACTGGGCATTAGGCTCATGAAAAAATTATATTTGTCAATTTCAGGTTAAGAACATGGTTGACTACTTAATCAAGATTGTGCTACAGATTCCTCGGGATTCCTGACGTGGTATGATACAACTCGTGAAGATTTAAGGATATTTATATGCCTACAGGAACTTTTGAGATGTTGTTTTAAATTCTTATAGTAGTTTTTGCAAAATACCCTAGTTGGAGTTGTAATAATGGAACTCTTTTTTGAGTGGACATTTTATGGAATTGATATTATCTCTGCTCATTGATTGACATGCATATTTTCGATAAAGGTTCGATCGTGCGATCTGTTATTGCATGCTCCAGTCGGTCATCGCGATCCGTTCCGTTACAAATGGTATCAGAGCAGGTTCCCTTTGATAGTGAAAAGGGCTACCCGAAGGGACCTAAGCCGGGAGCTTACAGCCGCCATTGTCATTGGGAATAAGTGATGGGTAATGTCGCAACGAGGACATTGTGAATATAAGTGAGGGAGGTTGTAATACCCCAAACCCTCAAAACATAGTTCCACATCTAAAACTCACGAAGTGTGAGTGTGGTTTATAAGTGGTGGGAATTACTACTTAACAACTTGAGCTTAAGCATTTTGGGTTGTTGTCAACGGATCTATTTATGCTCGAATTCAACAAGTTATCGGGTCAGTTTTCCTCGATAACGGACCAGAGACCTAAGCTCATAACGTTACAGTTGAAGGTAGCAAGCGAACGGAGCTTCTAAGGATAAGATCGATCTTGTCGTGGAACATGTGGGTGGTTTGGGGACTTTACAAGTTGTGTGCATGAGAAAGCACGAGTAGCTGCTGCGATCATCATTGCTCCCTGCATTTTATGAATTTCATGTAGATTTATAGACGTAGGGAAAGACTTGCAGGAGCAGAGGGAAAGGAGAATATGTTGTATTTAAGGGTGATAAGCTCAATTGTGGATTTGAATCTATGATTGAAAGCATTGTGAGTATGGGGGAAGTTTAGTATATAATGACGGTAGCTAAATTTTGGTTGACTTATATATAGGTCCTTCTCTAAGATTACGTGGCACAAGAACAAATGAGATTTGAGGATCTCACGCACACACACAAAGAGAGAGATGTGCTCTTGCTCTCAATCTTGCATGGGATCGTTCTCGGGTTCGGGCTTAGATTCTAGATCTTTAATCTTTATGATGCATGATGCAATATTTTTTTAAAATTAAGGAAAAAATGGGGCTGCCTCTTGCGGGCAGCCAACATGGTTGTCCCGCCCTATTTTTTCCACAGATTTTTTTATTTCTTTGAAAAATTTCACCATATATATTCATTAATATATCCCTCCTATATGTCATTCGAATTTCGTCAGAAACAGAGACTCATACCGCCTCCATCCAGACAGTCATTTTTTAACGGTAACAGGATTTTTTTAAAATCGACAACATCTCTATGGAGGCTGTATTAGTCTCTGTTTCTGACGAAATTTGTATGGCGTAAAAGTTTTCAAAAAAATAAAAAAAATGCGGAAAAAACGGGGCGGGGCAGCCATGTTGGCTGCCCGCAAAGGGCAACCCCATCAAACCCTATATTTATTTCACTGGATCAATTTGTTAACATAACAATTGGAATTGGAATTTCAAGAGGCATTTAGGATTCCTAATGCGGTGTAGCTATACTACAGTCACTATAGGAAAAGACATGATTGGTGTGCACATGCTGACGTGGACCTGGCGAGCACATGTGCTCGCCCACATAGGGGTGAGCACTTGGATTACACAAGTGATCGTTCGGTATGTGCTCAGCCATTTGAAATTTGAGGCACAGGTCGGGCGGGTGTGTATCAAAAGCCTTACAAGCACCGTGGGGCCACATGACAAGCACTTAAATGTGCTCGCCAGCTTCTGTAAACATAACGTCAGCCCGGTTCTACGGCTCATTTCTTTTGCATTCTCCTCCCCCAAATCCTTCTCCGATGATTTTTGACGTGCCTCCACCGCCGCCAACGAGCCTATGTTGCCTCCCTCTTGCCTACTATCCATTTTGTTGAGGTATTTCAGTCACTCCTCTCGTTTGTTTTTAGTTTTTGTTGTGTATTTGGAGAAACGATGGATTTAGAGTTTATATGATTTAGAATTAATTAGCTTTATTATTTCTTGGTGCGGTCATTTTTGACGAGTCTCTAGATTGACCAGCTAGAATAATAGATCAAAATTAAAAGAGTGTTCGGACGCTCGTCTAGACCTCTTGAATAAACAACTTATTGTGTTTTCTCTCTACTTTTCACATTTCCATAGCTTACGACTCTCACAGCTCTTCAGGGCCCTTAATATTCTACATCAGACTTCTTATGCCTATACATCCAAACAGAATGATGTTGCTGAATGCACACATCGTCATCTGTTGGATATCACCATAACCCCCTTGATTCAGAGTCATGCTCCTCATTCTTATTGGGGAAATGCGGTTCTAATTGCTTGCTACATGGTGAATCATATGCACTTGTCTATGTTGGGAAAAATTCCATTCTTGATTGCATTTCCTGAGAAGGATCTTTTCTCCCTCACTCCTCGTGTGTTTCAGTTTGTTGCTTTTGTTCATCATGCATCTCCTAATTAGGACAAACTCTCTCCAAGAGATGTCAATTGTGTATTTGTAGGGTATTGCAGAGCTCAAAGGGATACCGTTGTTTTGATCATGTTCAAAGAAAATATTATGTTAATGCGAATGTCACTTTCCTTAATTATGTTATGTTTTTCTCTCCTACAGGGATTAGGTTGACTCCTTCAGATTTTGGAGAAGAGGTATACATGCCTCTACCTCTGGTTTCTTCTACCACACCTACTATTATTACACCTCTCACTTCACCCCACGTTTCATCGGTCCCTTCATCTCCAATCTCTTCATCACCACCACCACTTCGACCTTCACCACCACCTCCACCAGCAACTTCCATTTTTTTGCCACATGTCTACACTCATCGACTCCGTGCTCATGGGCCTCCTCCATCATTCAGCATGTCCCAAGTATGTTCTGAACACTTGATTTCTGTTGATAGCACTAGTGATTTGCATTCACAACAGGATAAGCAGGTGACTATAGATGTTTCTGCCTCGATTACTGAGGAGGCTGAGAATATCAGCGTGCCTATTGCTATACAAAAGTAGAGACGTGCATGTGCTATTTCTCATATTTCTCTTGCACGTCTTTCATAAGAGTTTCAGAGGTTTGTTATCAAACTATCTGCCGTGGACATCCCACAGACATATCAGGAGGTGTTACAGCTTAGTGAGTAGAATCTTGCTATGGAGGATGAGATGGTTGTGTTACAATCTCATGACACATGAGTGTTATTCCTGCTCCACCTGGTGTTTTGTGATGGGTAGCAAGTGAGTGTTTACAATGAAAAATTGTGCATATGACATTATGGATCGATACAAGGCCATGCTTGTTGCTCGTGGGTTTACCCAAACATATGGGATGGAATATCAGGATACATTCTCTCCTATAACTCGGCATTCTACATTGAGGATTCTTCTTTATGTTGTCGTAGTTCATGACTAGCCTCTATTTCAGTCGGATGTTTAGAATACCTTCTTGTATTGTGACTTACAGGGGGAAGTCTGTATATAGCAGCCTCTAGGTTTTGCTATCGAGGGGGAGTCTCATATGGTTTGTAGATTTTATAATGCTATTTATGATCTTAAACGGAGTCTGAGAGCTTGCTTTCAGACCATTCTGAATTGATTGAGCAGCAAGGATTTATCAGATCGATTGTTGATCACTCACTTTTCATTTAGAGATCCCAGAAAGATATGGTTGCTACTCTAGATTATGTGGATGACATCATTGTTACAGTGGATGATGAGAATGGTATTCAGGTAGTTAAGGATTTCCTTGTACAACAGTTTGTAACCGAGGACCTTAGAAATCTACGTTACTTTCTTGGCCTTGAGTTTTCCAGGAACCAGCATGGCATGGTGATGAGCAAAGGAAGTATGATACCGATCAACAAGTTGAGACGAGCAAGATAGGGTGCAAGCATGTTACTACTCATATGGATCCGAGTATGAAACTCTATGATGATGAAACTAAGGAGGTTGGTAAGAGACGATATAGAGAGCTTGTCACCATTAACATAACAGATATATCCTTTGCGGTGAGCAAAGTTAGTTATTTTATAGAACAACCCATGTAGGTACATATGTATGCAGTTCACATAATTTTGAGATACTTGAAGACTTCTCCCGGCACATGACTTTTGTTCAGCACAAACACATCCCTTGTGGTCACAGTATGTTCTGATGTAGGTTATACAAGTTGCCCTAAAGACAGGAAGTCTACCTCAGGTTTCGTTGTATTTATAGGGAATTTGCTTATTTCATGGAAGATCAAGAAATAGACAATTTCTTCAGGAGATCATCGCACAAGGGAGCACAGAGATGATGTAAGTCATATCGGTTATGACTAACCTGACTATTAAGTCTCACTTCCTATGTACCTCCAATGTGACAACCACCACCCTTTTCATAGCTAATAATCCAGCATTCCATGAAAGAACCAAGCGCATCAAAGTATATTGTTAC
The DNA here is from genome assembly GCA_037367405.1 of Ottelia alismoides. Lineage (NCBI taxonomy): Eukaryota > Viridiplantae > Streptophyta > Magnoliopsida > Alismatales > Hydrocharitaceae > Ottelia > Ottelia alismoides. The sequence goes on along the minus strand of JAZKJV010003146.1, from coordinate 5,750 downwards.
TACACTCGAGATATGATTCAGAAGAGTTTTATCTCCATTTCTCATGTTACTTCAAGAGATCAAACTACATATATGTTCGTCAAGGCACTTGCTAGAGGTCCATTCCATCATTGTTGTTCCAAGCGGAACATGATTAATATATATATATATATATATATATATGCTCCAACTTAAGGAGGAGTGTTGCAATATATGTTACATTTATCATTTATTTTTATTTACTTATTATTATAATTATTTTTTATAATTTTTCCTTAGGGTTGTTCTCCTATATAAGAGAGCCCTAAGATCTCATTATTTTCCATTTCCACAAAGAAGTAAATACATGAGCATGATTCATTTCATTCATCACATGATATTTTCCAAACTGTTCTCATAAGCAACATGTCCAAAACAGTACAAAACAAGTGACTATCCATATGTAAGTATAAAAGTCGTCTCTCATGTACAAAAGCATTAGTAAAAAACTATATATCACAAGAGAACCAACAAGTACACACTCATGAAGTGCAACTGAAACCGAAAAACTCCAAAACACAAGAATCACATCTTATTGCTACTGTGAATATGTTGGGTCACAAAAAAGGGTATGTTATGAGCAAAGTTTTCTAATGTGGATATACTTAAATAACAGGTAAAACAACATGCAACTTGGTGAAAGTATCAAGCATTATACCTAATGAACTAAAACAAGTGCACGTGAATGTGAATGTCACTCTCAGAAGTAAAGGTTACAAGCGGAATCTTATCTTTAGATTAAAATATTAATTTTTAAGTTGGTATTTTCTTTTAAAGCTTTCCAACACAACTATTAGTAATGAAAATAGTATGTGGTCTTGACCACGATGATCTCATAATATGACTTCAAGATACAATGTATCTTAAGGTTGGGGTCTTCGTAGGCATGCGTGAAACAAATGCACCCTAACCAAGTTCCCAACACTTTTCTTTACTAACCTTCCCATTTTCCTTGTAGATTGTCTTTCTCATTTCATTGATACTTCTCTTGTCTTCTATAATGGTTCACATTTCAATTACATCGATCTAATGTTCAACATGATTCTCTTTTAACTATTCTAAAACTAGTACAATTAGACTAATCAAAGCAACTCATTTGACAACCACTACACGTCAGCAAGAGTCGTCGATGGTAGGAACAACTCAAGCAAGATATGGGACTATAAGATATGATTTTTAACTCAAATTGTAGTCAGAACTACGACGACCTTTTGTTTTTCTTTATATACGGAGTAAATCAGTAAGAACGCATCCTTCGCTTACCAAATCCTGAAACTCCCCTCATGGAACCAAGATGAGTAGCCAACTCAAGTGATCTCATTAGCCACTCGCATTAGTCCTATGATGCAAAGTGAAAACTAGACTATCAAGCATGCATCTCATAAGACAACGTCTCGATCGAGTCGAGAACTATGCATCATTCAGTCAACGCAATTGGGGCCACGACCATTTAGTCTTCTACCTGAGGTCCTAAGGGTGTTAGCCCATCCCTTGACGGTGCCTACTCCTCTACCCAAGACTAAACGGGAAACTGTACCGTGAATACCACAACCCTCAACATGGGAGAGTACCTCGATTATAGAGACCACCAAAGCTCAAGGCACGTGGGGAAAAGATTCCAACCATGACACAACCATGTATTATATGGATTTGAAGTACTCAGTTTGGAATAGATTTAACATTGATCAAAGCTTTCACTTAGTTTTCTAATATTCAATTAGCATTCAACCTACCATGATTCATTGTTTAACCACTTAGGATTTAGTTGTAAAAGATCTCACTATAGTTAGATAATTAACTTATTTATATGACTAACATTTTGTTAAGGTAATGACTCATTACAACGATCATACCACTTCTGTGATAGATCAAAGTCGTAGACTGTGAGTTGGTCTTACGATTTGGTGTCCAACTTTTGTTTCAGATTTTAAAATAAATTAAATGCATGGATAGAACATTTAATAAGGAGAAATCTAACTTATATTTCAAAATTTTCCGATTACGAAAACTCTTGGACAGTTGAATGCGGTGGGTGGTTTGATTTCGTGTCCGATTTTTCATCTCCAGTTCCGAAACAGATTACATGTTTGTATAGAGCATGGAGCAACGAAAATCTAACCTAAGTTTCATATTTTTTTTGATCATTGTATCTCTCAAAAATCATGATGGAAGTTGACGATACGATCTGAAATCTGACTTTGCATACTCAACCCCGGATGATCCTGGACATCAGATCGACGTAAAAGACTATGAACACATTGTACAAGAAAAACATGCAACCCAACACGATATAAGAAAATTAAAATCCATACCTTCGAGTCGTTCCCCAAATATCGCGATCACTTGAAGTATGTGGAAGTGAGAGTAAGATTATGACGATGATGCCATTCTGATTTGGACTAAAAGAATATGCAATTTTATCGTAATTGTATGGTAAATTTATAACCCGCATCCCAACATTTCATAGATATAATGTTACTATAAGTGACTGCATTGATAGTATCGTGAAAAGATAATATTTTATTAAAAAAGGGAATGTGTAGATCAAGTGCATGGATTGCGTGTTCATCACCCTCATCAACCACTGATTTGTCTTGAAATGAACCGGTCGTCAAAGGCTCTACCTCGGGAACATTTGCACTTTCCGATTCTAAGACAAATGAGTGGTTGTGAGGTAATGAACAGAGAAGCCACTAGAGATGTAAACGGTTGGATACAGATACAGATATAGATATTATCGTATCCTTATTTATTTTTTAATAGGGATAATTACACCCATAACCCTGAGTAATTCCCCAATCTCAATCATAACCCTAGATAATCGCGAATTACATGTCAAACCCCGAGTAATGCTTAACTCTTACATGACATAACCCTGTGTTATCTTCCGTTTAAATTAACCGTTATATTTAACGGTTTCCGTTAGAAAAAGACAAACTTCCCCCTATATTCATTCTTATTTACAAATTATGTCCTCCTCCTCCTCCCCTCCCCTCTTCTTCCCCATCGACCACCTCCCACTCCCCCTCGACCCCCGTCGTCGCCGAGGCAGCCCCCATCAAGCACCCCATACCAGGCCTCCTCCAGCCCATGCCGAAACCCCCTGGCCACCTGCTACAGCCCAGGTCGGACCTCGAGCGCCAGCGAAACCCCCCTACCCGTCCCCCGCAGGCGACCTCCAGCTCCCCGCATAAGCCCCCCCTCCCACCGCCGGCTAGCAGCGAAGCCCCCGCCAATGCCCTCCGACCCTCACTCCCGGTCTGACCTCCAGTCCTCCGCCATCTCTGCCCTTGGGGCCCCACTCAAGCCCCCAAGCCACACAGCACCCCCCTCCCCCCGACCACCTCCCCATAGGGAACTCCTGTCCGTTGCCATGTCTGCCCCCCACCCCCTTGTCCTCCACCATCTGATGCAAAGCCCGAACTCCTCTCTGTTGCCATGCCCGGGCTGTCTAGAACAATCTGCCGCCTCACACAGGCAGGCCTCACGCAAAGCCCCCCGACCCCGTGTCTGCCCCCCCATTCTCCCTCTTCCAGGCAGAGCCCCGTCTCGCATATTGCAGGTCGGTCGAGGTAGGTTGCCATCGAGGGATGTGGGTTTCTTGGGAGTGGGTGGTTGCAGGCTTGGAACGAAGGAGGAAGAAGGGGAAGGTTTTTTGATTTTTTTTTTTGAAAATTTAGCAGCCGTTGGATAGGTTAAGGGTTGGATTAACCCAATACTATGGTTGGGTTAAGGACAAAACTAACGGAGGGTCATGAGTGTAAGACGGAGTGACTACTCAGGGTTTCCCGTGTAATTCACGATTATCTAGGGTTATGATTGAGATTGAGGAATTACTCAGGGTTATGGGTGTACTTATCCCTTTTTAATACGAATACGGATGCGAAAACGGATATTGACGGATACTAAAATTGTCTTATCATATCTTTAAAAAACGGATACGGATGTAAAACGGATACTAATCGCACACAAGTAAGGTTAGAATTACTCTACAGAATCAACTTAAATATATAAGAATTGGATGGAAAACACATGATAGTAATTTACTAAATGTGTTTGTATCATAAAAATTATATAAATATGGTAAAAGAAGGTATAGAATATGTTATATACGGTTAAAAATAAATCTATGATTATATTTATATACAAAAATGGATATACGGATACGGATGGATGCAGATGTTTGCGGATATCAAAATGATATCCATATCCGTATCCATTTTTAAAACGGATACGGATATGGATGTCAAAATCTGTATAAAACGGATACGTGACGGATCGGATACGGATATATCCGTAACCGTTTGCATCCCTAGAAGCTACCCATCGTTGAACGGTAGGCTCCCGTCCGCTATTACATTTATCTCGTACCATTAATATATAGCTAGCCCAAGATGTCCCATGAAAGTATTTGACATTGGAGACTAGTGAAAAAGTTCTCTTCTTCAATGTTATAGTTGAAATCATTACTACTCGGTAAATGAAGATGCACATTTCAAGCATGCCATGACATATTTATTTTTGGTCGAAATGAGTATAAGCATAAATATGTCAATAAATGGATAGTTCTATGTGGTTCTCAAAAGAAGTTGACATAAATATGAATTGTCATAGATTACTTGGATTATCAATGTCAATAGAAAAAATGCCCAGGAGGGCATTGGAATGCATAAAGGTTTGGTTTTTACAATGTAATGTGTGAATGAGCAAAACATGGCTTCTCAGTAGCAATGAAAAAAAATATGAAATAGCTATTGGTTTAAATGCAAATCCTAATATTTAACAGGCCTTTCAAAAAAAATACCTTTGAAAATCCTGTATTTAACAGATCGTTACAAAATCGAGAAACCCTAACCAACATACATCGTAAACAATAAAAAACCATAGTTTGGATCCTAATTGAAGATATCTCTAACCAACAAGCTATAACTGTAACACACTGTAACATCTCGGGCTTAGGTCCCCGGTCCGTTAACGGAGCATTACTGGCCCTAACAACCTCTTGGGATCGGGCCCATACGGACCCGATTAACCACCCCCAAAATGCTTAAGCCGGGTTGTCAAGTAGTAATATCGTCACTATTTATCCCACCCGGAAACTTCTTGTTTCCATGATGTGGGACTTTCATTTTCGGGGGGTGTTACAACCTCCCCCACTTATATTCGCAACGTCCTCGTTGCGACATGGCACATCACTTCTTCCCAGTGACAGTGGCGGCTGCACGCTCTGGGTAGCCCTTTCCTCCAACCTCTTTGTAGGGGCGGCTCCACCTCTCGGGTAGCCCTTTCCACTGTCAGAAGGCGTTCGGCTCTGATACCATTTGTAACATCCCGGGCTTAGGTCCCCGATCCGTTAACGGAGCAAAACTGGCCCTAACAACCTCTTGGGATCGGGCCCATACGGACCCGATTAACCACCCCCAAAATGCTTAAGCCGGGTTGTCAAGTAGTAATCTCGTCACTATTTATTCCCACCCGGAAACTTCTTGTTTCCACGATGTGGTGGGACTTTCATTTTCGGGGGGTGTTACACACACATACCTCCAAACATAATCCTAAATCTAAAACTTACAAAATGTGAGAGTGAGTTATAAGTAGTGGGGATTACTACTTGAGAACTTGGGCTTATGTATTTTAGATGGTTGTCAACAGATCCATTTGGGTCCGAAACCAACATGTTGTCAGGGCCATTTTTCCTCAATAACGGATTGGGGACCTAAACTCGAGACATA